>CM061532.1:56157896-56228189 GCA_030545055.2 Neoaliturus tenellus
TGGTCAAAAATTGATGTGTTTGGCCGAATTAGGGAAAGAATCAACTTAAATCTGGAGTAATGATGCATTTTAGCGAATTTCCCTATAGGGAATATAGCTATTACGGTAGAAGACATGGTAAGACCTAAGCCCGGGACCACTTTACTTTTTCATTTTGAGGTCCCCAGAAACCAAAAACACCATTTGTTCATTTTCATATAGATGTGTGTGTCCGTGGTACTGATAACGTTTTAAGGGAATCTCAGATTTTTATAAAATTTCGTATTAAGGTGTACGATCAGGTCTATTTTCATGAGTTCGCGAACCAGCATTATCGGCCATCGGGGTTTTATGGGGTTTCATAAGGGTGCTGCGACGGGATTATTTCTTTTCTTTCTTAATTTGTTTAATGCAGTATTCCTAACTGTAGTTGTCTGTGGATCGGAGCCGCGCCACCTTCCAAGTCGCGGGTTATTCGCCGTGTCCGCGGCTCAGTTGGCAGTTGCGTGTCGTGATCGCGTGCGGATCGCTTCTTTTCCCACTTGTCGGACGACACAAACATTCCGCCAATGTCACACTACCACACCGGTCGCCGGCCACACTACACCACCAGTACACCGTTGTTACGCCATCAATTGTATATTCTTATTATTTTATTGTTGGTAACACTTGAAGATGTTCTAGTTCGTTCAACCCAATCGAATGCGTCTACCAAATTATACTTGGGAATCTTGGGATAATTCAACTTTTAGGATAACCAGTAAAACTAGCCCAGAACTTCGTTTTGAATAACTTTCATGTGTTTTACACAGTACGTAACATTATGGAGGAACGCCATTGAAGCGGAAAACATTTAGTAGGCCTATAGCCCTCTCTTTAGAATTGGTTGTTTAAAAAAAACAATTAAAATAAATTATTTTTTAAAATAAAGAGATTGATTGGTAATACACGTTTTCCTTCAAGTGTTCACCTGCGAAGAATTACACATACGCCAATGGTTATTGAACAAATTATTTTGATCAGAAGCAACATTTAAAATTTCAGTCTTTACTTATTGCATCACAACGTGCTCAATATGTCTGACCATATTATATAAGTCGCACCTCACCCCCACCTCCTGCACCAGTCAGTTTGTCACGCCGATTTCCCTTTCCGATAGCCGGTGATCGGTCGGCGACCGTCCGATCAGTCCGCCAGTCGGACGAAGACGGATCATAGGTGTGCATAATTGATGGACCCGCCAATAGATGGTGCTGTCGTCGTCTCACAGGTATCCAGTTACAGCCTCGGCGGTGATGCTGGTCGCTGGTGTTGTTGGTGTTGGTGTTGGTGTCGCACCACCGTATCTCGCGCTGATCTGGTGGTCGCGCTGCTAGTTGATGTTTCCTGCCTCCCCCACGATGCTACGACAGGAATGGCAAACTCACAGTTGCCGTGTGGAGTAGAGGGAGTAATTATTTGTCTGTGGACTTTTTTGTAATGGACTCAAAATGTGGCTTTCGTATGTATATACTTATTGGGTTTTATTTATTGGTCTGCTGTAATATATAATCTATACTTATTTAATACGCTAAGGGTTTTTTTTGTCTTGAGAACTCCTCCTACAATTTTCAACCGATTTTCAAGTTTTTGGTGTCGTTGGATAGGGCTTGGTCTGTAGTTGTTTCCGCCAAAAACTGATGAGAATCTGACGGAAAATAAAGGCGTTATCCACCATTGAAATCTCAAATTTTCCCATTTAAATAACATTTTGATTGAATAAAGCATTTTAAACATGTGTTAATAATCAGCTGTAAATACGTGTAGTTTTGGTGATTGCAGGATATTCACAATATTGGATTGGTCGGACGTCAATGATTTAGAGACAAAAGTAGCATTTGTATTGTATTAAAATAAATTGCTCGATTTCGAGCAACACATTTACTAGTTTCAAATTATCTAACTAAATGCCAATGACTTCCGATATTACTTGATAGCCACTTTACCGTTTGCTATGAAACTCGGTACATACATGGAAAATATGTATAAGGGGTTAGCCGCATTACAGTCATTAACGCACCCATGTCAAGGGTTAAAACTCTCTTCCAGCTAAGGTCATGAAAACAATTTTTCAGTTGGCATTGCAAAGCAAGCCGGGTATCATCTAGTATTTCTATAGAGTTTTGGGAAAGAAGTGCAATCATAAGTTAAAAAATGTCTTTAAAATGTAACCAATAGTTAGTTAGAAACTTGCTAAAATCCACTGTTAGTAGTAGGGTCTATTAAATTTACCATCAGTATAGTATTATTTAATTTTAAATTATTGTTTATCCAAATATGCCCTTCTACTTCATTTCTATATAATAAAAAAATAAACTCGAAGACTCAGATTCCTACTTGAATTAGTGAATTCTTTGTAAGTTATATACGTATAAATGTGATAAAGAGCTTGCTTTTGCCTATCGATTGTAAAAAAAACTTAAATATTTTTATTTGTTAATTGCCAACACCATTTAATACAATCTTAATATTTATGGTAAAAATCTTCGATAAATCGACGAAATAATTGTGTGGGGTTCCTATGAAATCAAGAGTTCACTTAAGTTAATTATTCACACTAATAATTTTATGAAATTTCACTTAAATAGATTTTCAGGAATTTTCTTGTTGAGTTTGTTCATCTTCCATATTGAAGTCAATGGCAAGGTTGGACTCGAGAAACAGTATAGCAACATAGGAACTATTAGTCATTTACTTAATTTACTGAACCAACTTAAATAATTTGCAAATTAAAATTATTTAAATTTAATTTAAAATCTGCGTTTCCACTACTTTTTGCACTGTTGGTTGCAAAAAATATAAGCAACATTAGTGTTACATGTTAGCTTTTTTCCCACAGTACGATGTTTCGCAAGGAAATGTTTAGGTCGACGCGGAGGATTCGCCGGCTTATGAGTTGATCCTCTATAAATTCCAACTCCGGTCGCTAAAGCCGCCAGATTTATGCGAACCAATTGATTCCGGATGGAACTCGTGACTATCCGCAGAAACAGTGTTGCCAATGTGATACTTCTAACGTTTAAAGTAACTCACAAGTAGTTAACTCACTTTTATACTTTGGTTTCTCAACTATTAGTCTTCTTTACGATTGGATTACAATTTCTTTCTAACCGTTATTGTTCTTACTGTATTATCATAATATTTAAAATTGCCATTTGTGATTTTGTATTATTTGATCTTGTTTCCCAAATAAGAAATTTGTTTACCAAACATTTCACATAATTATTTCTAATGATGTTTAAAGAAAACCCATCATAAATAAGAATATTTTTTTCTTTTATTCCTGCTTAAAAACATAAAACACTCGTATAATATGAGACTACAGATAAATAACTATTAATTACTTTTTACATGGACTTTGTTAAAACTAGTCTCTTCACCAGAGAAATAATTCGATGGCACGCTTACTTAACTACAAAAACTTGACTAATTACACTATAAACAACTTTTACTATGTAATTTTGTTTATAGTATTTATCAGCAGAGTACAATGTTACAAGATGTTACAATGTTACATTGTACAGACAAGAGAGTAAAAACAAATTCTTATTCTCCTCTTGCCTGTGTCACATAAAGGAGTCCGTTTTAAAGATCCCATATTGAAGTAACATTTGCAAGTTTTCTTCCTCGGACCCGTAAGTAAAAAAAACTTTGGTATCTATAAACTGGAAACAATAGAATAATATTATGATCGAAAAAGGATAATTTTTTATTTGCCTTGGACATTGTCGCTAACAGAAACACGAAAAAGCCGTAAGTGGTAAGAAAATGTGCTAAAAGTTTGCTCGGACTTTTCTTGTTTACTATATCTATTACACTACTGGAATTAAGTTCAGATGTTTAAATTTAATATGAGACACTTTAGAAATATTGACTCGAATCGTCTGAAACTTGCGAGTGTTTCCCTTTATGTTCCTTTATGTGGTCTGAAAAATGTTGGGTAGGATTTGATTAATTGACATCAGGATATACATTGTCATTGTTATACTGGATATCGATGATATTTTTGTAGATAGCCATGGAGATTATTTCTCCTTGGGTGTTTAAAAATCTTTAAAGCCATCAATTACTAAATTACCATTTATGAAATTTAATAATGGTATTACAGTGAACAAAATTATACACGTCTAATTGGGAAGGGGGATAATCATTAATTCCGTACGCCATTTGTTTATCAGGGTTGCATGAAATAAAAATGTTCACTAACAAATTCAATCAAAACATTTTGATAAAAAAACTTTCTTTCTCTATGCCTATAAAGGGAGAGAGTAAATAAAGGGATATAATTATGTAGGGGACATGACATTTAAAAAATGACGTCATAGATTCAATAATAATGTCGTACAAAGAAAAATAATTAAACCATTGAGAAAAGGAATAATCACGTATGGACTGTCTGCTCGCTGTCTAGTGCTTGTGGAGGAGTGGATGTGGTTGAAGTGATGACGTTAACCTGACGTCATCAGAGTGGCTGGTCTGACTCCTGACTGACGGGTAACAAGGTCACTCGCTACTCCGAGTAAGATTTAATTACTGTCCTCCCAATACATCACTTCATTTTTGTCACTTGTGACCGTCGTCGTCGCATCGAATGGAAAATCACAATTTGTATATATGGTTATTAATTAAGGCTGACTTCTTATTTTATTCTTCGCAGTTTGTTGTTATTTCTTTTGTTACATTCGTTTACAGTTCTCCATTGCTGATTGTTATTAACTTTGGATGAAGCCAAGAGTCTCGATCCTTCTCCTTAAATAATCCTAGAAGAAAAATTTTAAAGTTGCATGCTGCACCAGTCGGAGAGTATAGCCTATTCGATTATAGCTTCAGAAAAGCCTCGAAGGTCATTTTACTGAAAGTAATGAGTTATAAAAAATCTTGAGAATATTTACATATAACTAATCTCTATTTATAAAAAATAACTTCTATAACAGTTCTTTTTTGTAAAAGGAAAGAGTGTCATAAAGGAACTTTAATGCTTGGTTTTGGAGAGGTTTTGGGGTGAATAAATTTTTATACAGTATGCTGCTAAAATATTGGTATTAAATATCTCCCAAAAGCAACTACTTTGATATATGGATATTGTTAGTTTTGTATCTAAATTTATATGTTTTTAAATTAGATTTTCCTCCATCCGGATGGAAAAAATCATATAAAAAATATTTTAAACTAATTTATCCAACAGTCGACACAATTAGTGTATAATTGAACTTATTTTACTCGGTGTCAAACATAACTTAAAAAAATATTCATATTTGTTCATTATTTTAAATATAAAATTAAAATATACCTATGTTTGAATATCCTAATAATTAAACAATTTTCATAGTCAAGCAACATAAATTGATAGAATAATAAAATATTAGCCCGTCAGGCCATTTTTCCAACTGAAGAGTTGTTGGAGTCTTATTTAACTTATTTTTGTGTAAATATCTTTACAAAGAAAAAAAAAAAAAAAAAAAAAATAGTTTATTGAGATTTAAAGACGAATTACCTTGGGGGCCGAACAGTTGCTCGGTAAACTAGATAAATTCTTTTGCAGCAATAATTTCAGTCGCCTAAGGTTATTATGGAATGCCATCAGGTTTTTTCTTTTCAATACGAGTTTGTTCGCTTCGCTCACACACCTTTCATGTAATTTTAATTCACCCCTACGCGTGCTGCACTCTGGTATCAAATTACGTCTTCAGTTATCAGCTTATTTTAATATCGTTAAAATTCTCTTATTTTGATAAGGACCTGGGCGATCGAAGATTTGCACTGTAAATTTAAGCACATTTTACAGTAATAATCTCAGTCATATAAACCTATCCTGAAATTCCGAGTGCAAAGGGCTTGTTTCTTTCAAAACGAACTCGTTCTTTCTCTCATTCGCTTCTTAAAGTGTTTTATATACGCCCAATGGTGCTGCTTTCTGGATGTTATTAATTTACTGAGCCACATATTGACTTTGTTCATATTAACAAGTAGAAAAATAAGTATAAAGTATAACGAAAAAAATTGGCAACGATGTAAAACCAAACGTTTAAAAGGGAGCACTTGGTTGGTGCTTTGACAGTTGAGGCAGATGTTTCATTTTTTTATTATTATTTTGAACTCCATAAAACCATGTTAAAATTTTAAAGGTTTTAATTCAAGATTATAAAAAAGTAAGATTTTTTATAGTATAGGGTCCTGTGTACATATTATTTTTATCCCGAAAATAACTGTTTTGAAAAGTTTAAGGAAAATAGTTAAAGCAGTTTCCGTGATCCATTTGCATACAAATACCATACTCTATGAGACTACAGGATATTGGAGCCCATGCTATACTTACCGGGTGTTCGATGTTTATCAGTTTGTAAAGAGACATGACTATGGTGTTTACAAAACACCAGTATAAGTCTATATAAGTAGATAAACCGCATGCAAAGTTCAACTTGTTGAAGTTAATTTAGATTTGCTGCCGATGTTTTGATATGCATTCTGTAAAAGTATCGAATTTGTTGTTGTCATGACTATTAAATGTTAAATGTATTGTTGTTTAGTGGATACTAAATGTATATTAGTGACATCTCAAACATTGACAGTAAAAGAACTAAAGTCACTAAAAGACGTAAAATGTTAATATTATAAAACTAAAAGTGTTTTTACCCCGCACGGACCACTAAATGTGCTTGGGGCTTTGTAACAAAATGTTTCATGAATCAATTATTATTCACATAATCATTTCTAGCATTTACAAATAAATTACCTAGTGACGTTTATCCGGAGTTTGAAGGAGTATGTAGTGGTTTTGTGGTGTGGGGGGGGGGGTAAGTCTTGCTCATTAGAGTCGTGTATGTTCTTAGCCTTAGGCACTTACACCCCCCCCCCTTCCCCCCACCTGGTCACATGTAATTACTGTACAAGCGACGGCAAAGTAAATGTTTGGTCTCAGGTATAATAATTCCCTACATTAGCTATAAAATGTATATATTACCAAATGTTCAAGTAGAAATTTTGTGCATATAAAATATTGGAATAGACTTAGTAATCCTATATTACACTGAAATCTTCAAACGAAATTGTTACAATTTTTCCCACTCCTTGGTTTGTTAAGCTTTTATAATACAAAAACTTTGAACTTAACCTGATTATTGAACACTAACTGTAATACATTGAAAAACAGTTTTCTCCTAAGCAAAGAAGTTCAAATTTTTTATATAGGTAGATGCCCAGCAGTTTTATGCTCAGATAAAATGTGTTAAACTTGCTTTCATAAAATATTACAGTACTTTCGTCTTTTATCAATACAAGGTTTAAGTAAGGGTTAAACATTACTTTTAAACATACCTCTGTCTGTGACTAAGGATGTTTGAAAAAATTAATACATAAAAATTAATCCTCTTATTATTGATCAAAGTTGCATAAATCATGTAAGTATCCGCATTTCTCTCATACAAATTATTGTTTTCGAATAGTTTAAGTAATCCATATTTATATTTCCAAGGAAACTTTAAATCATCCTGAAAACCGAAATATTACATTTTTTAAAGAGCGTTAGGTTTTCATATCAAAAATTATATTTTTATTTGCACCGCTACAAGACCGCTCCGTTACACACTGTACAGGGCGCGCGTGTGCCCCCAGGCAAACCCACTGGTCTCCGCGTGTACACGCGAGCTAACACATACTTAGGTTGGTTAAATAAACTGTTTCCCAGTCCTAGTACATCATTGCTTGATAGTCAATTTCTTGAAGGATTTTGTATTAAAATTTAACAATAAATTAGGAGGTATGAATGACTAAAGTGAAAAATGAAAAGGTGTATAACAGGGTTGAATAAAGTATCTGGTTGTTCTTTGTACACACATTATTCGTTTTAGATTACAGCTCCTTTCCTTCCTTATGGACAATTTCATTTTATGTATTTTTCAATTCGTAGATTATATATTTTTTATTGTTTAACACGTTATTGTTACAGAGACTAATTAATGTGTTAGCATTATAAACTGCTGCGAAGCAGAATAAAAATTTTAAAAGGAAGGCCTTCTATCAGGTTAATTTTTTGTTGGTAACTTTTTCGCATAGTAACACATAAAGAAATATAATATTTAGGTTAGGTTAGTCTATATGATCTCTTACCACAGAGAATAAGTCCCGCGTTAGGGATTGCAAAATCTGTTCCTCAAGTAGGGTACTGTAACTGTAAAGGTGAGAAAAGGTACCTTCCAGAAGAGGTTAATAGTGGTTTATACTATCAAAATAGCCTACGCATTTCTCTCTTAGAGAGTAGACCAAAAACCTCATTAAAGTTTGTTCATTGATAAAAGCTCGAACCTTCCGTTACTAGTTTCATTTGGAATATCTGTAATATGTGGACAAAACAGTTTACTCAAAGCTGGCTGTCATTTGTTTAAACTGGTATTTAAATCTGAGAGAGTAGACCAAACCCTCATTAAAGTTTGTTCATTGATAAAAGCTCGAACCTTCCGTTACTAATTTCATTTGGAATATCTGTAATATGTGGACAAAACAGTTTACTCGAAGCTGGCTGTCATTTGTTTAAACTGGTATTTAAATCCAATCTTTCCAAATTAGTAAATCGAGGACAAACGACCGCATTCCGCCCTGACGTCTAGCGGCGGGAACACCAACTAGCGTGATTAGCCGGTGGATCAGCTGATCGGCTGGTAATGCCCTTCTGTGGTCGCCGGCTTCCGGTTCCGCTATCAGCTGATTACCATGCGACATCCCAGCTGTGATTGGTGGCCGATGCGCCCCGCATGCTGACGAGACCCCGGGTCTACGGTGGTAGGTATGTGTGGGGTAGGCGGAGCACTGGGTCGTGACGGGGTTTTAAATATCTTCAACGGCAATGGTGTCACATTATTTTAATAAGGAATTGGATGAAAATTTTTAATTTTTTTGTTTAAAACTTGGTTAAATCCTTTCAAATCTTAGTTTGGATCACTAACTCTCATATAACTTTACTGAGTGATATAGCCGTTTCTGAACATACTTGTGGAGTGATAGACATTAAAACCTTTGAAAATATTTTTAGATGAGTACCTTTTTATGGGCCACTCTACAACTTACAGAGTATACCTGGGTAGCAGAGTAGTTACTTTAAATTATCACGCAACAATCTTGGGGTTGTCTGTTCGAGTGGACAAGTTTGATTTGTCAAGGCCTCATCATGACTCATAAATACAGGTCGATGTGAAGTAAGACAGTAACAAGATTGTGGTTTGTAATGTCCTCCATAAAAAAGTTTTTAAAAATATCCTAACGTCCTTGATGTAAACAAATGTGTGCAATATCAGCCCGGTACCAAGACTCGAGGCGCCACCACGGTCCCAGGCCAAACACCAGCCGACTGTTTACCGCAACCTGGCTGATAACGGGGCGGAGGAATTAATTTGGGCAACTCGTTTCCGGATGATAAGGCTGTGGGCAAAGACGCGTTATCCCTCGAGATTTACAACTCACAGGCATGTTAATGTGGAAGCTCGTGGAACATCCAGGAGAAACCCATCCTGAAACTCCGTTCATGCGAGCCACAAAAAAGTTTGTGGATTTAAAAATGTATGTGAACTTCATAAGGCTCTCTGGATTGAGTTAGACTACTGATGACATTCTGATTATACCGACAGTTACCAAAAACAATGTTGTAAATTTTAATTCACGAACCCTATCAATATTTCAATACAGTATATGTGCATTTATCTAGATGTATCATTATATGAAATTCTCAACACGAACTTTTACTATATGCTATCGATTTGATGCGTAAATACAGGTCCCTTAACCGACCCTCATAAGTGGAGCCTAGGTTAAAAACTCGGTTTCGTGCCAGGGCATAGGGTCGGATATTCTGAGAGGCGGTTCATCCGGGGTCCGTTAAAAAGAGCGTCAAGTCCATGATTATAGTCAAATGTAAAATGTATTCTCGAGAAGGTCAATCAATGTTATTACTAAATCCTAACTAAATTATATAACACCGAAATAAATGTAACTAGTTTAAATTTCGGAATTCTCCATCTTCACAAATGTACACATAATCAAAATCCATGCCTAGTGTTTAACTGTTAAATATTTGCTATCAATTTTTATATGTAGAGTTCTGAAGTCTGAAGATGCATAATTCCTAAATATACCTAAACTGGTTAGTAATATTAATGTTGGTTTTATATGAATTTATAGAAAAGTTAGAAAAAATAGTGAAACCTGTGTAAAGAAACAGAATATCACCAAATGCAAATCTAATCCGCAACTGAGGTGTGCCGTAGCCTTCTTTCAAATAGGCTGTGGGTGTGCCCATGAGGTTTGTAGAGACGGCGAGGATAAAAAAAAAAACCAATAACTTATAAAGTGGGTAACCTACCGTACCAAACATATTAAAAAAATTTGAGTGGTTTCCATAGTTGCAAAAAAATCAATATATTATAAAGTTCTTACCGAGCAACATGATAAAAGATAGAGATTTACTTCAATTTCACAGTAATAATCTCTACAGACTTGAACTATATAAATCCTTGCACTTTATCCATACCTCTTCACAACACAGGGCTTTAAAAATGGTCTTTTACACTATTTTTAAACTTTTAAACCCATTGCCTTAATGTAAAAAAGAGACAGAGGAGAACAGGTCCAGGAGTAAATTAAATCATTATCAATTCTCAAAAAATACTTCAGCGTCCATGAGTTTTTAACAGATAAGAAAACCTTTTAGGTAGAATTGTGTTTTAGTTTTATTTATATTAATAACTACTGGTTTTTGTTGAAACCAGTAACCAATTGACGATTTGCCAATGCTATACAAATGAATATTGTTAATACAGTAATATGTAAGTGTTGTGATGAAACCTCGTTATAAAGTGCGCTAATATGTAAGCCTAATTAAATACTATACATAAATTCTTCCTTCAATATTGAGTATCATAAAAAGATTATTTTATTTGTATGCACAACTTACCAATAAAAAACAGCGGTTATATAATAATCCATGTACTAATCATGTAGTGATAATAAAACAATTACTTGTTTGTACACACCAACCGCAACAATACTCAAGGTCAGATTCCCCAACGGTGTCAAGTTTATCCATTACCAACCTATTGTCACTCCAGGTTGATAAACCTTGTCCCCAATCTACATGATACAGTATGAAACACCATGAAACGTCCGATAAGTAAATGTTCAACCACAGTCGTTGTGGGATCGGTTGTGCTGATTTTCTTCACCTCAGGTGCTACAACAGCTTTGGTCAGACCCAGTGGAGCACTGCGAATGACAGCTTTATAAAACATTGAAGACATTGTCATTGAACCTTACACGATTAATTATCGAAAGAATCACTAACCAAACCTGTCTAATCAGGTTATGCAAAAGAAAATCGGCGAAAGTTGACCGCAGACAGATCTCAAGTGCAAAACTTGTCTCGAGTGCAATAATCCTCTTATTTTGTCACTTGTCTTCGCGCCGTGGACCAAAATAGAACGAAATATCGGGAGATTAGCGTCCAATCTGAGCTCGGAGCCGATGAGCTGTAGCTGTGAGCCCCGGCGTCGAGCCTCGTGTGCCCGTGATCCGCTTATACGGCGAGATACCCGCGACGCGGAGTGAAGCAGTGGACAGCTGGCGATATCTGCCGGCTGGAATTAGCATAATGCCGAGTGTCAGCGCAGTCACTGGCAACATGTCTCTGACATTCCAGCATTGGTTGTGTTGATAAATTAGAGATGCAATTGTAATTATCTCCTTTAGTTGCTTTTCTTGGAGTTTGAAAATGTCACTGGCGAGGATGAATTAAATCAATTTAAAAAGATTTTAAAGCCAGTAATCAACCACTGTTTAAATTTTTCATTTTTCTAGATATCTTTTCTAGACATCGATGTTAATTTAAAATAATTTCCTCTATTGAAGGAAAAGTAACAATTTGAGCCTTCGTTAAGAGACTGCAGTACCAATCTTGGATTTTTATTCCAATAAGAATAGGTAATGTTAAATTTCAATCGTCCTATACACCTTTAGTACTGGTCGAACAAGGTTCATATTTATGACTTATTAAAGAAATTTTAATTCCTAGGGCCTTATGAAATGAAAAGTTCTATATATTATTGAATGTTTGATTAATAAACAACAAAATATTCTCCACACTCTTTGTTCCAAAATGGACGCGTTTTTCTCTTGTTTAACCTCATAAATCACTCTGATATTAAAATTTTCTTTAAGATGAAATAAAATGAATTTATTTCGATCAATGTTAATGGCTTAGCGAATGTTACAAATTTAACATTAGTCTTACGGGAATAAAATTCCATGTTGACGGGTACTAAAGACTCTTAAGAGTAAAACTGGAAGGTTTACAGCATTTTAATGATTTTTAGTTGGATTTCGTTTATACAGTATTGTCCAACTTCACAGAGAAACATTAAAAAAACTTTTAATTTAATGCTACATCCAAATTCACACAGAAAATAGCGGTTCTGTGGTTTCTCAGATTGAACTCTGACTTGGCCGTTCGCTTTGTATTTGCATGTGACCAGGAGTGTTGAGGGGAGGGGGAGGAGAGGGGGAGGAGGAGGGGGGTGTAAGTGCCCGGGGCTGAGAACATACACGGCTCTAATGAGCAAGACTCGCCCTCCACCACACACTCCACGTAAACGGCACTTTTGCCACCACCAGGTAATAATAACAGCCTCAGAGCGTTCTTAGTTTTGGTTATGGTTAACGCCCTACGCTGTCAATTGCATACTGTAAGAGTAAACAATACAAAATAAAAATACTTAAGAAATGTGTAGTATTGTCCCGTGCAATTTTTGAAGTTCTTCCCTTACGTCATAGGGGTTACTATGGCTAATTTATTTTTTCATACAGCAATCTTTATCAATTAGCAGATTTTAAAAAGCTTTTATATTGAAAACCATTGCCCAAATGAGACTTAGAATGGATGATCTGTTCGTAAATGGCATTTGACCAAACTATATATTAAAACTATACCGGTGTAGACAAAATATAATAGTCTGATTTAAATTATAAACTGTCCTGGGTAACAAGGGAGGGGGCGATTGGAACAGTCCTGGGTAGTACGGGAGGGTGCGCTTCCCAGGATTGTTCTAATTTAAATCAGACAAATGCATAAATTCAGGACTGATAAACATAAAGATAATCCGACTGAATGTCACTAGTTCAGTCGCTGTCCGACTCTTGTAGTATGCACATCTCAGTGGTACTTGATTTTTAATCGGTTTTTAGACTTTAAGTTTCATACACCAAAACTGAATATAAATTAAAAAATAGGAGTGTAGGGTAAGTTCAATGACCTCTAAGTGGCGTGACACAGCAGAATGGAACTATTTTTGAAGTTTCTCATGGAATCCTGCTCAAAATCCTCAAGGTGACGAGGACGCGAATGAAAACTCGGTGCAAAATATGAGGATCGCAAAAGTGAAAAAATTAATTCTCGTGACCTTGGCCTAGATGACGTAGCCTATAAGACGTCAAAATGACATCATCAAAATGAAGTAATGAAAAATATCTTAATCCCATAATATTTTATTCAAAATCTCTTAGTACTGTAAATTTACTATCAGGGATAAGGGCAAGGTTAATTTTTTTCTTTTTATTTAACATTCATTTTTGCAATTGCTGAGGTGTAGAGCTGTATAGGTCGCGGTTGCCGTCGAGCCGGAGGTGCTAAACCGCGGGCAGTTACCGCGGGCAGACGGGTGGGTTCTTTAGCACCCCGGGTGCTGTAACTCTCTCTGTCGGCCCCCGCTGCGCCCCATTAACCCCGTCCTTAACCTCCAATGACACCCGCTACACCGCTACAGCCCGCAGTATCACTCCCGCGGTGGTTCCCGCTTTATTTCCCTCGTCTCGAAAAGATTGAGTATTTAAGCCGTTTAAGCACAACAAGTTAATGGTTATAGGGGCGAGTGTTTGATGCCTTTCGAAATAACCATGTGGTTTTCGTAATTTACGTTCAATAGGGTATTGGGGTACTAGTTAATTATGACTTCTTAAAATATATCGTGTTTTAAATCAATGTTTTTTTTTCAAAACCTTTTGTCAGAACAGTTATTACTATTGGAACTCTAATTTCAAGGGGTGAAATAACTTCTTGAAAGTAAAAACTCTTTCAAAACTGTTCTTAAATGATATTTTATCGACTTCTCTTTATCGAATAATCTGATATAATACACTATTTATGTTTACATGTCACGCAATCTTTTTTTAATTTGTGTTCATGTATAACTTAAAGACTCGTCAAGCATTGAATTTGTGTCACCAGGTATTCAATTTTATTAATAATTTAAACGCCAATCCAAAAGTAACACCGAATAGTAAATTAAGATAACGATGTTTAAGGAAATTTTGTTTCTAACGTCGATTTTTACTAGATTTTTAGGGACTAGGGATATAATTTCAAGCCATTCTACAAAAACAGGTTATACTTTATATTGGCTGCATTGTTAATTTTATCAGAGAATATTTATCAGAGAGTGTCATGTAGCGTCCAGATAAACCCCGAGTGGGCAGATAAAGTTTGGCCACTCTCCCGTCCCGAAAATCCCCTCAAAGCTAAAGTCGCCCCTGGGAGGGCTTCAGGCCGTTGCTTTTTATGTTGTGAGAACAACGACTTCGCAACTGTGGACGCCTTATCTACAGAATGGCTTTTGAAACTAAGTAAAAACTCTTGTATCTTCACGTAAATAGATTATTGATCGACATTATTCTTTAGAATATGATTGTTTTGATAATTTTTCAAGGGGAAAGGTAAATCGCATCCAATTTCAAGTAACAATAAAAATGTGTTGTATCATTTTTAATACCGTGTAGCTGTAAACCCTTTTGACGTTACTGTCAAGTAAAGTAAAGTGTAACGAAAAACGAATGATAACTCTTTATTGAAATTAATTGCGATAATTATTAAAAGGCAGTGAAGTTGTTATGAGCTAATTGTTTAAACCGTGATCGAGACAGTTTTGAGTTCCAAAGTTTACAAGTACATAAACTTACAGAGAGTGCGATGGAATTATAATTTTGCAAGTCCGAAAATACAGAACATGCTGGAGGGAAAAGCTCCGCTCGCATCTCACAGAGAAGCAGTAAAACTAGAAACTCATGGACTGTCAGAATGTTTCCCTTAGGGTTGTGTATCGTGGGTCTCGCGCATATGCAGAATTTTCAGTGTCTGTTACTGACTTTCAGTTTCCTTTACTCTTTGAGAAAGATTAAAAAAAATCACCCCAGTTAAAATCATTTTTTAACATTCTCCAAATTTGTTAGGCCTACATGTAAAATACAAATAATTCTATAAAATCCCAATAAAATTCTCTAATTTCAAGTCACATCTGATATAATTTTAGTGATGTGCAAGTTTGAAACCGGTACCCTGTATATCGATAACTTACAATCGATACAATCGCAGTGACACTAACGCGACCCTCTCACTAGCGCCGCCTCGCTCCTCGATACATCGATTACCGACAATCGATCGATACAATCGCAACGTGAGTAACGCAATTCTCGCGCCGCGCCGCGGGGACTCGTGTTCGTATCTCGCAATCTCCGTGTCCCCGTGTCCCGGACGATATGTCACGTTATGCAAAACTGGTGGCGGATTTTCGGCCGTGGGTGGCGGGCCCCTGCGGAGACCTCGTGTGAAGCCATGGGACAAACAGGTGATGGATAGTCGGCGACGTAGCGGATGTTGTAACTGCGTTTACTAGACTTTGATACTCATCGTTTAATGGTTCAAAAAGATCATTTTTACAAATTATGCTGTCTGTACGATTTGTCATACGCCACACAAGTATTATTAAAAATTGCACGTACCACCGGGTGTCCACAAAGTCTTGCCCTGATAGAAACCGAATAGTATGAAAACAAATTATGTCATAGGATAAGGTTTTATTTTATGTTTTAACATAACAAGTAACTTTTTAGGTATTTTACAGTTAAAGTATTTTCAAACTTAATAATCCTCAATGTGTGCGCCTCGGGTTACTTTATATCTCTTAGAAAACATTTTAGTTCGCCCCGGTTTGTTTAACTTTTCCTAAGAGGTGCATACTGCCCCTTTCACAAAAATTTGACATCTTGATACTTTTTCCTTTGTTGCACGTCTTCAAAATGTTCACATGGACAGTCTTTTGCTATTCATAGGGGAGTGAGTTTCGTGGATCCATAGACCTAAATTATTATAAGTAAACTGGATTGTAAATTAGAAGAATTTAGGTGTTACGCACCTAATAAAATAAAATTCACATGAAAACAAGACGTGCATGATGTAAATCAGTGTGGCTCTAATGGTTTCCGTACAGCTAAGATATTAAATGGACACCTGATACATTCTGAAAAAATACACTGTTTGTAAGGTTAGTTCTTTTTCCGTCCAGTTTTTACGCGGGGTAATGACTTTGAGGAATCGATGGGAGCTTGTCACAATGCTGGGAAAATCTAGTTCCTTCAGACGTCTCATAGTAACCTTATGGACATATTTGCAGGTACTAACTGAAACCTGCAATAATATATAACAGTTGAAGTAAAAATAACAACGTTATTTAGACTATTCATGTTGTTCAACAAACCTACCCCAGAGTGCAGGGGTATACACTTACCCCTAGGCTTGGGGAGTGAACGAAGCGAACGATCTTGTCTTGCAAAGAAATACTTTTTTGGGGGGCCCGGATTTCCAGCGTATGTGTACACAAAAAATAATAAAATGTGTTTGTTTGAATTGTTTGTGAAGTTGAGCAAATTCTCGGTCTCAGAGGTACTTTGGTTATTAATTCGAAATACAAAACAGAAAACAACGATTGAATATATAATCAAACACGGTTGCTTCACAAGCGTTACGTAGTCTTGTGACAAGGGCTTGTCAAGCTGAAAAGCCGCCGCTGCCAATTTTAATAACTGGTTAATCGTCCAGATTCCCTTTGAGATAAGAGAACGAGTCGGGAGTGACGCGTATAATCTTATTCATAACATTCCATCCTACGGGAGGTGGATCAATGGATTGAAACTCCATTAATAACTAGACTAAATATATGCAAATTCGTCTGGAATCGTTAGACCTACTTAAATAATTGCAAACTTTCGCTCTGGTTTTGGCTAAATTAGCGAGGCTGCTAATTGTGATTTTCCTTGTACCGTACTCATTTTATAAAGCCCAAGATAGACAACTTGTCATACTAAACTATACTCCATTTGTTGTGAGACCTATAGTAATGTACTGTATAATATAAAGTTTCATTACGATCAAGAAGTTATTAACAGGTTAGTACTTTTGCCTTGGTGGTTTTTTATTTCGAAACACATAAATTTGAAGCTAGATATTTGAACACAAATCCCCTACAGATTCTCGTCACATAAAGCCTTCAGACAGTTTGGCACAGTTTATGGCAGAAACGTTAAATTTTAGTACAAAAAACTAAAAATTTTTACGATCCCAGCATTCGTAGCGGTCGACGTGAGCGGTTTGCTCGTAACCGAGCCCAGTGCTAAACCTTGGCTGCAATGTCCGTGCAGAATTAATTCACTCGCTCCACTCTAATGCGGGTTCCAGGGGGCAAATTATCACCTTCGAGTGACCTTGGGAGAACAAGACAACGCTTAAGTACATCTTATTGTGATATTATGATAATGCGGTCCCGGCACTCAGTGCTGCCACCCACCTTGAACCAGAGACAAATATCCCTAATTGTCCGTCATGATCCCTATAAATATTTATACCGTTCAATTAGTCTCATTCGAATAGTGACAAATGCTGCGTGTTTGAACAGCTGGTGCTTTCTCAACCGGCGGTTTCCCAATGTTTAATTAACAATCTTTGACAGACACTTTTAATGCGAAGAAAATATTATTGACCAACAATTCTTATTGCATAATATACTTTACGTATTATTTAGGCTACATTTAATATTTGAATCGATGATTGTTGGAAAACATGAGAATGTCTTGTACAAACTATAATGACGAGATAAATCGACATGCAGTGTTGTAAAAGTCTTGTAATGTGAAGTCTTATATCATTGAAAATATTTTATGTAATTTTAGAATTAATTTATACGCAACTTGTTACTTTAGAAGTAGCTAGAAACAGCTTTGGATGCAGGGGTCAAAAAGTTTGCAGCAGTATTACAGAACACAAAAGGAAAACACTTGGAAACGAATGTGCGAACTCCTCATAATGAGTCTTCCGCCATTATAGATTCCGGATTTGGAAGAATTTACATGTAAGGAAGGAAAAGGCCCATCGGAGCAGAGGAGGAGCCGTGTTTTGGGTTTACTGCAGTTTAAGAGCGAAATGGTTTACTTTACTGCCTTTTGATTTCCCCGCCAGTAAACTTTAAACTCCCAATTAGTGGAAATATTTCGACGCTAAATTTCACAGTTTACAACCTTCTTGACATCAATGTAAGTTTGTCTCCTGATCTGATATTCAAGATACCGAAAGGGGGAAACTGAGAAACGGGTTTCAAGTTGCAAATGTCAATTTGCTTCACAAAAAATTAGTTTTAACGTAGGGACTATAATTTTAAAACTATAATTGGTACTAAGTACATAATGAAAAGAGATAATTCTTTCAAAGTGATTTAAATTGCCAGTTTTTTCATCGCCGTTTAAACTATAAAATCACAAAACTTACATAAGTTGATATCTACTTAATGACAGCCATCGTGTTTGAGTAAAGAATGGCCGCTAAATTTATGTGCTCTAGTTTATATCTCGTTAGTATAAACAAACGATCAACGAGAGTGTGTAAAACAAGTACAGCGTTCGCCCTGGGGCAAACGGACTACATCCATGAACTTTCACTTTACAAAGCAAAACATTAGCTCCCCTGGAGCTTCGTGTAACTCCCGTGGTACAGTCAAGTATAAATTAAAATTCTATAAAATATTCTTCAAGAAAATAATAACGGGAATACTTTAAAATATCATGACTGAAAGAATATATTAATAAAAATAGTGATAAAATAGAACAAGATCAAATTGTTGTATATATAATATGTAAAGCGTGTTACAGTAATGGCGGTAAAAAATATTAGTTTCTAAAAACTACTTCGCGTAAAGTTTTTACCGCGATTTAAACAAAACCTTCGTAATTAGACCTATAAAACAAGAATAGTTCATGATTTTAAACCAGGAGTTTGTTTATAGAGAAATTTAAAAAAGTTATGTTAAATGTACACCAGCAAAATTTAACGTTTAGTTTTGTAACTTAAGTCAATTTGAGACCCTCCCCAGTGGAATAAAAAAAATATTGTCTTACAACTGAACTTTAGCATCAGACCTAATTAATTTTATTATTTGCAGAAGGAATTGCCAAATCAATCGTTTGAGTAGGCACGTCTGCAGTGATGGGTATATTTTACACCATATTTTATTACAAATAAATGACCACATGTAAACTGCAAGACCACTTTGTTAGTGGGCGAATCCCTGATGCTTCAACTGCTTGTCCCACAATTTAAGAAGCCCAGTCCGCTACCAACAACAAATTGTTCCTCCGGTGGGCCCCGGGGGGCCTCCCCCCCACACCTCCGGCGCCAAAATCCGCCACCGGTTCTGCATAATGTAACAGATTGCCGGTGACACGCTGTTCCCCATGTCCCGGAGTTACGGGCGAGCGTCCTCGCGGCGATATCGAGTGGCCGTCACTGCGATGGTATCGATTGTGATCATTCGATTTATCGACGTCTTTGGCATTCGGTTGGATTCCTGCACAAGAATGGGGAGTGTTTGAAAATGATGAGGTATGAATAGGATTTGAATAAATCGCTGTTAGTGGTTGAGTCTAAAATGAACTCTGTCTGTAAATTTTTACTTTTGTTTCGTGTTTTTACTGATTGTATGGTATTAATATATAGTTCCAAACCTTTTCTTCTTTTTAATATTTAAAATTGAAAACGTCTCTACATAAAAAAATTGGGCATTTAGATAACTCTAGAATAAAAATAAGAACTACAACGGAACTTTTTGTTTGAACGTCTTTTTTTGCACCGTGAACGTTGTTTTTTGTTGAAGGTTTTTTTGTTTACAAAAGTGTGTTGCAGTAGTGGGGAATGGCTACAGTTGGCCCAGGTCAAGGTCAGGCGGTTGTAAGTGTTGTAGGGGTAGTAGCGGCTGGGTTTTTTTTTGACAGTGACGGGTGGGTTTTGGAAGTGGGTCAAGGTCATCCGGAGGGGTTTTTAAAAAAGGTGAGCCCCGAGGGGTTAGATTGAAGGTGGGTAAAAATTTATTTAATTAAAGAAAAGTAGTGGTTTTATTTGAGGAAGCGTTGGAGTGTTGTTTACTGGTGATGGAGTGGTAGATGCCAAAGGTGATAGCGATGAGAAGATAAAAACATACTATCCACAGTACGCATTTGAATAGTCGTAAAAGCTGAATCATTTCTTGTTGATTCTTTGTTTCTAATTGTAGTCTGTTGATTTCGAGTTTGAGTTTATCCTCTTCCAATTGTGACGTAAATGAAAAATCATCCATCATCTTCGTGTATTAAATGTATGCAGGTATAAATGGGAGCGGTGTTGATGGTGAGAAAGTTGGCGATGAAATGAGAAACAGAGATAGGGACAGGTTATATATTACTGTAAAAATAGTGGGGGGTAAAGAAAATAATTGTAGCCGACTAAACATCATTATTAGCTGTGTCGGGTGTTGCAGCTTTGGAAGATGGAAGACTATTGTCTGGCAGCTGTAAAACTTCGACGTCTTCGCTTTCCATGTTTTCGTAATCAGAAGAATTGTAGGAAACTTCCACAGTGATAGTAATGGTGTTATTTGGAGTGTTTATTAGATCACTTAAAATTTGAAAAATATTTTGTAAGTCTTCCTGTGATTGAATAAGAAAAGTACATTTACTTGTTGTTAAAGGAGAGGAGCTCATTGTTCGGAAGTTGGCAAACAAATGGTGAGCGATGGTCAGAGGGTCGCTTATATGTGGGCAAAGGTAGTGGAGGGGGAAGTAGAGGGGTGGGGGTGGTAGAGTGGTGGGGGAAGGATGATATAATCATATGCGAACCGGCGGCCAGAGCATTTTGCCGCAAAATCCTATTTGGGTAGGTTATGGGTGGTGTGTAGAAATAAGTATTAGCTGTAATATAAATTAGAAAAACTAATAATTTTTATAAATTAAATATTAAATTTATATTTAACCAGAGCTTGCATTTCTTGTTCCTCGTTGTTTAATTCAACAATTTTAACACCATTAGTTGTTTGTTCCTCTTCCTCTGCACTTTGCGACGATGAAGACATGGAGGTGGCAGAAGAAGATGATGAGGATGAAAATATTTTGGTAGGATTGACGTATTGCACTGTGATGTTGATCCATCTTAAAGGATAGTTATCAATGAGTGTGAGTAAGTTTTGGAATAGGGTTTCCATCTCTTCTCTGTCGGTAACTAAATGTTGAAAGGAAATGAATTTATCATCCATGTTGTTGTCAAGGCGAGTAATGAAATAAGAATGAGAAGCGTATCGAATGATCCGTAGAATATATGTTGTAAAAAATAAGTGGTGGGGGTAATCTCAAGGTCAATCAAATGGAGTTTTAAAAAAGGGCTGCAGTCAGTGACTACAGCTATACATCTGAAGCTTCAACAGGATCAGTAGACCAATCAGATCTGTACTTGCACGCATTTATGATGCATGTACAAAAGTCGTCTTTATAACATGCATTACACTCTCGGCAATTAACAATTTTTTCTGGATGAAATTTGATACATCTCTGGGGACAGCAAGTGTGGAAGTATCTTGATTTATAAATCTTGAAGGTTCGCAATTCTGGTGGTGGTAGTTGTTTTGTCTTGCATTTGCAGTAACAAGATCCGAAGAATTCACATTTTCTACAAGCTAATCCGTCTACCATCCATCTTCCTATATCGGTACATTTTTGTTCACAACAATAGCGTGGTTTGTATTTGTCTTTCTTGTTTTCCATGTTGACGCTTCTAAGTTTAGCCAAGAAATGAAGGTGTATAGTGTAGGATAGTGTGTTTTATAGACTAGAAAAAGTGGTGGGGGGTAATCTCAAGGTCATCCAAATGGAGTTTTAAAAAAGAACATTTTACAAGTGTAAGATGTATTTATTTAAGATAGTGAGTTTTCATTCTCTTTTTCTTTCTTTATATCTTGTTTGTATTTTTCTTCTTTAGCCATAGCAAAGAGATCTTCAGTGGATAGTGGATGTACTTCAGGAAATTTTAGAATTAATTTTGGTTGGAATCCTTCTTTAGTCAATACTTGAAGATCGGACGTCATTTGTTCTACACTTTGATAGTCTTTTCCGTAGATCTTTCCATTGAATTCAATCATCATTCTGTACAACATGGTAGTGGTAGTTGTTTTCGCTGCGTCAGTTGGGAAGCAAATGATGATTCTGTTTAGGTTATGCGTTCCTTTTATAGATGCCACAGCGACCACTTAATATTATTCAACATCAGTAATATTTCTGGAACTTAACATTACTTTGAGTAGATGGTGTTGTAGTTGAAGGTTGTGTGGAAACAAATACTTCTTCATTGCAGAATTTTTGTTTAGGAAACATCCTCATGTTGTTAGCGTAAACATCAATATTTAAACGATAACCACCGGCAAGTAACACTCGCAATTCATTAGTAAAATCGTCAAGTTCTTCAAAAGTTGTGATGGTGGTAGTATCATATGATGCACACTTAACCTTAAGAGACATGTTGTTATTTGTAATAACTGGAGAGCCAACAGAGATGTGTACAGCACGAAAGGTAGTCGTAGACTGATGAGATCCTCAAGAAAATTACGGCCTTTATATACCCTCAAAACTAGGTCAAGGTCACCCAAATGTGTTTTTAAAAAAGCAACATATCGATAGTGCAGAAACACTATCGATATGTTGCCTTTTTCATTTTTATTTTTTATTTATTTATAATCAGTTACATACATGTACAACATATATAAACTACAGATTAGTTGCTAGTAGGCATAACATGAAGTGTAAGTTCAGTAGAGTTGCTTCCGCTAGGACCGTGAGCTGCTAAGTAGAGTGCGCCGGGGTGAATCAGTCGTAAATCTTCATTCTGCAGCAGTTGAACGAAGCGTTTGGGAAGAAATACTTGAAATTTTGGTTCATCACCAGGTGTGTAGGGTGCTTCACTTAATGTACAATTGATAGCGTCTCCAATTGATGTTTCCATTTTCTTAATAGTGTGAATAATATAATGTTTCTCTTCCTTCAATTCTGAACATTTTTTTGTCGTCAGTATAGTAGATTTAGAATGTTTGTTGAATTGATCAACAAGCGATTGTAGAAAATTTTGTGACGCCATTATCTTCTTCTTGCTATTGTTCGTCTTCTTCTTCTTGTGTTTGCGCGTCAGAGGTGTTGACTCCCCGGAGGTTCGAGTAATACTGATGCATTGTCATAGTGCCGTTCTCGCTTTTATACCCTTCGTTTCCCCCACCACTTTGCTGGAGAAAGACATTTAAACGATATGCGTTTTTTAAAGCACATTGAGACTGTTGATGTTTAAAGTTTTTAGATGAAATACAGATGTTATCAAAGTAGCAATAAAAATCTTTCTCCATTTGCACATTTATTACTTCATGGTTTGTATATGTTTGTATCCAATTTGCTTTTTCCAATCCTCTTGTAAAAATAGTTTTGAACTTTTTGCAGAAATGATTCATAATGTGTGGCATCATATTGTAGGTTATAAAACCTTCATCCCATCTTAGATTATGAAAATGTTTAATCAACCATTTGTTTGTTACTTTAGCTTTGGTTGTTAATCTGTTGAATGGTAAAGGAGGCATAAATAAAAAGTGATAAACAACAGATGTTATCATATCTAGTACCACTAACTCTTTAATTATAAAATTTCCATCATTACCACGGAATGCTTGAAACTCTATGATACCTTGCTTTACTTCCATTAATTCTATCTTCTTAGAGAATGAAACTTGTTTATCCATGATGACGTTCAGTAGGCAACTGGTATGTTAATCCAGATTGACAACCTTTTATACCCCCAATATTCTTCTTCTTACTTACAATATTCTTTATTTGTTTAATTTGTTGCCGATTGTTGATTGTTGAAACATGATTCGTTTTCCTTGGCTTCTTGCTTTTCTTCATCTAAATTAAAGTTGGTTTGATAGTGGTGTAACTGTCTCCACATATCTACTTCATGCGGTATCCTATTGAAGATTGAAGTATCTACTGGACCATATAGAATTGGAACATATGGTTGTTTATCCAATGCATCAATTAAATAGTCTTTGATAATTGCACTTGAGAATATTAGCTGTTTTAAATATCTTGTTATAGGACCAGTAGCACAAGTTAAAGTGTAAAACTCTTCTTTAGTCAAATGTATTTTTATATTATATTTAGTTAAATCTCTAAATCGAACTAGTTGTTGACCACGTTGTTTAACAATATCGATTTCAATATTTGATTCCAACAAACCTAGTTTTGTTTTTCTTCCAAATGTATTGTTACTCAGATAACATTCCAAAAGATGTATATGTTTCATAAAAGATTCCCAAGAAGTTTCAGTGAAGGTTACCATTTTAGATCCATGATTTAAAATAACAGTAGTAGAGTAATCCAATGATTTCATCACTCCAGCAGATACAGTCTTTGTCATACAAGAAGAAATAGGATAAAATATTCGAAGAAATACTTCCCTTAAGATGTTGGTGGAAATGTTATCTTCAATTTTTCTTTTCTTTGTTTCTTTTTCAACTTCCTCTTCTTCTGTCTTCTTATGTTTAAACTTGAGGAACTCATCCATTTCCTGTTCAACTTGTCTTTCTATATCCAAACTATTGTCAGCCATAAAAGGTGTAGTTTCTTCATTAGCACTTGATGTAGTAGAACTCATCTTGCGGACGATGTTACCCATACGACAATCAAAGATGAAATGAATTTCCAGCTCTTTTTTCTCACTTTTATACTCGCAGATGACCTAGATATTGTTGATTTTTTGTAAAAACCTTACAAATCGTGCAGATGTTGTATTAATCCTTCTTAAAGTACATTCTTCACGATTCCTGTTAGCGGTGTGTAAGTAACTATTTTGTCATGTAGAATTAAACAGTATGCTGAAGTTCCATCTGGTATTTTATCTTCAAATTCCATTTCAACTTTTATATCTACACTTGAAGATTTTACAGATTCATTTTGTTTTGAACAATCGATTACAACAATTGGAGCTTTTGAATAAAATTGTTCTGGTGATAAAAGTGTTGTATTCGTCTTACCATAAAATGACGATTGAAATCTTGCATACATGTCATATAGAATGGAATAACGTTTCTTTTCAAATGAAACATTTAAACTGTCATATGGAAAGAACTGAGAGTTTAAAAAAACTTTGCAATTCTTTATCTTGCAATGGTCAAATTGACCAGCGTGTGCAGTTATAACATCTTTTCGTTTAGTCTGAAAACCGACTATTATGTACCTTGCCCGTTCTAAATAAGTAGAGGTTTTAACAGTCCATGTTTGTCTTTCTGTTTGAGGCAATATGGGGTATTCATGAAATTCCCAACTCCTAAATGGTATTACAATATCACGGTCAGATTTTAACTTTTTCAATAATAATACTCGATGTTCATCTGCCAATCTGACATGAGGTACTCTCCATACAACTTTATCTAATTGAAGTTGCCATTCCAAATCGGCATCTTTAGTTCCACTTGGCGCTTGTATTACATCCTTATTTGTTGAAGATCTGAGCAGTACCAGTTCTTGCTTTACGTTTATTATTATTCTCTTGTAATCTTCTGCAAATCCCAAAAGCAATCGTAAAGGTACATTAAAATCAAAGTAACCTTTTGAATTAGGAGTAATAGTGTCTTTATCAGGAGTCACCCATCCAGCTGAGATTAAAGAATTCTTTTCATGGGGTGTTATTGAAGTCAATCCTTTTAAAGTTGTTGATATACCAACTTTTTTTGTTGAATCAACTGTTACTCCAGATATCTCATATCTAATTTCATCAAACAGATATGCCATAGGGTTATTTATAAAAGGAACAGTTGAACCAGATTTTCCATCCAATGTTGTTACTCTTCCTTCGATATATAAATAACTTTCACATGGTAATGTGTAGATATCTTGTTGTTGAATGGGAATCCTTATTTCATCATTATTATTTAATTTTGATGAAGTGTAAGGGTTGTGAGTGTGATATTCCTTCTCCCATAGGGTTTCGTCGAATGTCGGTCCTTGCGCTATATCCAGTATATCCATGGTTGGCAAGTTTTAGTCCGATCTTTTGTAGGAAGCGTATGTTGTCCGGTGTTAACTCGTCGAATGTTGAGGAGCTACTGAGCTCCCGACTCTTCCGTTGTGGTTTAAATGATAATCCCATGTTGACTTTATGTTGCTGCTCTGATATGTAACCGTATAGTTATTGTTTCTCCTCTAAAGTCAACACTAATGCCGTCTTGATCCAATATGTTCAGTACGATGTCTGAAATGAAACTGGTGTTTAACGGTAGGTATATCAGGTTTTGTGGCTTCTCAACTATTTTAAAACCAGGAGCTACTGTTGGGTAAAATGTGTGTAATATATGTTGATTTACTCCATCTCTATATGATCCGTGTATAATATTACATGTTACATCAATACTGTTCACCTTTAATATTGTTACTGTTGTATCGCCAGTATAATCATTTCCAGGAGCTAAAATTCCTTTCTTTTTTGAAAATCCGAGCAAATTGCCGATTGAGTGGTCTAAGCTAAAATCTATATAATACTTTGAAGTTATTTCCGCTTTTAATGTATTATTATTACCTTTTATAGAAATATTTTCTTCTCCAAGTTTCTTTTGTAATACTTGGTTTATATCGTCTATTTCATATGCTCCTGTAGATAATGGAATTATTTTTAATTGTGAATAATTTCCTTTTTCATCTTTACTTTCATAATAATGTAGTAAATTATTTTTTCCTTCTGTAACATTGGGAATTGAATTGTATGTAGTCAAATCCAATAATGCTGCTTCCCATAGTTTGTCCGTAGATAAACGTAACGCTGGGAAAAGTGTACTTTTCAATGTTGATGAATTTCCACTCAGCGACACTGTATACGATGACATCTTAAAGCTGACTGACGCTCTTCGCTAAGAACTCCAAACATAAATGTCCGCATATTTCCGTATTGCTAGGTTGCTCTCTTTTGTAGTTGTAGAATATATTATTGCAGTTCCGAAAATAATGTTGAAGTTCTTTTGGTGGCGGTAAATTTCCAAAACTATCAAAGTAGTAAACATTTTCTCCAAGTTTTTTATAACATACCCAATGAGTACCTGGTCCATAATTAGAGTCTAAATTTACTATTCCAGTTTCATTTTTCCACACTCTATTTGGTAATGTATCTTTCATAAAAACTCCTCTGAAGAATGGTATTCTTAAACATTTCACATATTTTGACAATTGATAGTTTGTTAATGCTTCATTTGGAATTATCAATTTATTCTTCTCATTTAATACACACGGTATGGTCTTAAGTAAAGACCCGATCCGTTTTTTACCATTGACCATATGGATGTTTTCTTGACTTTCCTTTTAGGGTTAGTGCGACGTCTTCTTTTAATGTTCCCGCCTCTTTTTGCAGCTTCTTTTTTACTAGGTTTTCTCCCGCGTCGTCTTCCACCACCAAACTTAGCTTTCGTCTTCATGGCTGTTGTCACTGCCCAAGCTGCTGCTTTTTCTGCAATACTGGCGTCACTTGATTTAACTCTTTGCCAAGCTTTTTCCGCTAGCACTCTATCTGCTATCGATCTATTTTTTGAATCTGCAAACTTGGAATACGCTATATCGTGTTCTTTGCAGGCTTGATCCAATTTATTAATTCCAGGATCTCCTCTTGCTAAACGTTTTGCCAACTTAGTTCCAGGTCCACAATATTGATAACCTCCGGGCAGATGAAATTCGTATGGTAGAGCGTCTATTGTTCTATTTAGAACAGCACCAACAGGAATCCGTCTGAGCAGGGATAACGCAGCTGATGTAATACCACGTCCTTTCTTGCCGCTGTCTTGACGAAGACTGAGCGGTGCGGTCTTTATTATGTCGTCTTATATAACCAGCGTGTTTACTCCACGAGCTGCTTTACATAAATGAATACCTTATGCACAATTTTTATATTTAAATATTTAATTATTCAAATTAATTACATACTGATTTATGATTCTATTTTTAATTCAAGCTTCTCGTTCATCGGGTTGAATTATTACATGACTCGTTGTACTAGCTATATGATTGTGGGTATCAATAAGTAAATTGCCCACTATTCTTATTAAACAATCTAAAGTTACAGCATCTTTTGGATGTTGGGGATCGTGTAACTGCATAATACGTTTATCATTACACGTGTAAGCAGTCGAATCACTTTTCGACGTTGTTATGACTTGTCCAATAGTAGCAGCATCATTTAAATTTTCTCCTGGTAAAATATTAATTATTTTCTTCATCTTTGCATCATATTTGGTCCCAAAGTGTTTATCCCAAGTTATTGTTTGTCTCAATGTAACACAATCATCATCTTCATAACCAGGATAAATATCTTTTATTCTTCTATTACGACCATTGTATGTACCTAATGTACCACCACTCGCAATTAATGTTTGCACCATTAGAGGTACATCTGTATCTTTTATACCAAATCTTCCATTTGTTATTGTTTTATGTCCTGCATCCCATTCATCATTATTTCCTTGCATTAAATCAAACTTTTCATTTCCATGTATAAATGTATTTCCTCGCTTTAGCACGGCATCTTTATGTTTTACAAAATTTGATGTTCCCCTTTTTAATTCTTTAGATAATTGTTCCATAGTAACAGCGTCTTTTGGTTGAGAACCAAATTTTACATTTGACAATGCTTTTCCATGACAATCTATTTCATCAGCATCTTGTAAAATACAGTTGTCCTTGATGTATTTCAGGTTTACAGCATCACCGTCTTCCTTTGGGTATCCAATGTCATTTATAATAAACTTATAAAAAGAAAATCCTCGTTGAGTCTTTTCCGGTATTATAGAATGTAAATATTCTTTATTAACTGAATCTTTATCATTTTTTGGATTTGCCACATTGGTTATCCTATGATTTCCAGCATCATATGTTTGTCCATCTTTTAAATTGTTACCCCACTGCAATTTCAAAGTGTTGGAAAGTTCAGATGATAAATACTCTTTAGTAATTGCATCAGAACTGTCAGTTGGTTTACCAACATTAATTATTCTATGTGATTTAACATCGTAAGTATTCTTGTTTAATTTTAATGATGTTGAAGTTGCTTCTTTTACTGTTTTTAAATTTGCTCCATCAGTATCTTCTTCTGGGTCTTTAACAAATTTTAAACGTTTGTTACTCATATCATAGTCACCTTCAGGTGTTTGTGGCAATCCACTTCTTTTTCTGTTTTCTCCTCCTTGTACTCCTAGCCCGGAGTACCGTCCGAAATTGTCGACACTCATGATTGAACTGATCCACTGTATACTCACAGCTCTCTTATATATCCGTAATGATTTATACAACTATTCCACGATTTCGAAGTTCGTCAACTAAAGCTACCCATTCATTATTTAAACCTGTATGACCAGCTTCCATGGCTTCATGTAATAGTCTCATTCTATCGACCAATTTGTTTATATCATTATAGTAAATCACATTTGTATTATATAGGTTTTTCATTAAACCTTTACCAGACGTTGAAGATTCTCCTTTTTTCTTTTTACCATATTCATCCATAAGTGATAAGTCCATAAGTGATAAAGATTTCCTCTTTAGCGGTTTCTTCAAAGAAGGCGCAGTTCGTAATGTTGGTAGTTTTCTCAGGGGAAACAATCTTTTTATTACAACTGTATATTTAGTTGCGCGTGTTCTATTTATCATTGAATCTTTGGAGTAATTCTTCTTATGAGCATTAGTATTTTGCAAAATTTCTTTAAAAGTATTTAAATCTTGTAGTGTATATTTTATAGGTATATTTTTAAAAATCAGTTCAAATAATCCTTTTGTTCCTTTATATTTATGCTCACCAATAACAATGTCATCATCTTCAGTCAAATGTACTTTTGAATCTCCTATTTTTAATTCATTTCCATCAATTCTCGCTCCATATACATGTGACTTGTGTAGTTTTGGGTTAGCTTTTATTTCATGTAACATCTTCATGATATACTTTCTTCCAAGAGGTCCTTGTTGCAATATATCACTACTTAATTTTGTTAGATTTGGAATTGATTGTTCTGCTTCAGGTATATGTTGTTCTTGTTCTTCTTCTTTTTGAACATTTATTTCTGGTTCTTCTTGTCTTGTTTCTTCTTCTTTTTGAGAAACTTCACTATCACTTGTGTAAGAATCATCATCTTCTTCCTTTTTCAAAGTCTTTACTTCAAATTTAGAAATAGGTAGTAAAACATCTCCTTCATAATGAGGTTTACCAATTGTTTCTGTTATCTGTTTTAAAGGTTCTGTAATAGGCTTAAATGTAGTCTCCAGGAATTCTTCTCTTTCATTCAAACCCATTCTTAATGCTCGATTTTTAAGTCTAATCGAGTCACTCAGTGATTTTATTTCTTTTAATAGTTTTTCTTGGTTCACCATGTTTACACTGCGAAGACCAATCTATTACTAAATGTATTATCAATTGTTCAATGGATTAATACAAATTTATCTAACCCTATACGATATCTTCCATTTTTTATAGCTTCTTCTTTCATAATAACAAGAAATCCATATTTTTCAGCCCATGCTTTGCCACACATTTCTTTAAATTTATCAAATGACATGTCTGCATTCACATGATCATTATATATGTGCTTTAAATTTGTTTCATCTTGCTTGAAGATAATAAGTAGATTTGCATTATCTCTTATTAGTTGTTTTGGAATTTTACTGTAAGTTTGACCAATATAAATGCTATCAATATTGTAATGTCTTCCCATGGCAAAATAACTTCTAATAGTGTCATGATTTTCACAAGATACATCATCAAATATAAATATAGAAAATGGTTTAGCCTCGTTTGGCTCCATTATAGTTTCACTAGCATTAAACTTGTAGAAATTAACTTCAGGCACACTTGCGAGTACCTTATCCAATAATTGGTATTTGGGTTGTTGCAAAGATTTGGAAAAGATATACATGTTGTTAAAACGTAATCCCTTAGGATTTGTTATTAAATTAAAAACCACATTTGTCTTTCCACAATTTGATGGTCCAGTTATTAAACATCTTATTGTGTTTGGCAGTAATTCACCATGTTTTCCATGATTTAACTTGTCGTTGTCAACTGTTAATTCATCAATATTATTAATAAAAAATCGATCCTTTTGTTGCACAATCTCCATCTTGTATAAAGGTTAAACATGTAATGACTTCATAAATTGCTACACTAAGTCTTTTGTAGGGATCCAAGAGTCTTCACTTTTATCAAATCCCAACCAACGTACTTTCACCTTATCCTTTTTTCTTTGTAAAATTTTTTCAACAAGATATACATCGCCAACTGATGATTTTAGCAATTCATGTCCGTAGAATCCACCTTCTAGTAATTCACCCTTGTTGTCCTTTAAAATGTAGGTTTCAGGTATTGTTGGTTGCACTTTATAGATTGTAAATACTTCATTAGTCCAGTTTGGCAGATACCTTTTGCTAAATACTCCTTTGTACTTACTTATACGAACTTTATCATTAACTTTAAATGTTTTGGGCTGCATTTTTTCACGTTTAGGAGTAGTATTATTTTTAATACGTTTTAATACCATTTTAGCATTGGTACTATTTACTTCGTTAGGCTTCATACCAATGGTTCGATGATACTTATTGTTATATTCTTTTATAAGTTGTGGTAATATATCATACCAAATATATGATCCTCGTTTGGAAAATGTTTTATACATTGCTCCTTTTAACGTTCTGTTAAATCTTTCTATTATTGAAGCTTTAACTTCAGAATTTGTAGAATAATGATTTATTTTATACTTCTTCATTAAAGCTGCAAAGTCTTTGTTAAAATATTCTTTTCCATCATCAGTTTGTAGATGTTTGATGTTGAAATTATTTCTTTGTATAGCTATTTCCATAGCTTTTGTAACACTTTTACCAGTCTTGTCCTTTAGCGGTAAAGCATCAGCCACTTTAGAAAAACAGTCTATAATCGCTAAAATGTATTTAAATCCTTTATTTAATTTACTATGTGGTATCATTTCAATAAGATCGGCTTGGAAAAGATCATTCATTCCTTTTATAATTGTATTTCTTCTAGGAAATTTTCTTCTTGCCGGCTTATGAAGTTCATTTACAATCTTGTTCCTTAAATCTTCCATCTTCAGTTGTGTCTTCCACACCGCTTGTAAAAGTACTGATCTCTAAAATGGTTTATCCTCTTTTATATGGTAAGATTATAGGTCAAGGTCATATTACATTGGTGTAAAAAAGAGGGAACATGACATTGAGCTTGTCATGTCCCCTCTTCTTTACGGAAAGGAAAAAGGAAGAAGGTAAAGGACGAAGAATAGGTTTACTGGTCGATAGGGTATAAGGAGTAATGTCCAAATGGTAGAGTTTTTATATTACCTTCCAGGATGTACCTCTTATCATCCTTACAACTCAAAGCCCATTTGGTTTGCTTTACACTGAAGAGACGATGGTTGAAGCTTCTTATGGTGTTAAATGTTGCTGTTGTCTCAACATTTTCAAATAAGCATCTCTTGTATTCTTCAAACTGTATATTCTTCTTCAGGTATGAGGTTTTTATACCTTTGGCCTTCTTCACGATTTCATGTTCTCTTTTTTTATTTTTGTACAATTTAAATGAATACAATTTAGACATTAGAGCAACAACCTCTTCCATTGGCACGCCATTTGTTTCGTCTTTGAACTTTCCCAATACCTTTTTATTTCTACCGTTGTCGTAGTTGGGATGGTCTTGTGGATAATCAGAAAAGTCAAAGTCGTTATTGTAGATAAAACAGCGTAGGTCTTCATACATATCTTCAGTTCTTATCCAATAAATAAAAGCGTCCGTATCCATGTATACAATGCCGATGTTTTCTCTTCCATAAAATTTAACCATCTTGTTGTAATGGAAGTCATACATGTGGGTCTTTGAAATATCTAGAATAGACATCCCCACATATAAAGGACGATCCATTGTAATTGAAATTTTGTTCATGGAAACAGCTACAAGATTTTCGTTGATTATTATGGATGATCCGAAGTTAGGTTTTTGTACCAGCTTTTGTAGTTTTACCGGATCACTAACTAATTTCACATTCTTATGCTTTCTTTTGTTTTCCAGTGTCTTGCCAAATATTGCATTATTCATCAATTTAAAAAAGTCCTTTTGAAAATTAGATGTAGCTGAAGTTCTTCTTTTTGTGTTATTGTCAATGTATGACTTTAACCAACAGGATTGAGAAAATTGTAAAGCTCTATTAATTTTTGTTATTCTCAATCCTAACTCTAGGGCTTGTTGTATTACCCAATAATGAGCAACATATCTTGATTTGTTGGTTAAAGTCATCATTAATTTAGGCCATCTGCCGGTTGGTGATATTTCCGTCTTGGCCAGTAGAGGTAAATCATAATGGTGGTCATGCAAATGTTCAGGGTACTCAATGTCTACATCCAAAATATAACCAGTGTCTCCATGTTTTGCTATATTCATGATGTTTCCAATAGAATCAGGGTCTACCCATTTGAAGTTGCCATATGGGAGAGGATTCGACATGGCCCATCCATAAAGGTTATTTGCATCAAAATAACCTAAATATGTACTTGGTTTTGATGCATCAAAATTGGGCAAATATTTGTTATTTGCCTTTACATGTCGTGTTATGCTTTGAGTTAGTCCCCCTCGAACACCTGATTCCAACATCAGCACCATGTCTATATCTGTAAGAAGTTAGAGTTTACATTTTGTTTCCTTTAACATTGCTTGCCAAGCTAGTCCAGGTGATGTACAAGAATGCAGAGGGTCTAATCCATATGCCTTAAAACATGTATTTCTAAACTCTTCCATTATATCACAAAGTAAAGTTACATCTAGTTTTACATAAAAGTCCGAATATTCTCCAAGTGTTTTAAATCCTAATTCATTCCATACTCTACACGCATGTTCATAATCTTCATGGGATATATCTGTGTCATATAGTTTACTTTTGAATTCTTCTTTTGGTGGAAGGGATGTTTCATTAAATCTTTCTAAGCTATCTATATAATCATACGGGAAAACACCTTTGCGAAGAACTAAATTAACCTTGTCATTACTTACAATCTTCTTGGTTTCTATTAAATCTTCTGTTCTCAGGTTTTCAGAAAGCTTCATTAAACTAGATGGCATAAAACGGTAAGAGTCTAAAAACCGAAGCTTTATATTTCCAACTTTTTTAGTAAAACTTATAAACTTCTCCGTGGTTTCAGCTATGACATCAATTTCTCCATTATCTCTTCCTAATTCCGGAATAATAAAATGCGCATCATAACCACTAAGGTTATGTAATATTACAGGTATACTTGTAGGGATCTTGTAGTTGATATTACAGCTGTTACATGCAGCACCTCTATAATAACCTGTCAGATGGTCATGATCATGAACCTTGTGATTTTCCAAAGTAAATTCATTTGTACATAAATAACAATGAGTTGCATTTTCATGTTGAATCTCTTCTTCTTCATCCAAAGGTATCATTGGTATAATATCACTATACAATCTTTCAACACTTTCCGCTATTGTATACAACTGATCAAGGAATATTTTAGAAGCATTAACACCACGATAGACAATAGGTTTTGAAGTTAAATTAAATCTATTTAGATGTTCTTCAGAAAGAGTAGATTTAACCATTAAACAAAAACTGTTTGGATCATGTATCTGATATTTAACAGTTTTCTTTGCTACATCGCCATCATTATCTTCAATAGGAACTAGTGTAGATTCAAAATCAGCATAGACAACAATGGGAATCCGGTATTGATGGGAGATTTTTTCAAATTTTAACTCTGCCTTACTTGGACACGGTAAGATAATTTTTGCTTCATAGTTGTTGTTACATAGTTTTTTATGCTCTTGTAACCATTCGTTTCCTTCTCTTCTTTCTTCACAAAAATTAAAGCATCTTTTGCAAATTATCTTCTTATTTCTATTTTTAGATAATTGATTACTAACAAGAGTTTCAAATTTTTTAATCCATACATAGTGGGAAACATCACCTTTTGTAAGTAGTAATAAGTCTGTATGATCTGGGAGTTCATTCTTCACCACACGCAATGGGTACACTTTATTCGAACTGTCCAAACCAAAAACATTAACAGATGTTCCAGGGTTTTGTTTTTCAAACTTTGGGATGTCCTTCAAAGCCACTGGGTAAGTCAATCCTTGGAAATTATATCTATATCTTTGTAATTCATATTCTTCACTGGGTCTATCCGCATGGTGAGGTGGTACAAATTTTGCCGTCATTGCATATCTAAAACATTCCATATCTTCATTTTGAACATTTATACATGATTTGGTGTGTGAAATTTTCTTTGGGAGTGGAATATAACTGCTACCCCTTAATCCGTAGCCGTGTTTATGAACTCTAATATCCATACCCTCAATACTAACCAAACTCCAACCAGATCCTCTTCCTTCATGTTCTTGAATTTTTGTTAATATTTCTTCCAAACAATCTTCAACTATTGAATTAATATCTGAACTTGCCATGATGGTCTGGTTTTTTGTTATGAATCCTCTTGGTGACATTTCTCCTTCTACATTAGTAAACATAGCATTTAATAAAATGCCAAATTTAATAAAGTTTAGTCTTTTTAATTCTTCTGTGAGTATTTTACTTACAATTGTTCTTACTTCTTTAAAAAACTGATCCAATTCGAATTTTTCATTTTGAATTTTGTAATGCACTACTACTCTACCTTCTAAAGCAAATACTTTTAAACTCGGTATTTCATTAGATGGTCCTGCTAATGGTTCTTCTTTTGGTTCTTCTTCTTCATATAGCTTTAAATCTTCATATTCTGTTTCTGTTACATCTTCATTATTATTATGGAATAATTCTTTATGTATTTCTAGTAGAATATTATCATGAAAAGTTTCTGAGCAAATTTCACATTGATGCGTCGTGTTAGATGGTCCTGCTAATGGTTCTTCTTCTTGTTGTTCTTCTTTTGGTTCTTCTTCTTCATATAGTTTTAAATCTTCATATTCTGTTTCTGTTACATCTTCATTATTATTATGGAATAATTCTTTATGTATTTCTAGTAGAATATTATCATGAAAAGTTTCTGAGCAAATTTCACATTGATGCATCGTGTTGATGTTTACTCTTTGAAATTTAGCACGGAAATGAAATGCTTCTCTCTTCTATTCCCTTTATATAATGCTTCCCCCACCACATTTGTAAAGTTTTTTTTTTTTTTTTTTAGTGAAATGTTAGAATTAGTAGTTTAACACTAAAGCTGAAAAGTAATGATTAAAGCCTATATTTTCTTCCAATTGCAAATACTCCACATATGCCTCCACCCACAGCCATAACAGATCTATGTTTCTCCAACATACACCAAAGGTGTGTCTATCATCTACCAAAATTGGAGATCCTATGTTTACTAATCTTCCATTTTCTATCTATGTCACAACTTCAATTAAAAACCTTCCTATAATATCCATTGGTGAATTCAGATCCACAAATACTCTTGTTACAACATTTTCACTTAACGAAGGCACTTCAATTTATTCAATTTCTTCATTGTTTTCTTCATCCACCTCCAATACTTCTTCAACTTTTGTACATTTGTTATAAAATATTGAAGCATCTTGGGGAGACATGTTCACTTTAGCTATTATAGGTGAAGAATGTTCTCAACACAAACCACACCACTCTTATATCGTCATGTCATTGAGTGGAGGGTGTTTTGTTATGGTACAATTTTAGTAAAAGAAAATAATACAATTCTGTCTTTACCACAATATTGCTCTTAATTAGAGCTTTTCATTGATGTATGACTTGCCCTATTCCGGCAAACCATTCTTGAGTTATTAGTCATTTTCTAATCCAGATTATTGCTGGGGAGGGGGGGGGCTTGCCAAATTTTGGGGGGGGGGAGGGGGAGGGGGAGGGGGGGGGGTTAATTAACCTAATTGAGGTCAAGGTCACCAAAAAATTTTAATTTACCAAAGTGATGGGGACGGCCGGAGCCATCCCCACCACTCTGTTTGCCTAACACTTCCCCAAATCCCAACCCGCTATAGTTACGTCTTGCAAGGGATCCCAATTTTTGGCCCGCACGCACGTGGCGATCCAGTTTGGTGGGCTGTGATACGGGCGGCCGGCCTCGGGCCTGGGCACTGGACCTGACCATTCCAATTTTACAATAGGGAGTCTGGAACAGTTAATGCAAGACGCAACTCTAACCTCCCACCCTTAATCTAAACCCACCCAAATATAATTATTTCCTAACAAAAAATTAAAAATTTTAAAAAAATAAAAATATGCGCTGCCTATGGCACAACACGCATGTCCCACCCATATTTAATGAAGTTCAACAGAACTTCTATAATTTAAATTTAAATTTAATCTACCCTCCTAACAGCTAGCTGTGAAAGGTTATTAGTACACACACACATACAATAATTATACCAAAACTCAACATCAAAAACACATTTTCCAAACATCAACAATACCATAACACCTTAATGCTAACATCGCAATGCGCAAATTAAAGCTTAAAATTAGCACAACTTAAAACTAAAAATAACATTTTGCACACACACTCACACACAACAAGTATTAATATTAAAACCCTAACAGCAAGAGTAACTCAAATATATATCGCCCGCTTATATATTTGAGGTACCCTCTGAGTTCGGAACAACCATCGCGTCCGACGAATTGTTCCGAACTAACTCAGCGATAGTCGCCAAAAAGGTTCTCGGCTCACAAAGTAGTGGGGAGCCATAGGGGTTTAAGGGGGATAGAACGTCCAACGTCAGTGGAAATTTCCAATGATCTATTCGTCACATGTAGGTCGCCGCTAATGCAGGTGGAGCGTTGTACCTTGCAATTAACGTTAGGCAACACCTGGTTTAATCCGCCGTTAAGCTTAACTGAAGCTTTCCCCATCGCGTAACACCATAATTGTTGTCTGTTATTATCTGAGTAATGGCAGAAAATTATCTGTCCTCTTTTGCCGCTTAACTATAGTTATTAAACTATTGGCAACATCAAAGCTAAATTGGTGTTACATAAATGTAACCACTATCAACCTAATTTATCTTGATGAGTGAAAGTGACGGGGGGGGGGGGTTAACACTTTTTTCTTAGGGGGGGGGGGGTTAATTTCAACATAATTACTATCTGTACTTATATAAGCCGCAACGCGGTCGCGCGTCTGCCATTCACTCCCCAGGTACCACAGCTGAAACAACTAATCTGTAAGTCTCTACCACCTAGTAATGTTACATTATGCTTTGTTTTAACTTACACCTGTTAAGCTTGCTATTTTTTTTATGTGGTTTATTTTTTTAACTATTTCTTAACATTAAAAAATACACTTTTATTTTATATATAATATATCAAATAATCTCGCGTTACTATTTTTATTTTAGTTTATACTTATTATACAAGTTAACCACTACAGAATAATTAACTAACTTCTGCTGCTAGACTAAACTACTTGGACTATAAACAGTTAACACCCATATATTAATATATAATTATTACACTGCAAGTTTTACCTGCACAAATGCTAGATATAACTGCGATTAATCGTCTACAACACAGTTCTTAAACCCTTATAAAATAATTAACTAACTTCTACCACTAGCGGTAATTTTTAAAAATTTTACAAAAAATTATTATTAATTTCTTTCCCCCTACTAGAACCTTTCGCGACGCTGCCGCCCCAACAAAGAACTGAAATCTTCAAAGTTCTTCCCTTTTATCTCATTCTCTTAGGGGAGGGGGTTGAGGGTTCACACTACCCTATATAAGCGGCATCGGTACCTCGCGCGTGCGCCATTATAATGGCAATAGGGCGACAGTAAACATCTATCCGTAAGTCCCTAAGACTATCAAACATTTTTTTTAACTTACTCTTCTTACTCTAACATATGTTTGCGCTTATTATGTTAATTAGTCTCTATATATTCAGACACACTTGCGGGCACCGGTCATATACTCGCTGAATTTTAGAGAGTACACATCTCCCCTTTAAATATTATTATGGCTTCGCACACTTTACATTTAAAACTTTTACGCACTAAACATATTTTACAGAAACAATCTAACTCCACAGTTTCAAAACCGCGTACAACATTGGGTAAGCTTAAAAAATACTTCAGTTTTCACCCGTTGTACTTTGTAAAATCTAACCTTTCCAATACTTCTTCTACTGATTCTATTTTACACTCTGTCTTAACTGAAATGCTGAAATATCAAAATTTCAATCTTGTTACACCTATTGACGATCCTATCCAATTATTCTTATTCACTATATTACCAGGTTTATATGATTATTCTTCCTCAGACACATGTCTTGTTCTGCTCTATCAACTTGCACTGTAACCACCTAGGACCTCTCCTTTTTTCTCAATTATGGACACGCAGTGGGATTCACCCATACAGAGTAATAAAATAACTATTACTGCTACAAATAATGACAAACCAATTCTCCAATCACTAATGAGTTTTTATTAAATAAAGAGATTTAAAAAAAACCCCTCCGGATGACCTTGACCCACTTCCAAAACCCACCCGTCACTGTCAAAAAAAACCCAGCCGCTACTACCCCTACAACACTTACAACCGCCTGACCTTGACCTGGGCCAACTGTAGCCATTCCCCACTACTAACGATGTTTTTACAAACACATATTATTATCAGTGTGTAAAAACTCAAGGTTATGGCAAACATTTAGGACCTAATAGATACTATACATCAAAATTAACTTCAAGCAATAAAAATAATTCTGAAGTAAGTGCACTATATTTATATTGAATCAGTGTAGTACACAACAGGCTTTTGATAGCAAGGTTGAAGTTCGACACTTCTTGGCAACCAGATACATCGAGTCCAAGTGGAGCTAGACATTAATCTAAGTTATCAACGAAGCTGGCTAACATTTTCATTTAACAATCATGATTAATAATTTCCAAACACAAACCCCATTACAAAAAGTTCTCGTTTAATATCATAGGATAAGATATATATACTCTATTTGAAAATATATTATTCATAGATTTTCTAGTTTAATAATGACATTTTATACAATCAAATATTATGAAGAGGAAGTGTCGATGATAAAATTAAGATCACATTTTGTTTTGACTTAATAATTCGGAGAACTGCTGAATTTTAATAGACTATGTTGACCTTTGTTGGACATAATCAAATGAATAAACGGAAAAATATGTTGGACTTAAATGATACAGTATAATCTCATAGAATAAACTTTATTTATTTTATCTTAAGATTTTAAAAATGATAGGCCTGAACAGTATACACATATTATTATTAGTTTAGTCTTCGGAGAAAGGTATTTTTTTATCCATAAAGAAAGCAGTACGTTGACATTGTCACATGAACCAATGTAGAGGAAATGTTTAAGGGGCCGAGTTGGCCTCATGTCCGCGTCATTCGTCACTTTTATAGCCTGAGGTGCCTGCGTGGAGCGATGCGTTCACTTATTGTGCTTGCTCATCACACCATGAATTGCCTTTGTAATACGTTATTTTTATATTATCTGATTTCAATATTTCATATAAAAAGCAAACATATAATTTTATCAAAAGCATGATTATGAAAAACAGGCCAAAATATAAATGCCTTTTTATATTGCACATTTTTTTCACCATATGTTACTGTAGTTTACCATACAAATTTATATTTTAACTATTACAAATATTTAATAAAATAAATAAAAACATATAATTAAAAAAGTACAATAAAAAAATAAACACCGCATTAACATTGTGTCTATTTAATGTTAAGTTTCACATTATAAGGGGTTTACTAATGTCATGCTCTATACTGAATGGAACTGAATTAAACCATAACTTATTTTTAAACCTCAGCATCTTGAAGAGACTCTGCAAGGTCTTTACTTTCTTTGAGCTGAGGACACGCCAGCACCTTTTAGTGCGGCGCGGCGGTGCGTTATCCAATCATTTACGCCCGTCTCTCCAACAACTTCATCATTAGAAACATTTTCAGAATAAAAATACGCAGCCTCAGAGCAGGTTTGGATAAGCAGGTGATTGGATATTATTTCAGTGGACCATTGGACTTATCACGTATGTCTTTTTTCCTAGCATATCTACTTTTGCAAAACTAGAAATATAACTTTTTTCATAGGCAAACATAAATTCATCACTATTTATTATTTTTAATCTTCAAACAAATTGTAGAAAGAAGCTTAAATATTCAAAATGTCATATTTTAAATACGTAAACAAAATATGTAGGCCAACCAAGTTAAGTTTTAAACCAGTTTTTTTTTTCTTTTTTAATTTTAAGTGAAATGTTGAGTAGTTAAACAAAGTAATAAGAAATATTTTAACTTAATTAATGATATTCATATATTGGCAAATGAATTCCTTAAAAATTAATCAACAGTGACTGTGACGTTAAAACAGTCATTTAACATTTTTGAAGATTGTATTAGAAACTTTATCGACAAAAAATCTAAATTCGAACTTAATATATTTTAAGTCAGCAAGAAGTAGGGAGAACGCTTCTCGCTAAGTGTTAAAAACTGTAGCTTCTAGGGTCAAAAATTATGAAATAATATTTAAGAAGAGTATTTAAATTCTGCTCTGAAGAGTTTAGTCTTTAATTTCAAGTGTGAAATTTAATACAAAATTAGAGTTTATATGATTTTAGCAACAAAAATCTAATTTTAATAATTCAGCAGCCGATGAATTTTAAACAGTCAAGGAGTGCCAATTTTGTCACTAGAAGAGCTCCAGAAATCAACTCCGGATCCCAGGGCTTATCTCCTCCACATAAAGCCGGAAATGAAAACTGCAAACGAGTTTGAAGGCCTTAAAACGAAGACAATTTCAACAAACTTCATGCCATCAAACCTTAACTCAATAACTTAGACTGACCAGACTGACACAAAAGTGTTAAAGGGCATTTGGAAAAATGTTAAAGGCCTAACAATGCTCTATGCTATGCTTTTCAACGCCTTTTAAACGTATTTTTATGTACGATTCTTTTTTTTTTTTTTTTTTTTTTTTTGTTAGCATGGTTGCAATATTAGTTAAAAGTAGGGGTAAACTCTTGTGAAAGATCAAGACTCACCATTCAACAAAGGTAAACAATAATGAGACTCATACGTCTCGAACCATTGATGTAACATTAGCGTCAACAAATGAGTTCGTTTGTCTTCATCTGACATGGATGTTTAGTGAATTAATATCACAAACTTAACACACACAAAAAAAAACAAACATTAAAATAATGCCATTTAAGATATTTTGTAAAACAAATCATTATAACCAATCATTACACTTTTGCGGTTGAACAACTTAAATAACTGAACAAATAGAATAAATAGAGAATGCACACAAAAGAGCTTTAAACGATCACACCCAGTCCTGTGTTTGCATTTAATTAAGAGTGACTACACACATACAGCCAAGATCCCTATACCGGGCTTCGTACCTGCACCGTGTTCAATTCATATTCTCTACTTGTTTATTACTTACTCGCTAGACTTGATGGGATCTAGGTAATTACAAATTAATATAGCTAAGTAATAATATGAACACATCAACATTTTTGTTCCAAATTAAATTTCTTTTTAATCAATCTGGCCAGTATAATGTAATAACAATCTATGTACAGTACTATAAACATAAGCTCGTCGTAGGGTACCTGCGAAAAAGCAAATTTCCACTAGGTTTTGGAGATTTCGTAATTTTTACCATTAATATTGTTTCGGGTTATGTGGATTTTGTAGGACGGGGGGGGGGGGGGGGCGGGCGTTATAAGCAAATATGGCTTAATCTTTACCTATTGAACATTCATGTTAAATTATAAATTTTTTCATTTGCCCCATAAAACCCCATAGGGGAAGGAACGTAGGTTTGCCGCCATGTGAGTGCAGTAAACAAATAAAAGTTAATCCTGACCTAGTAAAGATATTCATTCAAAACAAAAAAGTGTTTTGCACACATATGTAGACATATGTAGGAAACTATTGAATCAAGTAATATGTTTTGATAAGAATTTTTTTAATAACTTATCTTGAAAGTTATTTTAATATTCAATTAATTACATTAACTTAGTTAATTAATTTATTTAGTCTAGTAGTTATATGGTGCTCACTATACACCAATTGTCAAACCCCACTGACAATTCGATCAGCCATTGCTAAACTTACTTTTACTTGTCGGAACGAGAAAAGTTTAATTTGTGAGAATATAATTTGTTGCAGTGTAATTATTATTAATTTTCAGTAATCAAATACACTATAAATATCAAGGAAATGAAATATTGTCATATTTCAATAGCCTTGTCATATAATAAAATTGGTGTTAAGCCGCCTACTTAGTATATAATGGCCGTGCATGTTGAGGCTATTGCTATGCGATGCCAAGATACTTATGCCACGATAACGATCCTCAAGACGAATGATCTGGGATATTGGGCCTACAGTCTACAGCGCCAGCGGCTCCTCGATAACTCAACGGAGGCTATTGTTAATTTTACATTATTTTCCGGATAATCGTTAATTATGTTTTTAATTTAAACGTTAGACTTTTCACTTAAGAATGCACTTTAATAAACTTACAACTATTACAACAAAAGTGTATCATTTGACATTTTCCTTGATAAGAACGACATTTTTTATTATTTCGTAATATTATTTTTATATCTAGATAAGAAGAATTCAGTAAATGAGTGAATAAATTAAGTTTGCTTATGTTATACAAACCTTAACTAGATATTTCCTCAGTGATCTATTAATATTTTATATAAGATCGAATGTAGAGGAGGATCTTATGACATTATGTATTGAAACAATTGGTGAAAATTTTCAATTTCCCCTAGTTACCACTTCACAAAGGTTACTTGTAGAGACATAGGTTCATTTATGTCCCTATCCTATTTATGGGCTATTCAGCCCGTTTAAATGGGCACATATAATGGCTTTCACTAAGGTAACACATATTCGACAAACATAATATCTACGTAGCTGTTATGTGGGTGCCAATTAGTGGAGTTCAGCCATCATGGGTAATCCTTCAATAGCATTCAACTGGATGATTCGCTTAAGATTAAATTAAAATACCTCCTTTGCTACAGACTTGATAAAAGACAAATAGTAACATTTTGTCTAATAAAGTCTAGCATATATTTTTAAAAATTATTAAAGTCTTGTTAATATCCTAACAAAACACTCTCATAAAACATTTCATTAATGAGTGAGTTTCACTACATTTGAGATTGACAATATACCATTGTAATAGCATGTTCCCTATTAGTTTGAAATTTCTTGAAGCTCTGACTTGTGGATTTTTTAGTAATTCCTGAAACATCTGAAAAATATATAATGTATCCATATTTTTGTTTTTTATACTTTTTACTTGTTTCAATGTAACAGAAAAAGTACTTTTTCAAAATTTATCTTTTATTCCAAATACCAATTGTATTAATTTGATTCAATATGTAAAATTAAAATATAAACTTTTAATTTAATTCTACAAATTATACCTAATATTTATTTAATTTGCTATATTACTTAGTGGTTTATATTACTGCTGAAAACTAAGATTTCCTATCAAAACAGCGATACAGTCCGAAACGCATCACGATAATTGTTGTCTGGTAATTATTGGAATTTGAACGATTCTGGCCAGAACTAATGTCATTGTTTTTATTGTCAGCACTGACGATATTACAACATTCCATCACTTCGTTTTATTAAAACAGTTCGTGAAGTTTTGAATTAAAAGAAGAAAAAAAACTTGTTTAAGCATTTTATGTTTATGAGCAGCTGTAAGTATTAAATTTAATGACTCAACAAATTAAAAATATATAATAAATGTTTATAATATTTAATCAAATACATTGTTTGACTTATTTCATTATATAAACTGTAAGTGTGGTACAATTATATTAATAACTTAATTTAACTTTACATTTCCATTAAAGCCTCATTAATAAAATTAAAAAAGACATAAGGTCACTGCTTTACAAGTCATGTGTTTAATGATTTTGTTATTAAAGGGCTAAACGTTTGTTTTCCAGATAATAATTTGAATTTTTCATTGAAGATGAATTTTTACTTAATAAGCCTGAAATTGAGTTTTCAAAACTAACCATGAATTTTCTAGAAAATTATGAAAATTCATAGCCTATGTATTGCAATTGACAGGAATTCACAGAAAATAAAATTCTGAATTCGTTTGTGATAAAATGGGAGTCGGTTCCTTAGTGATCGTGGAATGCCCTTCGACAGTGATAGACATGTCCTACAATAACGTCATGTTTTATGGGTTTAATTGGGTTTCTATAATTTTAGTGTCTTGCATGTGTTATGGATTTCCGGTTACTTTTGTGTTCGGTATTCATTGCTTCAACATTAAATGGCTTGAAGCCGAAACATTTCGCAACTTATACATTGGGAGTATGTACACATACACTAAAATGTCTAATTAAAAAAATTGTGTCTCAAGCTAATTTTTAATAGGCAGGTAAAATAACAGTCAAAATATTTTTGTGGCGAAAGTCATTTCGGAGGAGCTAAATTTTTCACAGTTGACAGACTATGATTAAATGTGAAATACCCAAAATTTCTGAAAATCGGGCAGCCCCGATTAAGCTCCCTGCCCCACGCAGTTTTAAAGTTAAAGTTGCAGTCTGCCATAAAATTAACTAAGTTTCGTGACGAGAAGAGCAATCGAAGTCGCAATCCTTTTATATTGTTTCCGATAAAATTTGCTACAAAAATTCGCATTACCACTTGTTACAAAAACCTTTTAGCATTGTGACAAAACAGACACAAATATAAATATCTTAAGGTTCTTTACATGTTTTAAAACCATTCTCCTTAAACTCTTTTGTTTGTGGTGTATACCTTAACCACTAAATAAAAAAATTGTTGCTGAAATAAGTTTACAATTATATACCGTATGGCTTCAAAGTTACATCGACTGCTATTTTTTAACAGCTGCATATAACTCGATTATCTTCAGTGGAAGTCTTAGTGACCAAAAAAGTACACTCTTGATTTGTCAACATGTTCAACCCCTTCCCCCAAACTCATGCTTGTAGGTTTTAAAAAAATCAATATTAAAAAAATACCTCCTATTTTTTATATTCTGGATTGTATACATTGTTAAAATGCCTTTTTAATCTATACAATTTTTCTCTAAACCTAAAATTTAGGCATCTAGTGGCTATAAGTTGTAATAAGTCGCAATATGTATACGAAGTTTAAATTATTTGGAGCTCAATATCTAAAATATTTCTTTTCATTTGCTACCTATTCAACTACCAGTGGCTCCAACTACTAAAACGGTATATGCACGATATATTGATGATAAACCTTAATTATTATGTGAATAATGATAATGTAATATTATTTATGAATTTTACAAGTTGTTAAAGTTCGTACAAGTATAACATATAAGTAATGTAATATAAAAAAATTAATCATAAAAAATGGACTTTACTTCTTTCTGTTAAAACTTATAACGATGTTTGCAAGGTAAATTTGATATATAAATTCAAGGTAAACGTTGAAGTGGTTGCTTTCGGTTGATTCGTGGGGGATATAACAAAATGAAAATTACACATAAACTATTTAATATACTTTCAAAATAAAATTATTCCTGAAATAAATTGTTTAGTATATATAAAATTGTATTTAAAAATTAAAGTTTGAAATGGTAATCGTTTGAAATTAAATTTTGTTGTATTTTTGTCAAAAATTTCCTTAGCCTTATTATGTTTTTTATATTTTAATATTTCATTTGATTATTTTTTACTTAAGTTACCAAATTGTTGTATTATAAACTGAGGTTAAGTGGTAGGTAGGACTATATAGTCCTAACTTTGCCTAAAAAAATTAAGCATTTGTTATTTTTTATTTGTTGTTATTTGTTAAATTTCTAAGTATGATAAACAAAAATTAAATATATTTTCATACAATACCAGTCCTAGACAATGCACCACAAACATTTACTATTAAATACCTAGGCAGACCAGCTGAAGTAAAGAACGGCCCCGTGTTTGTGATATAAGTTTAATTAAACTAGTTTCTCTGGGGTTTTAATTGACTATGTTCACAACCCACGTTTTGATAACTTGCCAGATTTAACGCTTAAGTAAATTTTGGCAATGTAAATAATGTTTTATTAAATGAGTTAATCGCTATTTGCCTATGTGTGTTATAGTCTCTGCAAATGTATTTACATATATTATTTTTTTCAGTGATAATTATTTGAATTTACTGAAAGTAGTATAAATATAGTACGAAAAATCGAAAAATTTAGTTACAACTAGTTATTTTTATTATAGAGTAAAATCTGATTGAAGTCTGTTATATATTTTTTAATATTAATTAATTATTCGAGTAAAACAACAATTTATATGTACTTTATGTAAATATTTTGGCCAAACACAAACTACTTATCAACATTTAAGGAATTAATAAATTTAAAGCGAGAATGACTAATTTATTTTTCATACACTAAATACACTGAATACAGATCTATATTTTAATTCAGTAATTGAGAAACTTCCTCTTTTACTTCTTATATAAAAAATTCTTTTAACAGTTTCTTTTACATTGTAAAGCCAAGGTATTTTTTACATTGTAAGGTATTTTCTTCATAAATTGTGTTATAACATGTATTAAAAATCATGAACTTCTAGTAATAAGTATTAATAAATAAAAACTGTGTTTCAACATAAGTAGCACTAATCATAAATTGTAATCATGGCAATTTTGAGACATTATTTCAAACGTAACATGAATATCGTTGAAATATTGTACTTATATGAAGAGCGTTGTCGTCTTAAGAAGGGGAGGTGAGTTCGCTGAGTAGGGGGTACAAGAGGAATTGGCTACCGACCAGACTTCTCAGTTTCACAAAAAATGTTCATGCCAGATATATTGTTGCATTTAAATTACTAACTTACATTTAAATTTAATGCAAGTTTTTAAACTAAAATCATTCAACCATTTCAATTACTAACTTAATTAGAGTATACCGTACCATGTTTCTTTACAATAACTTCAAAAATAATAATCGTGTACTTTGCTTTTTTGTATAAATACTAATATTGTAACCATATATAAATCTGGAAAAAAGCAATATCAGTGGACTTTTATTCCATTAGTGAGAAGTTATACTTTTCATTGTTATGGTGTGATAGTAAAAAAATCAAAATTTACTATTTTTCAAATTCGTAAGTCTTTAAGATTTTTTTTAAATCTTGTATATTATCCAATAGTAATCTATTTATGTAGTTCGTGAAAAATGTTTATTAAAATATGGTTTTAACTGTATAGTTTAAAATAAATTTTCCTAATGACTTCTTCGATCCTCTTGGCTGCTGTTTCAGTCCCAGCAAAGAACTATGTTGGAAACTTAGTTATTTATTTTATTTTTTATTTATTTATTTTTATTTATTTATTTATTTTTTATTTATTTATTTTATTTTTATTTATTTATTTATTTATTTATTTATTTTATTTATTTTTATTAATTGAAAATAAATTTTAAAATCATTAATATAATTGCATTTTCACAGGAATATTTAACTAAAATAGTAAAGGAACTTCATGATTTAATACCTGAAAGTATTTTTATCTTAGTATTTTGTTTGCTTAAATATACCCTCTTTATTGATAGAAAAAGGTTTTAGGTGTTATTTCATGATTTTTTTATTATTTCGATACCCTTACAATGGTGTCGAAACGGTAGTATATTAAAATAAAATATATAAAAAATAAGTTAAAAAACATAAAAATGTTTGATCTCAGCTTCAGTATCTTTAGATGACTACTATAAACTAGATATTTTTCATAAAACATATCAGACTCCAAGTGCACAGGTGGTGTCGAATTGAATGGATGCCCTTTATTATATTTTCATACCTGACCAATTATAATGCAGAATAATTCAATACAGTTGTATTATTATTAGATTGCACAATATACAAGTTTTGGTATAAGTTTACCTGTAAACTTTATAAATTTTATTTTCTAGATACGTAAGGCTAATGTAACGGAGATTTTAAAATGCAGTATTTTGTTCTAATTTCATGTATTATTTGGCAATACAATAGTTTATTACGCTGAAAATTATTCGGAGCTTGAAGTAAATAGTTTAATATTTCTAAGAATATAATTCTTATGAACTTCTTTACAGACCTATCCAAACATAAGTTAAATTCTACGCATTTAAACTTATATATTGTAAGAATTTAAGTTTAAGGTGACTCAGAAACTTCCAGCCTAAGTTAGTTACATTATAAAAGATAACAATTTAAGATCCATCATCAATAGTAACAATATTGTATACTTATAAACATTTAGTAAATTCATGTCTGAACAAATAATATGGGACAAGAAAACAAGTTTGTAAAACATATATTTCAAAGAATTTGATATGCGGTACTTCAATAAAATTTGGATTAAATAAATCATTATGTGTTCCAAACTTTTATTTTAAAGCTGATGGCAACTGTCAAGAATATGGAAAAGAGTGTCAGGAAACTATCACACCTATTACCTTGCTTTATTTGTTAACCCTCATTGTGAAATGAACTTGTGCAATATGTGACGGTTATTGTGCTGTAGAATACATTATCGAAAATTTAATTTAGAAGAATAGTTGTAATACAATTACTAATGTGAATGAATGATGGATTGAATGTATGTTGGTTTTAGAAGATAAATTTACATAATTCCTACTGAGTTTGGGACAGCCAAAGTAGCTCTTTCATGAGGTAGGGGTTGACAGGTAATATGTCTCACTCCAAAAGCGTCACATACAAACACTGATGATACCTAATATATCGTACTATGTAGATTGATAAATGGTGTGTGAATAAGACATTGTTTATTAAAAATTCCAATAGAGGAGATTAAGATAAATAATTTGTACTATATACTGGTGAAAGTTTTATTAGGGTCCCAAAAATTTAAAAAGCTTAAGGTAACAGTTATTTTTCTTAATAAACTATAACTTTGCAAACTGCACAAAAACAATGCAAAAGGTTGTGATTTGGAAGTTTGTTTCGAGTGAGACGAATCATCCAGCAGATGATTACAGGTGAAAGAGCTACTTCGGTTGCGACAAACTCAACCGCACTTATTCCTAATATTCCCGTACAATTACTTCCGGCGTCGCCTGGTACGTGAAGTTTTGTGTTCAAAACTTAGACTTCACAAAATAGATTCACTGTGCTCTCCTCAGACATCCTATTTTCAGTAATAGGCTACTATTTCATACCGGTTCCATGTTAAATTTTTATTTTGAAGAAGAAAAAAAATCTTCTTTATACGAATGTTTAGGCGATTATATTCTGTTTGATGTAAACTGCCCTACGGTTATTGTGTCAACTAGTATTCACCACAGCCGCTTTGCGGTCGATGTGTTATGCATTCAGGAGAGAGCAGCTTACACCCCGGCAACAGCTGGCTCGGTCCTGGTGAATCTGAATATAATTACTGATGCAAACATGAAATCAACGAACACAAAGCGTTGATGGATAATATCTGGACTTGAATATTTTACTTTGATATGAAAATTCTCAACAGTTTAAACAACGGATTATATATCGTATGGCTCATTTAGCCAGCCACCATGGTTTATGAATAATAAAATAAATTCTGCGGTGCAGAGCACCTGAGTCAGTATAAGTAAAAATATAAACACTAAAATAAAAATTAGATCTTTCTTTATAGAGCTAAATCCAGGGCGCTAAGCCATTGCAGCCCAGCTTCACTTGAGCTATGCAGACCGGTCAATCCTTCGGGAATGGCACTCAGTGGGCACTCTTCGACTATGTGTTCCATAGTTTGATATTCTGCTCAGCAGTCGCATGACTGGTCTTGTGTCATTCCCCATTTGTACTTCCAATAAATCTTCCCACTTCAGTACTTACTTCAGTACTTCCAATCTTCCCACTCCAGTACAGAAACGATTGAGTATAGTCCACTGCTTCCGAGGAAGATTCATGCCACCTACCGCTACGGTTGGGTCAGCTATCAAGAAGTGGTTCCGACCTTGAAAAGCGTCCCAGGAGGAAGTCCAGTTTGTATGGATGGTGAGGTTCGTGTCCATCAACTTAGAGGCTGTTCGTAGAGGTGGTTTTCGGGACTTCAATCGGCCCGCATTCTGGGGTAGGTAATCATGGATGGGCAGCTGTGGAGCAGATAAGATCTTTGTGTATTCCCTAATGAGTGCATCCCTTTGTCTTATTTCTGGAGGAGCGATATTACACAGCACCGGGAGCCAGGGTACAGGGGTTGCCAAGAGTGTACCACTAATGGCTCTCATGGTAATGTTTAGCTGGACGTCGATCTCTCTAACGTGCACACTATTTAACCACACGGGAGCACAGTACTCAGCAGTTGAATATACCAATGACAGAGCAGTTGTTGGCAGAACTTGTGCGTTAGCTCCCCATGTGGAGCCAGCAAGGTGATGGACAATGTTAGTCCTGGTTCTCACCTTAGCTGCCGTTTTTTGTAAATGGCTTTTAAACGTGAGAGACCAATCTAAAGTGACTCCCAGATACTGTGGGTGGTCATCATGATTCAGCTCAACACCATTGAATACGATTTTAAGTTTTCGGTTGGCCAGTCTATTATTCAAGTGGAAGCAAGCAACCTCAGTTTTTGTTGGGTTTGGATTTAGCTTCCAGGCTTCAAAATATTCACCGAGGGTCGTGAGGTCATTTGTTAGTGTTTCCTCAGCTTGTCGAAAATGCTGGTGTTGATATGCCAATGCAATATCGTCTGCATATATAAACTTTAAGGACTGAGTTACAGGAATGTCGGCAGTATACACATTAAAGAGCAGTGGGGGTGAGCACTGACCCTTGTGGCAGGCCATCCTTTAGTTGCCTAAACGTACTTTCTCTGCGTCCCAGACATACTTTTATCATCCTATTGTAGAGCATTGAGTTGAGGAGACGCAACAAGAAAGGGCAAGGAATAAGGTCGTAAAATTTAACTAGAAGGCCTTTTCTCCACACAGTGTCGTATGCTGCAGTCAGATCTAAAAAAGCCACACAGGTTTTCAGTCTTCGCTCAAACCCATCCTCAATGAAAGAAGTCGGAGACAAAACCTGGTCACAACAGTTGCGACCAGGCCTAAATCCAACAAATAAAGCTTTGAAATAAAAGCTATAAAGATTGAAATAAAGCTTTTAGCAATAGAGAATTCTAAAGCTATGAGAAAATATTGTATGAATCGTTAGAAACTGTTTATACTCAAGTCTAAACTTAATAAGTTTAAACTTAGTGTTGTCCAATATTTAGTACAAATGATGGTAAATATTTATCGAAAGCTAATCTTGTGCTCACAATAATAATCATTAGGCACGTGGTGTACATATTTCATTGTTAAGCAGTGAAGGTTTAACCGAGCCTTGCTCATTAGTTTTCATCAACTTTTGCTATATTATTAAGAGTAATCAGGTTTTGAAGTTGACGCCAACTGTACTTTTCTTTTCACAGGTGACACCTGTTTCAAAACCAATGCTTAAAAGTAGCATTATTTTATTTATTTATTTTTGTATTTATTTATTTGTTTATCATTGTTATTCCGTTGCCTTGATGGCAACTCATTAGGCCAATGTAAAAAATTAAAATTTTTAATAAAGTTAGACAAAAATTTTTTTCCTTTGATTGAAGCTGTTTCCTAACTGCAAAATCTACCAGCTAGATTTTGAGATTATGAAAATACATCGCTACAGACATTCTTCTTATTATAGTATGCTGGATCGGGTTAACCGAGCCTTGCTCGTTGGTTATAATTCACTTTTGTTATACTGTCAGGGTAATCAGGCTATTAAGTTTACACCAACAACCAAACTATAGTTTTTCTTGGGCTTCGCCCCCCTAGCCTTTGATATATTTATAGAATGTTCTCTAATATGACCAAATTTCATTATAAGATTTTAAAATGTGAATTGTAACTTAACAGCTGATTGCCTTCAGATAAGTTTTTAAGTCATATTGTAAACAAAAGTACATAGGTCGTTCACACTGCTTGATAAACATAAATACTGTTTGAAAAGTCATAATTCCATCGCATTGTACTGTAGGCGAGTTTCTCACAAACGTAAATGAATACTACAAAATTTGCCCCCGGGCCCCCTAGTTAAATTTATCATAACACTCATTACTTTTGTATTTCGAAAGCAGAAACTCAATTATTTCCGACTGTAAGATGGAAATTTGACTATGTTTGTTTACATTCATGCAAAGTGACACTCTGATAAGTAGAAAAAAAGTTGTTATCAAACCAAATGCGGTTATCAATAAGGAGCTGATATAAATATAAAATATGTAAATGATTTTCAGGGCCTACTTAAAGATAATTTTTAAAAATAAATATAATGTTCACTTTACAACATGATTGAATTAGTCACTGAAGTGTTTGAATCTTAGAACTACTGCTTTATTTAATTTACAAACAATGAAAACTATGACTATTTACATGATAACTTTTCATATTTTCACGATCATAACTATCTATTATTGTTAATGATAGTTTTATTTACTAACAATGCGTTGTAAATATTTTTATTCTAAGGTCTACCGAATAGAAAATAGCTATTTAATTCAACAATTAAAAATTCAACTTTAGGTAAATGTAAGTAAGAAATAAATAATAGACGAATGTAGAAGTATAATTCATAAATATCACTTGAAAACTGATTAATATCAAGATATTAGTTATACGCAATCAGAGCAAATTTAGTTACGAAACTGTCTCGCGATCGTGCAAATGTTTGCGTTTAATCTTCAGTAATTTTAGCCGTGATCAAGAACCTGACCTCTAACTGAGATGAGTTGTTGTTGGTTGCCGGATCTCAACTTAATTAATTACTAACTACTGTTCGTCAATATCAGATTGTTGAAATGGCCCCACAGGTATTCCAAACAAAAACTCATTGTGGATTTATTTCTTCACAATGATAAAATAATATATAAAAATAGCAATAAAATCGTAAAGCAACGATTAAACTCATCAGATATCAACGTTACGGAAATCAGGTTTTAAAATTAGAGTATGCAATTTAATTCGATCATAATATCTTTCAAATCCATAAATCCACAATAATCACACGTATAAGCTTCAAATAACGGAGTAATTCAAATATAAGTAATTTAAATAGAAATATTTTAAATAAAGTGGCATTAACATTATTTGTATACGTGTTCTATTTAACTTTTAAATAAACATCTAGAATCATTATTTAAATATTTTGGATTTAAATAGTTTCTTTGGGTTTCTATATACTGAATGCAACTTTTTTTAAAATTAATTTTACATATAAATTTCTAGTATTCTCATTTTTATTTACAACTGTTTTTGTTTTCTCCTCAAAACTGTTATTTTGCATTGTACCCCTAGAAGCTGAATACATTTGTTTGCTGACGTAAGCATGATAAAACAAATAATAATTATTACCATTTATTTGCTACCTATTGCAGTAACACTACAAGGTTTCACAACTTATGTATATTTTAGTAGGCAATCATGTTTCGTATCCTCCTTTCTTCTCAGCTCGATAGAAAGGTATAGTCCTGTAGATTAGCAGAATCCCATTCTAATTCTCCTGTCTTCAGGACTACGCTCTACAGGCTTTCAAAGTTGCAATAGTAATCTAATGGAGGAAGGGTAATTGATTGGATCATTAGACAAATGTTGTAAAAACAACTGATAGAAAAACAGGACGAACAGATGTTTCAGTAATGAAATATTTGCAAACTTCTTGGGTCCAGATCAACTAAAATTTTAGTCGAATTTCTTTTAGTTAATATGGAAAATATAACGATTTGTCGATTCCCCTTTAGATAACCTGGGAAACAGGTTTTTATACATAATCTCTGCTAGTTTGATTATTGCGTTTTCTTACTGTCATAATTTTTTACAATAGTTTTAATATTTTAAAACATTTACTATGATTAACATTTTGTAGCTACTGTTATACAAATTATCTACGCGAGTAGTTAACAATATAGAGTGAGAAAAGTTGAAAATATAGTTAGGTAAGACAATTAATTAGATAAGATTGAATAACTTAAATAATGATTAACCTTTAGTTTATAGTACATCGTGATTCCCATATATCTCATTTCTATATTAAGCAGAGTGTGTACAAGTATAAACGCTCAATAAACTGTATAAACTGATAATGTCCAGTAAGGAATACATTATACAGCTGATGATGACAAGGAGGATGTGTCGATGTGTCAACAATCCAAGGTGATACCGACAGCTGAACTGTCATCTGAAACCTCAGATGTCAAACATGTCAACAGAGCTAAAGGGCATGAACCGCCAATAAGTGTCATGGTCTATAACAACTTGTATACAACTAAACATTTGTACAGATTGTCACTAAGCTGTCCGGACACAAACATGTAGTATTTAGCCGTGGTTTAAGAAAAACTTATTTTGCTATGTTAGCATTCTTAGTTTTCTATCCGTCAGGCTCCATGTATTAAAAACTTTAGCTATCATATCTCTATAATCGTTTGAACTTTGATACACAGCTTATTGTGTTTAAATATAAAATGTTAGCATTTAATGTTTTCAACATCGTTTCAAAATAACTTTAATTCTAAGTTTATCAAAGTTATAACTTGAAGGCAATATAAAAAATTGTTTGCATGTTTAAAATACATGATTTTATAATCACTTCGTAAGACTCCGATTGTTACTAAGGCTTACTAAGGTGAATATAAATGAAGAGGGAGTGTCATTGAGTGTAATAACTTTTGTAGATTTGTTAAGACCAACTGAAACTTTATAGAGGGTCAATTACTAAAAGCCCGAAAATAAAGTGCAACAGGGTCCATTATCGAGTTTTGAAAGGTACCGTTCAAAAGGCCTTCCTTAAAAAGCTACTTACTTTTTTGGAGTCGAACCGGCATTCTTCAATCAATCTTAATCAAAATATATTTTATTTCCAAAAAATAAGACACTACAATGTAGTACAATTATAATACATGGAAATGTACCCACATGGGCCAATGCCTGTGTGTGGGTACGAGTCGTTGTGCATTTTAACATTTTTTTAAGAGGAAAACATGAGTATTTTATATTATAAACTTAGTGTGTGGAGTATTTAGGTAGATTTATATGATGAAAACCTAACTGTGGAAAAGAAATAGAATTTATAGATTGAGGGAGGGATGGGTGACAAACCAAGGCAGGATGATAAGATAAAGAAAATAGTCGGGTCATAGTCTAGCAACTCTGTAAGAAGTTATGACATACTCAGCATCTTTCCTTCCAATTTCAGACAACCACATATTTAAACATTGTTTGTATTTACTTATTGAACCTTGAAAAACCCTAATGTGTGAAGGAATATTCATGTACAAAATATGAGCTATGTAGTATGAATTTTTAATAGAAAATGTTTTGTAAAGATTAATTGCTTGAATACCAATAGTTCTTGAATGACGAGTAAACTGACTGTGAGTGGAAATGCTGAAAATGGAATTTGAATGTTTGTGTACAAAAATTAAAAGAGTTTTTTTTTACATATAACTGTCTGATGTTTAAAACGTTAAAAATATAGAATAGTTCCGCGGTAAATATTGCATAGTTGCTTGCCTTCCTTGGCAAAGCAGCTTTAAGGATTGCCTTTTGAATTACATGCATAGGTTCTAGAGCCCTTCACCCCAAGCTATAATTCCCGCTAAAAATAATGACTGACTGTACGCAAAGTAGGCTTGTTTTAATTAAGATAAATTCAAAATCTCCCCAAGTTTTCTCAAAGCAAAAGTTAATTTATTAACTTTACTTTTTAAGTATTCTACATGAGCAGTCCATTTCAAGAATATGTCAAAAATAACACCTAAATATTTATATGTTTCAAAACTTTCTATTTTATCACAATCACAGACATTATTCATATGGTTTTTACATGAATGAATTATGATGTGGTTGAATTGCATATCTGATCTTGATGATAAAGAGATTGGCATAAATTTTGTTTCGGAAATATTTAATGAAAGTGTATTTTGATCAAACCATTGTTTTACTTCAGACAACTCCCTTGTGGCTTTATTTTGGACTTCTTGGTAGTTTCTACCCTCAAATACAATAGCTGCATCATCAGCAAAGAGAAATATTTCTCCTGATATATCGTATACATTTAGTTATGATGTTAATATAAACTAAGAAAAGAACATTCTCCATTGTACTTCCTTGGATAACCCCGTGGTTTATATTATTTTCAGCGCTATTGACCCCACAAATTGTAACTACTTGTTTTCTTTTGGACAAAAAGCTCTGGAAACAGGAAAGAGAAATCCCTCTACAACCAATCAATTCCAACTTTTTTATTAACTTATTTCTGTCGACTGAATCAAACGCTTTGGCGAGATCTAAGAATTTAAACAGGGTTGTTATTAATGGAAGAGTTTAAAGATTTATTTATGAAAAATAAGGCATTCGTGATAGCTTTATCTTGTCTAAATCCAAATTGAGAGTCAATTAAAATAAAATTGAAAACTGAGGCACTTAAAAGTGGGTTAAGGATCAATAATTTACTTTTTTATCAAATAAAAGCAAACTAACAAGTTTTTCTACAATAAGTAATTAAACATCCAATGGTATATTCAATGGCATAACTTTTGTATTCATTCTGTTTTCAACTACCTAACAAAGAATGAAGTAATCAGTGTGCAAAACCACTACCGGACATTATATGTGTATTCATTCTTTAAAACGTAATAAAGTGTAGTTATAATATGGATCGTTTTTATACATACATCACACATTGTTAGTCGATCATGGAGTTCTTGGTAATTTCAAATGCAACATACTAATTATAAAGTTGTGTAATTAACATCTTTTGTCTGCAGTGACTCTTTAAATGTTATATTATATTTATTTACTATAATGAACTTCATCATAATAAAAATATTATTGATATTACACATTTAGTTATAGCCTTCTAGAAATGCTTGTGAGCGTTTATGGAAATATTTTTATACCATCATTAAATTTGTGAATTCGTTATAAATAAATTTCCCATTTTTAAAAACTATTTTTTAACTCTACCAACAGTGTCAGAGTGGCTTCAATAGCAACGAGGAGAAACACATTTATGATGGAATGAGCTGAACAAAATATTGTCTTTACAGCTTTGAATTTAAGTTTAATTACAGGCTATACCCAATTAAATCCAACAAATGGCGGAGTAAAGGTAGAGGTTCTGAGAAGATCTGCGTTTGGTTCAGGGAGTTAATCCTAATAGGATTAATTGTACCTCTCTGTATTTATCTGTTACGTTATTAGACTATTTTTATTTTGATATTATCAACTACCTCTTTAAGAACAAAAAACTTGTTTGTTCTTACTAGCCTTGTTTGTTTGTTACTAGCCTTACAAAGTATAAAGAAAAACACTGTAAAAATACTAGAAAAGACGCGTAGAATCATCACTAGTTTGAGCGTTGAAGACGTTTAAGTATAATTTTAGATTGCAAACAGCACATAGCCTATGGTCGATGATAAAAATATGTTTACTTTATATAACACTAATATGAAAACTCGACAGCACTTTTGTCAAACGTAAGAATAAAAAAAATGTACAAACATGTAAAAACATGTATTTTTTTAAATATGGCAATACAACACTAAAAAGAAAACAACTCTTTGTGAAAGTTATTTTAATGATAATATTGGTCAGTAAGTGCTGTTAGGCCCAAAAGATTAACAGAGAGTTGAGTTCATTTATTGGAAACGTACCTTAGGGAAATCTGTATTGATTCCAGACCTAAATCTCTAGAGGGGCTGTTAACATTGTTGGCCAATACTGTGTATACACTATGTAAATAACACATTCATTGAATTTAAACTCTTGAATATTATTTTAGCTCAAACCTTAATTTATGCATTAATGTAATGACGTAAATTACATTAGGTTATATATTTCAGTATTCTTAGTTTGATTGCACAAAAAATTAAAACATTGAAACATTTAGTAATGTCTATAAAATATTGAGCATTTGTGTAAATTTGTTGAGCATTTGTTTAATTAAGTAACTGCTAAAGCAAATAAGATTTCATAACATTTAGAAAAACTTTAAGTTTTTTTTCTAATTCTAGATACAATTAATGTTAACAATAATGTACAAAAGAGTAATGAGTAAAAAAATATTAAAAGGCCTCAATATTTTTAAAACTTTTTTATTGTTATTTATATATAAGCCAAACATTACAATATTTTCTCTGTGTTTTTTTCTACTCATTAACTATTTTATTTGCCTCCGACGTCACTAATATACCGTACCAAAAATATATTTCTTAGATTATCTGATAGAAATATAGTGAACAATCTCTTCTGAAAAGGTTGTTAAAATGTGTGGGTAATTGAGGAGCAAGTTAGATTAACAGGCGTCCGGTTTTAATCTGGTGTTAAAAAAACATAAGAGGGAACTGACAGATGGCTTTACAGATCACTTTTATGGCTTTTATCATTTGCCCCAGACCTTCATGTTCGGTAAACCTGGATTTAGTTTTCAACGAATCCTTTCAAAATCATTTTCATCACCCAGTGTGCAATTTGGGATAATAGAGCTGTACAAGTATACTCATATACTACCATGTATCTATTATCGTCCCTTAACTGTATATCAAAATTGTTTTAATGGTTTTCATACTCCTATCACATTGTTTGAGCCCTTATGGCATAGAATAAGATAAGATAATATTGTATTAATGATAAATGAATTTAATATAATTATTGTTTTATAAAGTAATTTGAAATTATTTTGTTAAAAAATACATAAAAATTACTCTAGATATATCTGAGTTAAAACTAAAGATATTTCAGAAGCATATGACACATGTTCCATGATAATCTATATCTATAAAAGAGGAAGTATGTATATATATTTATACTAGCTGTTGCCCGTCACGGCTTCGCCCGTGATTAAATTAATTCTACATGTAATAATATCTCTTTAAAGAGCAACGAAATCTTCTTTCTTGAAAATTGTGTAAGCAGAGCATTGAATTTTGCAAAAAATTTTCTTAATGAGCACATATGAGCAAAGAGGAACCCAGTCCAGTGGGGCGGAGCCCCAAAGGACTTCAGAGACTTTATTTTGTAAAACCGTTTCTTAGTGAGTACATATGAGTAAAAAGGAACGTCCTCGTTAAATTTCAACCTTGTATGCCCTAGAGTAATTTTGAAGTCCAGTGGGGCGAAGCCCTAAATGACATAAAAAACTATCTTTGCATAACCTTTTTCTTAGTGAGTACAAATGAGTAAAGAGGAACGTCCAAGTCAAGTTTGAACCCTGTATGCCCAAGAGTAATTTAGAAGTCCAGTGGGGCGGAGCCCTAAAGGACTTCAAAAACTATACTTTGAAAACCGTTTCTTAGTGAATGACTATAAGCGAAGAGGAACATAAAAACTAAATTTCAAACCCATTGGCCCTAGAGTGATTTTTAAGTCCAGTGGGGCGGAGCCCTAAAGGACTTAAAAAACTAAAGGACTTGCATAACTGTTTCTTCATGAGTACAAATGAGTAAAGAGGAACGTCCACGTAGAATTTCAACCCTGTAGGCTTTATAGTAATCATGAAGTCCTGTGGGGTCGGAGCCCTAAAGGACATAAAAAACTATATTTATAAAACAGTTTCTTAGTGAGTACATATGAGTAAAGAGGAATGTCTACGTCAAATTTCAACCCCATATGCTCTTGAGTAATTTTGAAGTCCAATGGGGCGGAGGCGGAGCCCTAAAGGACTTCCAAAACTATATAATAATAATCTTTATATTCGCAAAACTGTTTCTTAGTGAATACTTGTGAGCAAAGAGGAACTTCAATGTCAAATTTCAACAACGGATGCAATAGAGTAATTTTGATGTTCTGTGGGGCGGAGCCCTAAAGGACTTCAAAAACTATATTTGCAAAACCGTTTCTTAGTGAATACCTTTGGACAAAGAGAAATGTCCGTGCCAAATTTCAACCCCATTGGCCCTAGACCAATTTAATACACCCGAGGGACGGAGCCCTGAAGATGTTTTCCAAGAGCACCGAAGATGCGTTTCTTTCTGAGCACCGATGGGCGAAGTGGATCTCCCATTGAAAATGTTCCAAATAATTGTCTTAGGTCATATGGTTTTTCAGATATGATTGTCCTAGATTCATATTAAAAATTGGCCATAAGAATAACATTACAAATTTTGAAGTCCTGTGTGGCGGAGCCCTGATGGAATTTTGCAAAACCGTTTCTTAGTGAGCTCCTATGAGCAAAGCAGAACGTCCATGCCAAATTTCAACATCGTAGGTCTTATAGTTTTCTATATTCGTTGTTTCCTAGGTTTGTATAAAAAATTGGCCATAAGGATAACATTAGATAGAAATTTTGAAGTCCTGTGTGGCAGAGCCCTGATGAAATTTTGCAAAACCGTTTCTTAGTGAGCACCTATGAGCAAAGAAGAACACCCGTGCTAAATTTTAACATTCTAGGTCCCATAGTTTTTCATATTCGTTGTTGCTTTGATTAGTATTAAAAATTGGCCATAAGATTAACATTAGATGGAAATTTTGAAGTCCTGTGGGGCGGAGACCTGAAGGAATTTCGCAAAACCGTTTCTTAGTGAGCGTTTTTTAGCAAAGAGGAACGACCATGCCAAATTTCAACCCTCTATACCCTATGGTCATTGAGATACTCTGATACATGAGTGAGTAGTATTTGACAAATATATAGTAGACTAGCAAACAACCCGTCAAAAATGACGGGTAATTTTCATGATGATTATTCATGAATTTGATGTTCACGTTTGATGGTCACAGCATTTAGTAACACACAGACAACATAGTATTAAAACTAAAATTTGTCCAATTCTTTGGCAATGTGAACAGTTATCTATATATTAATAGGCTAGCATTTTCTTTTCCTCCTTTTTTCTTAGCTTGTGAGCAACGTAAAAGAAACCCACGCATACCGTTTGGAAGGTAGTGTCTTGTAGATGAGCAGAATGGTATTTTAATTCACATCTTCCTCCGAGGCTACGCCCTACAGGCTTTGAAAGTTCCTATGTTAATCTTATGGGAGAAGAATAATTGATTGATCAGCTGTTGTAATAACAAATTATAGGAAATCAGGAAGAAGACTTTGTTTTATATATATATTTTTTAACTAATAAGCTCAAGATTAACTAAATATTTGGTATAATTTCGAACAGTGAGCGATTTCCTAGTCTTCTATAATAGGCAAGCATGTTTCTTTTCCTCCTTTATCTCAGCTCATGTGCACTGTAGAATAAATCCGCGCACACCGTTAGAAAGGTATAGATAGTCCTGTAGATGAGCAAAATCCTATTGAAATTCACGTTGGACTCTAGGGCTACGCGGCACAGGCTTTCAAAGCTGTTAATGTTTTGGAGAAGGAGAATTGGTTGAATCATTAGACAGCTGTTGTAAAAACAACTGCTAAAAAAATAGGAAGAACAGATGTTTCAACTATAAATGATTTTAAACTTCTTGGGTCCAGATCAACTAAAGTTTTGGTCTAATTTCGATCAGGAGGCGATCTTTAGTATATCATTAATAGTTTATAAGTTTTAATAGTTTATAATAATTACTATCATATGGTTTTACAATATAGTAGGAATATGAGACTTAAAAAAAGATAATGATTAATGGTTTTATAACCGTATTCCATTTATTCCATTCCAATTAACTTATCGGTATTATTTCACTGCCTCAGAGTCCATTTAATTTGCCAGAATTTTTAATTTGTATCTTATTTGTTAAACACTCAAGATTTACCAATCTGATTAAGTTTGTCTTCAACCTCTGGCATTTTTGCCTCCTTACTTTCTTGTTTCATTTTGTTAGATCCACGCAGAGTCTAGCGTCCCCAATAGGTTTTGGTATCACCACCGTCGCTGAGCACCATTCTGTGGGCTCTTCCACAGTGTTTATACATCTAAATGAACCTTGCTTTCAAGTTCTGACTTGAATTTTTCACGCAATGGTATAAAAGTACCCTCTGGGTACTTCTAAGTCCTCTAAGTCAATCGTATAGTAGGTTTTTTACCTTCACAAAAACACTATTCAAAATGTTTATTCTCTGTCTTTAGTTTCCACTTTATTTCATTCTCCTTTTCTTATTCTTGGCATTTCTTCTTGTATATTTCAAGACTTATATCTTCGAGGTTCATAGTTACATATTATCACATTTTTCTACTTCATTGTTTATATCAGTGGGAACAATAAACCAACTGTTAAAAATATAGAATCATAAGCCTACACGACCTTAAAAGGATGAAAAATAAGATTTGTTATATAACTTATAACAAAGATTAATGGATTAAAATACGGTGGGGAGAATTTTAAATCAAAATATTATGTTTATATATTTCAAAACATAAAGCTCATTAGTCAATAGATAAAAAATATGTGCAAACAAATATTAATAAATAGCTTGTAAGTTTAAATACATAAATTCAATCATCTATATTAAATAAACTCTCTTTATAGTATAGCAACAAAAATTTATAAAGCATCAGCTGTTAAATATTTATTTTACTGCTTTAAAAACCACTTCAACATTGCGTGGCCTTGAGTTCAATTGTATCTGTCAATTATCATAGAAATGAAAAGTTGTCTGTTTTGTTTACAAAATCACTTTGTAAAGCAGCAGTGGTGTCAAATTTCAATGTAAGATATGGATCACCTGGAGCAGTAAACAAATCGACAAAATCACGTCTTAGATTGGTCTAAATAAGGTCTAATTTTCATTTTGCGGCTTTATAAGGCATTTTCCGAGAGATACCATATTTTTCCTATCATCTAGGGGTCATGAGAAATCCATTGACACCAAAACGGCCTCGATCCGTTCAGTAGTTCTCTCTCTAGACCCTTAAATGCACTCTTTTATTATATAAGATGTATGTTGCCTATAGACTCTGAAACCACTCAACAGATTGTAATGAAACTTTCAGGCATTATTAAGCAGTATTCAAGGATGGTTTGAGTGAAGTTTGGTGAAAATCTGTCCAAAGGCTCTGACCCAGAGCGCATACAATGGTGCAGTGTCAGGTTTTAGAAATTTAGTGTTTACAAAATGAACTGCTGTAATTAAAAAATTTGAAAGTTTCATTCAAGCAGATGCTTATAATAATAGAAGTAACCAGGTGTGAGGTATAATGTTGATGTTTGTGTTGTCTTTATGGCTCCGCCATATGGAAGGTCGCAATTACACTATAAAATACAGGTGGTGAAATTTAACCTGGACTATTCTCTTTGTCCATAGGTGCACCATAGGTCCATAGGTTTTGCAAATATAGTTTTTTAAGCTCTTTAGGGCTCCACCCCACTGGACTTCAAAATTACTTTAGGGCCACCGGGGTTGAAATTTGATGGACGATGCTCTTTACCCATAGGTACTCACTAAGAAACGATTTTGCAAATATAGTTTTTTAAGCACTTTAGGGCTCCACCTCATTGGACATTGAAATTACTTTAGGACCTCCGGAGTTGAAATTTGACATAGACGATTCTCTTTGCTCATAGGTACTCACTAGGAAACTGTTTTGCGAATATAATTTTTTAAGCTATTTAGGGCTCCACCCCACTGGACTTCAAAATTACTTTAGGGCCACCGGTGTTAAAATTTGATGGACGATGCTCGTTACCCATAGGTACTCACTAAGAAACGATTTTGCAAATGTAGTTTTTTAAGCACTTTAGGGCTCCGCCTAACTGGACATTGAAATTACTTTAGGACCTCCGAAGCTGAAATTTGACATGGACGATTCTCTTTGCTCATAGGTACTCACTAGGAAACGGTTTTGCAAATATAGTTTTTTAATCTCTTTAGGGCTCCACCCCACTGGACTTCAAAAATACTTTAGGGCCACCGGGGTTGAAATTTGATGGACGATACTCTTTACCCATAGGTACTCACTCAGAAACGATTTTGCAAATGTAGTTTTTTAAGCACTTTAGGGCTCCACCTCACTGGACATTGAAATTACTTTAGGTCCTCCGGAGCTTAAATTTGACATGGACGATTCTCTTTGCTCATAGGTACTCACTAGGAAACGGTTTTGCAAATATAGTTTTTTAAGCTCTTTAGGATCCACCCCACTGGACTTCAAAATTACTTTAGGGCAACCGGTGTTGAAATTATATGGATGATTCTTTTTGTCCATAGGTACTCACTATAAGAAACGGTTTTGCAAATATAGTTTTTTTTAGCACTTTAGGGATCCGCCTCACTGGACATTGAAATTACTTTAGGACCTCCGGAGCTTAAATTTGACATGGACCTCTTTGCTCATAGGTACTCACTAGGAAACGGGTTGCAAATATAGTTTTTTAAGCTCTTTAGGGCTAAACCCCACTGGACTTCAAAATTACTTTAGGGCAACCGGGGTTGAAATTACATAGATGATTCTTTTTGTCCATAGGTACTCACTAAGAAACGATTTTGCAAATATAGTTTTTTAAGCACTTTAGGGCTCCGCCTCACTGGACATTGAAATTACTTTAAGACCTCCGCATTAAGACCTGAAATTTGACATGGACGATTCTCTTTGCTCATAGGTACTCACTAGGAAACGGTTTTGCAAATATAGTTTTTTAAGCTTTTTAGGGCTCCACCCTACTGGACTTCAAATTACTTTAGGGCCACCGGGGTTGAAATTTGATGGACGATGCTCTTTACTCTTAGGTGCTTACTAAGAAACATTTTGAATAAATAGTTTTTTTAAGATCTTTAGAGCTCCGCCCCACTTTACTTTAAAATCACTTTAGGGCCACCGGGTTGAAATTTTAATGTACGATTCTTTTTGTTCATACCTACTCACTAGGAAACGGTTTTGCAAGTATAATTCTTAAGCTCTTTAGGGCTCCGCCCCACTGGACTTTAAATTACTTTAGGGCCACCATAGTTTAAATTTTACTTGGACATGCCTCTTTGCTCATAGGTACTCAACGTTTTGCAAATATATTTTTCGTAGGGCTGTGCTTCACTGGACTTTAAAATTAATTTGGGGCCTCCGGGGTTGAAATTTGACATGGACGTGCCTCTTTGCTCATAGGTGCTCTTGCATTTGCAATTACGATCAATAAGATAAAAGGCAAACTTTGACTATTCTGGGTTTAATTTTGCAAAATGCCTGTTTATCCTTTGGCCTTACAGTAATATTAATATACTTACTTTCTATGCCATTGTCTTTTTGTTACATTAAAAAAACTTAACTTATCTTTTTTTGTTATATTAAAATAGGTTTATTTATGTAAACAACTTAATTTGAGCGCAGCAACGCGCGCCTTGTAACTGATAGTTCACGTATAAACTTGTTTTAAGGTATAGCCTATGTTGAATCGATATCTCTTTGACTGTTGTTTAAACTGTAACGTTTTTGACTGCCTTTCTATAAATAGTAGCTTTCTAAAATCCTGCTAAGCGTTTACCGAAAAAATGTTTATAGTTCAGCACTACAACAAATGTAAATGATCCATCTACTAAATATCGAAGCTAAGTGTTCCAGATGTGTATAAGTGAGCCATTAACGCATTAACGCATTAACTGTATTCATTAGGTAAAAATTGTGCATGGCTATACTGAATTCAACCAATTACAGGTCATGTTGAAGGGGTATAACAATCAACTTATTACAGCTCATGTGGAATGTTGTATATGGGGGCGGCCATCAACCCATCGTGGTTTGTTCTGTTAGGTAGGTAGGTATAAGTCATGCATGTGACATTCAGCCCACTATATACGAGTAGTTCACTGCCTGCTAGGCATCAGTTGTGCGAAATTCGGCCATCAACCCGTTCGCAGATGGCACCACATGTCTGCAACATTATCCCCTCCACCCTGTAACAAGTGACGCCTCTCCAAGTAACTGCTTCCACTTTCCATTATTAAAGCGGGTTATTACTGCGTCATTTTATATAATAGCTCATGTCAAGTTTTGGAACTTGGTTGGTCTTTTAAAAATATTCGTTCTTTTATGTTTGCAGCTTTAATAATCAACAGTGTATGATTTCTGTTTGAAAATATAATTACTATTATTAAATATTGATTATCTAGTAAAAATACTTTAAAAATAAAACTATTTTAGATAATAAGTAGTGATTTGAAACAGTTGGCCATTTACCTTGAGTGTTATTTCTTTTTTTACCTTCTTTTTCAAGTTTTATCGAATCGTAATTTATATTTTCTGACATTCCGTTTGTTTCTACAATTGATCTGTACTCATAGTTTGCTTGCAAGTAAATGCAATCAATTTCATCAGGGTATTGTAGGAAAATCTTAAAATTTCAACCACCTGTAAACTCAAAACTAAAAACTAACTAACTTTAAACCAAACTTTTTACACTTAAAAAAGCATAAATTTAAAGGGGTTTCAATGACTCTCATTCTAACTTTTATCAACGAAACCTTTTTGTTAATAAGATGTCCATACCAAACCTCTTTATTGTAAAAGCTTTCGGTAAAAATTCAATAATCTAAAGATGTACCTGGAAATGACAATTTAAATCTTAATCTCTCTACTCTGCTAAGTTAAAAAAGAATGGCCTTTTGAATAAAAATCCAATCTCGTGCTGTAGTACAAGCCACCCCAAAGAGAATCACTCCCCGAGTTGGGTTGAAGTACATCACAGGGACCACAGAACATTGAATTTCTTTTCGATTTCTGGGTGATAAGCTATTTAAGGATCACTCAAAGTATGTGATGATTGACTAACTTTGTGGATTTCTGGACATTACAGCAAGGGTGATAAATCAAGAGTTTTGTTTAAGAAAATAATTTTATATTTAAATAACCAACGGGGCTTTATATTCAGACAGGGGGATTTAATTCCAGATTTGTGGGCTATGAAGAGATTATATAATAAACAAAAACCTTGCGAAAACACATTATAGAAAAATAAGGTTATTTGGTGTTTTTAAAACATTAAATAAAATATTCTATTATGTTTGCAAAATGTGACTAATGCTGAAGCTATAAACAATTAGTCGTTGTATTCTAAATTTTCAATTAAATTACAAAAACAAAGTCTCATTTGTGCTACGCCAAAGTCCTCTTGACATTCATATAAACATTTTGAATATCCTTTTAAAACGTGCTCAGAGGCAACAAAAACTTTATTGAAGTTTGCCTTCGAAATATTTACCAATATCTCAGGTATATTGGTATACAGGGTGAATCTCATAAGGTGTCCTAAATGGATTACAGACAAAACGCTATGCCCTACAACCTTCAAACAAAGTTACTTCCCACTAAATTGACCCCAAGGAATATTTTTAAAATATTTTTAACGTTGTATAAATACAGGGTGTACAAGAAACTGGGGGTCACAGGTTCGAATCTTGGAAATTCCAAAATACAAACATATGTCCTATTATACATCATTAGAAAGGTCTATTTAATAGAACCATTTTTGTTGAAAACAGAATTTAGTTATCTTTATTCATTTCGAAATGGCGTTCATTTTTGTAGCCAAATTCAAAATTTACGGAATACCCTGTAATTCTTTTATTATTAATCATAAACGACTTCTGATTCAAAATACTCATTTGAGAGAAGCTAAGCTTTACAATGATATGCCACAAGACCATATTTATTTAAAAACTAAAATTTCCAAAATTTAATATTTTTGAAAATGTTTGCATAAGCAAATCTCAAAAATTTCAAAGCTAACCCATGTCATTTTGTATGTCATTTTAAAGCTCTCGTTGAACTGAGCAACTTTGTAATTTACACTAATGCCGTATCTCTTTTGGTTTTGTAGTAATAACGGAAAAACGTTATTTCCCCGTATAACTTGCATGTTACTTTAATGGTATGGCAACAATGGAAGAAGGACTGCCATACTGATCCTGTCCTGATTAAATGCTAATCATATGGGAAAATGACCTTTTTACATTTTTTGCATTTGAAATTTTTTAGTTTTGCTTATGTAAATATTTTCAAAAATATAAAATTTTGGAAATTTTAACTTTTAAATAAATGTGATCTTGTGGCATATCATTATAAAGCTTAGCTTATTTCAAATAAGTATTTTGAATCAGAAGTCATTTATGACTAATAATAAAAGAATTACAGGGTATTCCGTAACTTTTGATTTTGGCTACAAAAATGGACGCCATTTTGAAACGAATAAAGATAACTAAATTCTGTTTTCACCAAAATGTTTCTATTAAATAGACCTTTCTAATGATGTATAATATGACATAAGTTTGTATTTGAAATTTCCAAGATTTGAACCTGTGACCCCCAGTTTTTGGTACACCCTGTATTTATACAACGTTAAAAATATTTTTAAATTATTCCTTGGGGTCAATTTAGTGGGTAATAATTTTGTTTGAAGGATGTAGGGCAAAGTGTTTGTCTGTAATCCATTTAGGACACCTTACGAGATTCACCCTGTATACCAATATACTGTACCTCTAAACATACTCTTTCAAGGGCAATATCAATAACAAAGTGTAATTAGGGTGGACATTGCTCATATCTACTATCTTTGGTCTTACAATTTTGTCCCGAATGCTGTTTTACATTTTACATTGTCTTTTGGTGGAGAAACCCAAAATTAAGTTTAAAATTATAAGTAAAAAATTATACATTAAATATTTTATATATATATATATATATATATATATATATATATATATATATATATATATATATATATATATATATTACATCTCCATATTCACATCCATATTATAATTCCGCATCTTAACAATCATCATATCACTCAAGGTAGGTGGCCTATACAACGTTGTAAATATAGGCTAAAATATATAAACCGACAAATGTTATTAAACACTGACAAATATTTTTGAATAATATTAAATATATTATATTATTAGTTAACGTATTCTTGTAACCTATAAGAAATCGGGGAGTGATTCTCTTTGGGGTGCTTTGTACTACAGCACGAGATTGGATTTTTATTCAAAAGGCATTTTTTTTTTTAACATAGCAGAGTAGAGAGACTAAGTTTTTCATTTGTAAATTCAGATGGCTGTATCATAAAGTTTTAAGAGGAGGGGGGGGGTCATATTATTTCGTAAAAATA
>CM061532.1:56972938-57412343 GCA_030545055.2 Neoaliturus tenellus
AGAGTTGATAACTGCTAATTATAACTTTAAGAAATTGTATTATTATTATTTAATTACAGCAAAACTACCATGTAAGGAAACTATTATATATTTGGTACACAAGGGTTACTATTCAACCAAACTAAAACATTTTAGTTAAATTTTTTGATATATACATAATTTAAATTACTGCATAATTTGATGTGTTATGACTTGCCAAGAGAATTCAAATGAATTGACAATTTCATTGTTGTAATTATATGAAAACTTCAGGCCTAAATGTGGTAAAAATTAACTATTCAGCTAACGAGAGGTAATTTAATGTCATTAGTGATGGTTTGGTTTTGTTGAAATTTCGGCTTATATCGGGGTTCGTAAAATAACGGTTTATAATGGCTGTGCAGTTAGGGTTGGGCGAAATTTGCACTAGTTAGGAAATTTTAGGGAACCAGTGTAGAAATTTTAATGAGGATGGAGAATATAAAATGTTACTAGTGATTTATTTCATGCTCTTCATCATTTTAAAAGACAAAAACTGATTTTAAATTCAAAACAAAGTCCAAAACGAAAATCTATACTGATGACCTTTTTATTCATAACTCCATATACCTAATTTTGAAACTTTTTCATCATATCAATTTATTAAATCCGGATACAAACGGATAACAATCAAAGCCAATAACAACTAATAACAATCATTGGTTTACTTTCGTTAGCTATTTTGTATTTTTTTAACGATATTTTCTATGTTTAGTGATATATCTTCTATATCATAATTAAAATTCAATGGTCAGTGACTTTTCAATCAACCTGAATACAAGAGAAATACTTAATAATTCAATTAAAATGGTATAAGTATTTCACCGAATGCTATTAAAATTAAACACATCATCAAATTACGTCAATTATTTTTATTTATTGATTTTGCATTGAAAAAAATAAAATAATCAATTATTTAATTCTGTATTCTACATAAACATTTTTAGAGGATTGTTTTCCATAGATACGCTTTAAGAATCACTCAATTAAATTATTTTTCAACAGAGAAAAAGTCAAGGCGAGGAATTTCATCTTGAGATTAATTCTAAGACGAGTCTTCTGTTTCATGGAAAGCTTCAATTAATTATCTCTTACATTGTTTCAATCTCAAGGATTAAAATCTCCTAGTCACTTAGCAGATGATCACTGACTTACATTTTAATAGAAAACATTGTTTTGTTTGTATTATAACATTCAAGATCCTCTTTCAATTTTTTTAAAGTTTATTGATATTATTTTATTGTTACTTGATAATTACTTAAATGTATGATTCATAATACATTCAATCGTTTTGTCGACCAGTTATTTTTATACTTTTTATGTGGAATGGAATCTGCTCTTTTATAAAAAAATCATGCAATTGACAGTTGATCAGAACTTAAAAAAATATACTTTGTTGATAACCAAACTGAAAACTATAAACGATTTTCAATAGAATTTACCACTACATTTTTAAATGTAAACATCAGTATACACCAAACAGAGCCCCAATAATTATAAAAGTCCGTATGTCAAAATTAAAATGTAATAGTGTCCACGTGAGAGTAATTATTTCTGCGTTGGGAAGCAACAGCAGCTGTGCACAAAAAGGTGTTCGCCTTATTGCTATTCTCTCAATGAGTCCATACAGACATTTTCTGTTATTCACCATACAATTAAGTACGTAGTTAAGAGGGGTTTATTACAGAAAAAGCAAAATGTGTATTTCCACATAAATATATACCTGGAAATTAATTATCAATATTTATAGTTTGACTTTAATAAATAATTTCAGTCTTCTAAGTAAAATAACTTTTACATCATAGAATTTATTTAGATTCTTTACATCCTGCTGTTTAACAGTGATGTATGAATTCTATCATTTTCAATGTACTTAAAAATGATTATTAATGTCGCTAAGCCTCCGAAGGAGTGCTACAGGTTGCGACTCGCCCGGGTTCAGCGTCAAGCTGCGCTCCGAGTGTGTTCCGCCTACCGGACAGTGTCCGAGACTGCCGTCCTGGTGGTCGCCGGAGTCATCCCTGTCAAGCTCTTGGCAGGAGAGAGGAAAGCGATTTATCTGAGACAAGGCGAGATCGGCAAGGACACGGCAAGAGCAGAAGAGCGCTCCCGAACCTTCCAGCAGTGGCAACACAGCTGGGAGCACGACACCCGAGGACGATGGACTGCGCGACTTATCAAGCAGGTCCAACCATGGGTGGAACGGCGGCATGGGGAGGTGGACTACTACCTGACCCAATTTTTGACAGGTCACGACTATTTTCAATCGTACCTGAACCGGATGGGAAAGACCGGTTCACCGGACTGCATTTATTGCCCGGGTGTTCCCGACGATGCGGAACACACATTCTTCCGCTGTCTCCGTTGGGAAGGGCCCCGCCTGGAGGCCACACAAATTTTTGGTGAATTTTCGGTGGAGTCGGTCTGAAAAAAGATTTTGGAGGATGAGGGCAACTGGGATTGTTTGTCACAGTTCGTCCGGGGCATCCTCCTGGAAAAGAAAACCGATCTGGACCACGAAGTGGCCCAGATCCCTTGATCGAGCGGCTGGATAAGGAGCGAGCCCCACGGGCGTAAGCCAAATTTAGGCCTAGCCTGACGTAATGTGACAAACAATTCCAGGTTAAATTCCTAAGAGTAGATGAGGTTTTTTAGTGGGTAAACCCGTTTTTACGGGAGCCCCACACTACAGGCTGGCCACCTGTGTGCGTAATGCGTTTTTCCGCCTCTCCCTAAAAAAAGCCTCCGAAGCTGATAAAGACTCATTTAGGTCACATATCTCAGTTTTCAGCCTCAGTAAATGTAATAAATTGGTTGGATTTATTAAAGCTGAAGACTGAGGTACGTTAACTTTTTAAAATTTACATAAACATAGTTTCGTATTACATAATAAAGTAAAACTGTAGATTATCTATAGTCTTATAAAGAAAGAAGAAACAACTATGGAAAGCCTTTTTGGATTTGTTATGTTAGTGGTGAACGACATGCATAAGTATTTACATATAAAAACATGTAGAACAAACATTTCTCAAAGCCATCTATGCACCACATATGAAAAAGAAACCCAGATGGGTATTAAATCTTAATATACCTCAACAGTACGAACATATGACATTATAAACTATTTTTCTGTAAACATAACGATTTATAATTAATGTAAATTATGCAATTTATATTTATTAAAACTAAACAATTTAATTTTAAGCCTATAGTGTACTGGACAAGGGGCAGTCATTATTTTTCAAACGTTTAAAGAGAACATTTATACCCGCATAAAATTAACGGGCTGCTGTACCCACATGTGTAAAACAGATGATGGCTGTAGTGGCTTAAATTCTCGATTATACGTGTATTGTTGTATCACAAGGAAATCATATTTGTAAACTATATGTCAGTACTTGTTTGTAAAATGTAATTTGTATTTATATTTTATAAACAATGCTTATATTATTTTTTGGTATAAAACAGTCGCTTTTTTGATTAATAACAAATCAGCTACATATTATTGGTATTTTCATTTACAAAAATTTTACCGTAATTTGTTTTATAAAATATTCAAACTTCCATTAATGAAAAATCCAGTACAGTGCTGATTATGTAATATTAACAAATATTGGTAAAATATAACTGCATTTTTATTGTATACTTTGTGGATCTTTATGAATGAAAAAAATTTGTTTCATTTGTCTTGACCATAAATTGCAGTATTATGAATGAAATTATCTGATTTGGGTTTAATACTTTACAAATATTTTTCTAGGAATCAATCTGACAATGTTTGGACAACTAGGTAAGTTGGTTTTGCCATAATTTATTGTTTTGCCGTAATTTAAACCTAAAATGTAATTATATTCATCTTATCAACATCTCATCTGGATATAGTGAATAAAAACACGGAAAATACCCAGATTACAATGTATTTACCTCGTTATAGTAATTTCTCATTCTATTTTAATATGTTTCGTACATAAATATATGATGTATTACAAATATATCTCTTAAAGTCATATGTAAGTGGTCTACTATATTTGCCTAGGTGGACATCAGTCTTCAATTAGACTGACTATGTCTAATAGGCCTATATTGAACATGAATTGTGTGTCGTCAACTAAGGGCTTTGCCTTCTAGACCTGATATACTGGGTAGCAGAATATCCGGGGTTTAATAATTTATAATCAGGAAAATTACTATAAAATTATTTAAGAAGGACCATTCAAGTTGTAAGGGGTCCTTGAAAAACTTTGAATTGTAGGAAATAGTAGTACTAATAAGGATTAAGTTGAACATTGTTTATCATTAATTTTGAATAATGTAAAACTAATTGAACACATAATTAATAGGTAATTACATTACAAAACCTGTTTTAAGCCCCAATTCTCTAGTGACAACGGTTTATTTTAAACGATGTTCGAAGTTATTCACTAACCTTTAGCATCAAATTTTCGTGATTCACTAGGTCGAAAAAATATTGTTCCCATTCTGATATGGTAGTACACAGTCCACTCATCATCTTCGAAGTTTTACAATTCAGTGATTAATAAATAACGAATACTGAGCTTACAGTTTTGATTGAGAGTCATATTTGGTTGGGTTTTAGAAAAAAGTAAATTCGGAACAGGTAAAAGAGAACAAATAAAATTCGTTAATTAAATTGAAAATATATTAGGTACATGGTTTGTGGAAGAGGATTGGAAAAAAATGAACAATGGATTAATTTATAAGATGAATAACATATGTTAAGAGGAAAAAATTGACATATGTGTTATTAAAAGTAAGTCGGGAAATATAATATCTTAGAAGTTATTGCATGTATTGTATACAATGCTAAAAGTTATAAAAATTAATGTAAAATAGGTTATTTTTTTATTCAACAAAGCACATTTATTATAACATGGGTTTTTATGTTGTAATTTTCTTAATTCAAGTTGGTTAGTGATAAGTGTTTAAGTCTAAAATGTGGTAACGTGTAGAATTGTGTACTAGATTTATTATAAACTAATAAATTCAATACAATTCATCTTTATTTTTAGCAAAGCAAGTAGGTGCTTTGTACTGCGTGGGGTTCGTACACTAATAATTTAAAATTATTAAAAGAAAGATTTAAATATTCCACAACAAAATTTATATTGGATATTCTTTTTACTGCAAGACAAGCTCTTATTGACGAATATTTGTTTAAGTTAGCTAAGAGCCTTCTTATACAACCATATAAGAGTAAATAAAACGTGTTATACCATTTAATAAAGCCCTTTCCAAACGGTAATTAGAGAAAGGTCCAAAGATCACCCAGGCTAAAGAGTTGCTACGATCCTTTACACCACTCTAATCTTTGACAGAAAAAATGAAAGGAAATCATACTAAGGAATTTTTCTGTGAAAACGGACAAAGTAAGGCCCATGAGCTTCCAAGTCAGACAGAAAGAGATAGATGGAGGACATCTGTCTTCTGTCAATAAAATAAATGAAAGGCAGACACTAAAGTACCGTAGATTACACAGATTTTAGATTCTCTAATGCATAAAATAAAAAAATAATCAAAAGCTAAACATTAAAAAAAACGTATGGATAAAACTCCTTTTTATTAGTATGCTGTGTGTTATGTATTTATAAACTTAGGTGTTATAATGGTGTTGGTCATGTAAGGAGCTGAACACACATGATAGGTTATATATTGGCTTTTGAATATTTTTGTGAAAGAATTGGGGAGTGCCAACATTTGAATCACCAACCAGTGGTGATCCTATATTGAGGTGCAGAAGAGGAAAATTTACAATTGAAGTGTTTTGGAGTAATAAGTTATAAATTAAAAATTTAAATATTCAATGGTTATTTATTACAAAAAATATTGAGTAACTCAGTATACTGGTATCAGTATCATTTTGCATTCGTAAAAATCATAAAATAACTTAGATAATAACAATTCAGTTATTTAAGTTTAAACATAACGAATTGAAAGTAGTGGAAAAGTAAGGCTGCTGGCTCACTTCAAGGTCACCCGAGCGATGACGTCATCGAGGTCAATGACCTCACCGATGACGTCACCGATGACGTCATCGATGACGCAATCGATGACGTCATCACCAATGACGTCACTTCCATGACGTCACACCCATGACGTCACAGAAATGACGTGCTGATGACGTCATCACCCCTTACGTCACCAAGATGACGTCATTGATGTCACAAAGGTCAAGGTCACGCTGAAACCTAAAATTTTTTGGCACTTTTGCTGTTTCTCGCACTACGCTCCAAGTTTCAGTCAGGTTACCGTGACCTTGACGACTTGGAGCGAATTTGCGATGAGATACAGCAAAAGTGCTGAGGAAACTTGAAATTTGCAACGTGACTCTGCCTAAACCGTCATGTGACACCGCTCGGGTGACCTTGAACTGGCCCAGCTGCCTTACTTTAGACCAGTACTACAACCCCGATGTGCACCCTACGACAGACACCGAGCGACTGACTGTCCGGCCCCGCGCACTCTAGGTATATGGGAAGTGGTGGGGTAACTGCGATGACCCTGGGAAACTTGAAAATGTCAAGCCAGGTAGCACCGTTTTGATGCTACCTTAAATTTACATGTCAAAGTGTGATGACTTTGAGTGAAAACATAGAAATACTACAAGTCGATGTAGTCCCAGAGTTAATGCGTGATGACCTTGAGTCAAAACACAGAAATACTACAAGTTGATGCCGTCCCAGAGTCAGTGACCTTGAGCATTAGAGTTAAAGTTTTCTTGGTATGACAATATTATGTTGTTCCAGAGTTAAAGTGTGGTGACCTTGAGTCAAAACTCTGAAATACTACAAGTTGATATCGTTCCAGAGTTAAAGTGTGATGACCTTGAGGTTGACTGTAAACTTGGGACTTAGGATTGTCTTTAAAGATGTATCCAAAGAATCTTCAGATTTGAGTCAACACTTAGAAAAATGTACTCTTAGTAAAACCGTTTGATGTGTATTTGCCAGAGTTTAAGTGCGGTGACCTTGAACTACTCCAAACCGTCAGGAATTGGAGTAATTAGCTGTACCTTGGAAGCAAAAGTCATTTCTTCCAATATTTTAAATAAATCCTCATCAGTAAAACTTACATTAGTCCGTTTGGTATAAAACTTAGGGTGTCCGCGCAACAGTTTTCGCCACTTAGCCAAAGTCGAAACCCGCTTGACCTTGAGTGGAGGACATTGAGCAACTAATTAAGACTTAACACGGATAAGTTTCTTACCCAAAGTGTCCTGCGACATGTCTTCCCTCACAAAAGTCCGCACAATACTGAGAGACTGTTGGTAGAGTATGAGCCAAGGCAAAAGTGATGGGGTAACAGTAGGAGTGGGGGAAGGTCACAGTAGTGGGGGAAGGTGAGGCTGTACTGCCAAAGCATCGCATCACTTCACCATGAGCTGCCCTACAGTCAACACACTGTTCACTCGGCCCGAGTTGTCACTAGAAGAAACATTCCTGTACAGCTTAGGCTGCGAGGGGCGTAAAGTTAATGTAAAATCTGGACCGGACACTCATGGCGATATGTGGTATGAAAACGCCACCCTAAACATTACAAGTTAGGTTAGTGAGCATCGCACCGCATAATTCGGTGTTGGTCTAGAGTTAAAGTGTAATGACCTTGAGTCAAAACACAGAAATACTGCAAGTCGATGTCGTCCCAGAGTTAAAGGGCGGTGGCCTTGAGTAAAAAACTCAGAAATATTTAGCCTATGTTGCTCCAGAGTCAAAGTGTACGACCTTGAGCCAAAAACTTGTAAAATACTTACATAAAGAGAGACGGAGAACAGCGAGGCGCACTGCATGCAAGTCGGAGACAGACTAACGGAGCGCCGTTGCGCAGCCTAGGGACTCGATTGTAGTGGGGGTATTGCCAACACTTAGAGTAGAAGTGTAGTGGGTGACCTTGAAGTGACGTAAGTGTGACCTTGGTGTGACCTTGAGGTGACCTTGAGGTGACCTTGAGGTGACCTTGACGTGACTTTTAAGTGACCTTGGGGGGACCTTGAGGTGACCTTGGGGTGACCTTGAGGTGACCTTGACGTGACCTTGAGGTGACCTTGAGGTGACCTTGAGGTGACCTTGGGGTGACCTTGACGTGACCTTGGGGTGACCTTGAGGTGACCTTGAGGTGACCTTGAGGTGACCTTGAGGTGACCTTGAGGTGACCTTGAGGTGACCTTGACGTGACCTTGACGTGACCTTGACGTGACCTTGACGTGACCTTGAGGTGACCTTGAAGTGACCTTGGGGTGACCTTGAGGTGATCTTGACGTGACCTTGGGGTGACTTTGATGTACCTTGCCCCCGATGGCGCCCCCCACCTCTGTGCCCCCGATGCCGCCCCTTGGGGGGCGACCGGTGGGGATATAAGGCGGCCCGGCCGCAGCCGGCTCGCAGTCCGCTCCTGCGCGTTGAACGTGAACGATCGGGACGGACCGCCATAGGCCTCACTAAACACTGAATGGCGCCTTCACTGTTTAGCGAAGTCTACTCTAACTTTAAGACTTGTATTATTTCTTAGATATTGCGCTTGCGTTTGGGTATTGGGAACTGTTCTATATGAGAGTGTTTTACTTGTACCCTATGTCTCCTGTGTGTCTTGTATGTCTTTTATCCTGTGTGTCTTGTTTGTCATATGTGTTTGTTCCAGCATTTACCATGTTGAGCTCAATTGTGTGTTGTAAGTGTGTTATATTTATCTAAAGTGTATACGCTTGTTTTAGCATTTCCCCTTGAGCGTTTTTCACAGCTCAAAGTAAATTGTAACTTCAGGGAACGGGAGTAGGCCCCCGTGTAAAGCCACTTTTCATAATTGTTAGGCTCCTCTCAGGCATGCAACAGGTTGCGGCTGGGGTTGTGGGAGCATGTCCGTTTGTACGCTGGCAAGCAAAAGGTTGTGGCGGCCTCTGCACTCGGACCGAGGACGTAAGCCACTAGGGTGTCCTCAGTTAGTTTCCCTTCTGGAAACTCAAAATTATGTAAATGAATCTTTGTTAGCTATTTGTGTTTTTTAGTCCCCAAGGCCCCCGAACATTCGTGGTTCGCCATGGATGTACGGGGGCCGAAATTTTTTAATGTCCGTGTGACCCACAAAGGACTTGTAAAAATTTACTGCATTGTTAAATTAAAAATATTAAAGATAGGGTTACGGGAGTAGGCCCCCCGTGTAAAGTCAGTTTGAAGTATTGTTAGGCTCCTCTCAGGCATGCAACAGGTTGCGGCTGGGGTTGTGGGAGTATGTCCGTTTGTACGCTGGCATGCAAAAGGTTGCGGCGGCCTCTGCACTCGGACCGAGGACGTAAGCCATTAGGGTGTCCTCAGTTCGTTTCCTCCTGGAAACTCAAAATTATGTAAATGAACTTTTGTTAGCTATTGAAAAGACAATGCAGTAAATGTTTACAAGCCTCGCGTGGCGAAGGGAACACGACATTGGATGTTGCCCAGTTGTCATAGTTGGGTCTCTTCGGAGGCTACAGCGATGACAACCCAAGTGCCCCAGGTGGGGCTTAATTTTTTTTGAAGTTTTTTCGTGACCTTGACCTAAATATAGTAATGACCCCCCCCCCTCCCCCACCCCCTCCCCCACCCCCTCCCCACCCCCTCCCCCACCCCCTCCCCCACCCCCTCCCCCCCCCTGGGTATTTTGGGCGTGGTCACCCGGTGGGGATATAAGGCGGCCGGGTTGCACGCATTTCTCATTTTAATTCCAGCGCTCATGCTGACTGGTTCTGAAAATGTATCGTCGTATACCTTATGATCCTTCGTACTATAATCTGTTTGGTATTAATAGTATTACAGACAATGAGCAGAAATTGTATAAAAAATTTTGTTGTTTACTTGATAGAACGCACAAACTACCACCAAATACTTTCACCTACAAGCTACCCCTGATAGACAAGGATGATGTAAGCAAACTAACAACAATTCAAGTGAAGCATGCTGCTTAGTGGTTTATCCCCCGCTCAAAGGGTATCTTTACGCGACCTTGACCCACATAAATGCATAGTTTGTGGGGGGTATAAAAAAAGGGCAAACCAATTGGATGGATACACCACTTCTATACCATGGCTCTATTGCAGTGCTCTATCCCCGCTAAAAATAATAATTCCAAGTGACCTTGTTCCACATAAACTTGCTCAAACAGACATCTTTCAAAAAATTTGTACAAAGTAGTGGATTTAGACCAAACATTATTGGTTTATCAAGCCTGTTGAAGAATATATTGAAAATGGGTGTTTAAAAGCCAAATTTACTAAATGATTGATAAACCGGATGTATATGACGTCACCTTCCCCCACCCTTCAACCTCGGGTATAAAGGGACCCGGTTGAGCGCGCTGCTCATTATTGCTTGGACATTCACCGAGTGCACACTCAAAGCCAAACTGTAAAAAATGGCTCTTTGCGATATTTGTGGTGAGTTTTTCCAAGATGAAGATATCTTTGTTTTACACCGAGAATTGCATCATGAAGAGAACAGAAAAGAAGAGATTGTTGTAAGTGAAGAAGACTTGGATGCGTTTGATCGGTTATTGGAAAACTACCAGAAGCAGATGGACGACTGTGATAGCTATCTACAGTTACACCGAGAATTGCATCGTGAAGAGGACAGAAAAGAAGAGATTGTAGTAAGTGAAGAAGACTTGGATGCGATTGATCGGTTTTTGGAAAAACCCCAGAAGAAGGAGGAGGACTGGGCTAGCTATTTACAGTTAATGCAAAGAAGAAGACCAAGTGTTATTCAATTTGCTGGAGCTGGACCATCTACAGCTGGAGGATTTATTGAAAAGGAAATGGAAGAAAAAAAGTGGAAGATGTAAAACAACTGCGTACCCAAGAAGAGGATATGGAAGAAGAGGATATAGAAGAAGTGGAAAATATAAGACAACTGCGCACCACAGCCTTGCCAGGACCAGTTGTAACTCATTTCAAAATTAATAATGTGCAATTGGAATTGGAAAACTTTATAACCCAAGCTAAAAATCTAGTTGTAAAAACATTGATGGAAGAATTGGCAAGATTAAACTTTATTAAATTTGGATTGGTGTTGGAGGCTATGTTTACTAATACCGATGGTGAAAACTCACCGAGAGCATTCATTGCTAAAAACCGAACCCTTACAACCACATCTGATATCAACGAAATCTTAGAAGAATGTTTGAATGAACTGCTAATGAAACTCCAAGAACACGAAGGAAGAGGATCTGGCTGGACGCTATCATCGATTGAAGGTATGGATGTGAGGGTTCACAAGCATGGATATGGTGTGAGGGGTAGCAGCTTTATCCCTCTACCAAAGAAAATTAAAGACACCAACTCTTGCAGAAATGTTACAAACGGGGATAATGAATGTTTTAAGTATGCGATGCTAACTAAGTATGTAAAACATAATCCTTGTAGAGTTGGTAGGGAATATTATGAAAACGAACACCGTTACAACTTCCGAGGAATGTCGTATCCTGTAAGTCTTAATCAAATTGCAAAATTTGAGAAACAAAATCCAGGTGTTTCTGTTAACGTGTTCGGCTTAGATGATTCGAACAATGTGTATCCTCTACGAGTTGGAAAAGTGGAGCAAAGAAACCATACTGATTTATTATTGATAACTAAAGGCGAAATTTCACATTATGTGTGGATAAAAGATTTTGAAGCATTGGTTGTACGACAATTAACGAAAAATAAAATTAGAGTGACAGTGTGTAAGAGATGCTTTTGTTTTACAAATAAAAATTTGAGACGTGGAGGATCGGAGTGGTTAAAGGAACACCAAAGACTTTGTAATGACAACTATGAAGTGAAGATTAGTCTGCCGCCGCCATCTCGAGCGTTCATCCAATTCAACAAAACAGTTCACCAATATCGGATTCCAGTAGCCGTCTACGCAGATTTCGAATCCACGTTAGTACCACAGGAGCTTCCGGATGGTGAGGTGACTAGAAGAACCAAATATCAACTGCATCAACCTAACAGTTTTTGCTTATTGGTGAAATCGACTTTACCTGAAGAACAGTTGCAAGAGTATGGTTTAACATCCACTCCTATACTCTACCGTGGGGAAGAAGCCGCTAAGTATTTTGTAGACCAGTTGTATGACATTGCTGAAAAGGTGCAACGCTTATTCGGTAATGTTTTACCTATGGAACCTTTGAACCAAAATCAACAAGAAGAATACAATTCAGCATCAAGATGTTATTTATGAAAAAAGAGCTTCAGTGAAGAAAATCCAAAAGTAAGAGATCACGATCACCTGACAGGGTTATACAGAGGAGCTGCTTGTAATTCATGCAATATAAATTACAAACTGCCAAACTTTATCCCTGTCGTGTTACACAATCTTAGCGGCTATGACTCCCACTTCATTATCCCAGAGTTAGGAAGAGATGATGGGAAAATCGAAGTATTAGCTGAAACATTGGAGAAGTACATCAGTTTCTCAAAAACAGTAGGTAAAATTAAACTTCGCTTCGTAGACTCTTATAGATTTATGTCATCTAGTTTGAGCAAATTGTCTGAGAACCTAAGAAGAGAAGATCTAAAAGAAACCAGCAAAATTGTACCTGAAGATAAATTGGACTTAGTAATGCGTAAAGGAGTGTTCCCCTATGATTACATAACTTCTGCAGAAAAATTTGAAGAAACCAGTCTGCCACCGATTGAAGCCTTCAATAGCAAGTTAAATGAAAGTGCAATCACCGTTGAAGACTACAACCATGCTTGTAATGTTTGGAACCAACTAAACATTCAAACCTTAGGGGAATATTCCGACTTTTACATAAAATTGGACGTAGCTCTGCTGTGCGATGTGATGGAAGAATTTCGAAACACCTGCTTCTCCGCCTATGGACTGGACCCTCTACACTCGTACACATCTCCAGGATTAGCATGGCAAGCTATGCTAAAGTCAACCAACTGTCGATTGGAACTTCTAACAGATATTGATATGGTGCTCATGATAGAATCTGGTGTACGGGGCGGTTTGACACAAGCTGTAACACGTCATGTCAAAGCTAACAACAAGTACATCCCAGGCTTCGACGAGAGACAACCATCGGTCTACCTAGGCTACTTTGACGCAAACTACCTCTATGGTTGGGCAATGTCAAATCCGCTTCCCTACGCTGACTTCAAATGGATCGACCCGGCCACCATCGGTGACATCTCACAGATTCCAAAGAATGGTCCAAAAGGCTATATTTTGGACTGTGATTTCGAATATCTGGAGCACCTTCATGACCATCACTACGACTTGCCTTTCCTAGCCAAGACTGAAGTTTCACCGACAGGAAGATGGCCGAAATTGATGATGACGTTGGAGAATAAAGATCGGTATGTGGCTCACTACTGGGTAGTTCAACAAGCTCTTGAATTGGGTCTACGTGTAGTGAGAATTCATAGAGCAATTGAATTCACCCAGTCTTGTTGGTTGAAACCATATATTGATTCCAACACTACAAGAAGAGCAGCGGCAACATCAGCATTTGAAAAGGACTTTTACAAATTGATGAACAACGCCATCTTCGGGAAGACCTTAGAAAACAAAAGGAAACACAAGATTGTAAAATTAGTAAGTGATCCTAAGAAATTGGAAAAATTAGTGCAAAAACCAAATTTTGGAACATCCATGATCATAAACAAAGATCTAGTTGCCGTCAGTATGAAGAAAACAACAATAGTGATGGATCGTCCGTTATACATTGGAATGTCGATTTTGGATATAAGTAAAACTCTGATGTATGATTTCCATTACAACAAAATGGTTAAACACTACGGAAGAGACAACATTGGAGTTGCATACATGGATACCGACGCGTTTATCTACTGGATAAAGACTTTGGACATGTATGAAGACCTAAGGAGTTTCCCATACAAAGACGATTTTGACTTCTCTGACTATCCGAAGAACCATCCAAATTACAATGAAAAGAATAAAAAAGTAATCGGAAAGTTTAAAGATGAAGCAAATGGAATGCCTTTAGAAGAAATAGTGGCACTGATGGCAAAATTGTATTTATTTAAAATGTACAACGAGAACAAAACACCGACAGTCAAGAAAGCAAAAGGAGTCAAAACATCGTACTTGAAGAAACATGTGACATTTGACCATTACAAGACCTGCTTGTTTGAAGATTCTACAATGTCTGCAACGTTCAACACTATCAGAAGCTTTAAACATAAGGTCTACAGTGTCACTGAAGTTAAAAGGGCACTATCAGCTCGAGATGATAAAAGGCATATTATGCCGGATAAAATTCACACTCTTCCTTTTGGCCACTACTCTCTAAACCCTATCGACTAGTAACCTATTCTTCGTCCTTCTACAACTTCGACCTTATTCCTTTCTCCTTCCGTAAAAAAATGGGGAACACGGCAAGTCAAACGCCGTGTTCCCCATTTTTTTACACAAGTTTGGATGACCTTGACCTATATAAATGATGTGAATATTTAAGACAACATTCATTGTGATTATACATGTGATACATGAAACATTCAAACCTGCAATATGAAGGACTTGAAGCAAAAAATTGTCAACGAACTTCATAAACCTGCAAGAAGAAAGTTTCTACGAAGAAATACAGTGATAAAAGGAATAAATGATTTATATCAAGCGGATTTAATCGAAATGATTCCTTATAGTAAACAAAATAGAGGATTTAAATACATATTGACTATTATTAATTGTTTTTCAAAAATGGCAGATGCTTTACCACTAAAAGATAAAAGTGGTAAAAGTTTTACAAAAGCAATGGAAACAGCTATACAAAGAGACAAACATACTATAAAACATTTACAAACTGATGATGGAAAAGAATATTTTAATAAAGAATTTGCAAGTTTAATGAAAAAACACAACATTAACCATTACTCAACCAATTCAGAGGTAAAAGCATCAATAATTGAAAGATTTAACAGAACTTTAAAAGGTGCGATGTATAAGATGTTTTCCAACAGAGGATCACACGTATGGATTGATATGTTACCAAAACTTATAAGCGATTACAATAACAAGTTTCATAGAACTATCGGTATGAAACCAAGCCAGGTGACTAATAAAAATGAAAACTTATATTAAAACGTATAAAAATGAATACTAAACCAAAAGTTGAAAAACTAAAACCTAAAAGGTTTAATGTTGGTGATAAAGTGCGAATAAGCAAATACAAAGGTGTATTCAGTAAAAGATATCTTCCAAACTGGACAAATGAGGTATTTACTGTATTTAAGGTGCAACCTACAATACCAGAAACTTACATTTTAAAAGATAATAAAGGACAATTGCTGGAAGGAGGGTTTTATGGACATGAAATGTTAAAATCAACAGTAGGTGATGTATATATAGTTGAAAAGGTGTTGCAACGGAAAAAAGATATGGTTAAAGTACGATGGTTAGGATTTAATAAGACGGAAGATTCTTGGATACCTAAAAAGGATCTAATATAACGATAGAGAATCATTTTGGGTTGAACCATTACAAAGGATGGAGATAATACCGCAAAAAGACAATTTTACTATTAATAATATAGATGAACTCACAGTGGATGGTTCTCAATTCAATACTGGGAAACACGGTGTTTTGTTACCAAACACGGTTCGTTGTCTGGTTACCGATCCTTCCAATTGTGGAAAAACAAATGTAGTATTCAATTTGATTACAAACCCTAAAGGATTACGTTTTAATAATTTATATGTATTTTCAAAGTCACTACAACAACCAAAATATCAGTTATTGGAACAAATACTCAATAATGTGCCTGAAGTTAAATATTTTAAATTTAACGCGAGCGAGAGTGTCATGCAACCGCAAGAGGCTAAACCATTCTCAGTATTCATATTTGACGATGTATCTTGTGAAAATCAAAATACATTAAGAAATTACTTCGCCATGGGTCGACATAACAACATAGATAGCATTTATATTGGTCAAACTTACAGCAAAATACCAAAACAGCTCATTAGAGACAATGCAAACATGTTAATTGTATTTAAACAGGATGAAACCAACCTAAAACACATATATTATGACCATGTAAGTGCGGATATGTCATTTGAACGATTTAAAGAGTTGTGTGGAAAGGCTTGGGCTGAAAAGTATGGTTTTTTAACAATTATAAAGGAACAACCATTAAACAATGGTCGATACAGGATAGGATTTGATAATTTTATACTAATACACTGATAATGATGTAAAACATTCATTGTTGTACAACACGTCTTGCTACAAACATGGTTAACCAAGAAAAGTTAATAAAGGAAATAAAATCACTTAGTGATTCTATTCGGGATAAAAACAGAGCATTAAAATTAGGTATTAACGAAAGGGAGAAATTCCTTGAATCTACTTTTAAACCTATTACTGAACCCTTGAAACAATTAAACAAAATATTCGCTAAACCTGTATTGGAAGGAGATTCGATTGCACCTATCACAAAGTTTGAAAGAGAAGGTGTAAAATTTGAAGGTTTTAGTGATGAAGACCCGGAATACTCTACATATAGTGGTTTTACCGGTGAAGAATCTGAAAGAGGGCTAGAATCACCAGGATTTAGTGGCGTAAGAGAATTATACGAAGGCAAACCTGAAAAAGGAGCTGAAGATGTATCAACTGCTAGTGAAGAGGAAAAAGGAGAAGGACCGTCAAACATAAGCTTGTTGGGTGAAAACATTCATAATAAAGGACCTTTAGGAAGAAAATACATGATAAAAATGTTAGTTGGAACAATTCCTAATAAGAATTACCATAGTTATGGAGCGAGATTAACACAAGATGGTTTAATGGTGGGTAATAGCCCGTTAAACGTTGATGAATATGATAATATTATTGTTGGTAATCAAAGATATAAGGGCACAAAAGGATTATTTGAATTATTATTTGAAAATAAGCCTTCAGTTTCGTTAGTTAAAGAAAAAGACATGGAAGCATATAAAAATATTTTGGAACAGACAAATGCATATAGGAGAAAGTATTTACCTGACCAGCCTCCTTTTAGATCTAAGTCTTTAAGATATAAAGAATTTGTATCCAAGTTAATACCAACTAGAAGACAAACAATGCCGTTAACACAAAGAAAACCTGTAAAACGAAGATTTATGGCATCCACTTTGGATGTAAGTGCTCAGGAACGAAGAAAAAGAAGTAAGTCTGTTACAGGTACAGGTTTAATGAAGAAACTATATAACACAAATGTGATTTATTACAATAATATCAATAAATTGGTGGATAGAATGAAACTAATACATGAAGCTAAAGAAGCGGGTCATACTGGATTGGAAAACGAATGGGTGGCTTTAGTGGATGAACTCCGAAACCGTGGGGTAATCTCATAAAAATGCGTTACTCCCTAGATTACTATTCAGTTGCACCATGAGTGTCGACAAGTTCGGACGTTACTCCTCGGATGGGTTATATTATGCGAATAGTTTAAAAAGAAGTGCTGGTTTACCACAAACACCTGATGGAGATTATGATATGAGTAATAAAAGGTTAAAAAACATAAAAGATCCTACGGATGAAAACGATGCAATAAATTTAAAAATATTAAAGGAAAAGATATCGCCAACATTAAGACTACAAAATAACACGTATGACGCAGAAGATCATAGAATTATCAACGTTGGTAAACCAAATCAAAACGGTGATGCAATAAACAAAGGTTATTTGTCATCTGAATTAAAAAATACGTTAAAGTTCAATGGGAAAACGTATAGTGCTAACAATAAACGTATATCCAACGTAGATGACCCTAAAGATGCAAAAGACAGCGTAAATAGACGCTATTTACATTCCTTGATACCTGAAAAGACAAAAGATGGATTTTCTTTTTATAAATTTGTTATTAACGATATAGGTTATCCAAAAAATGAAAATGATGCTGTAAATCTCAAATATATAAAAGATCATTGTGTCATACGTGATGTGGGAGTTATCGATTGCCTTGGTAATTGTTTGGCAAATGTAAAAGATGGTTCAGCACCATCTGATGGTGCAACAGTGGGTCAAATGAAAGAAACTTTAAAACAAGAAACAACTGGATTTGCAAAACGAGATGAAGTATTATCAAAGCAAGGGGATGACTTTATTCAAGGTAATGAAAAATTTCATTTATTGACATACAAAAACGCTTATTGGGATTGCATGTATGGAAGGTTATCAAATGTGTCATGGGGTCATGCAGATAGAGACGCAGCTACCTTAGGACAAACAGTACATCTAGATCCAAATAATTACCATGCGTTTTTTATATGTAGTAATAAAAGAATAACAGACTTGGCGCAAGGAAGAGAAGCAAATGATGCTGCAACTGTAGGACAGGCTATTACATTATCACAAATGGATAGCAAAGTGTATACTTGTAATAATAAACGTATAACAGACCTTAAAGACCCTGAGCATGTGGATAATGCCGTCACTGTTAATTTTCTTATTAAAGTTTTAGGAAATGCATTATTTGATATATACAATCTTATTGCAACCCGTACACATGGTAATTGGGTGTCTGAATCCGAGGGAGGTAATTGGATTAAACGGGAAATTTTTAATAAATACTTTATTAACCCTAATACGCAAAAGTTTAGATCATCAGATTGGGGTGATATTGATATATAATATAAGAACGCAATTAACGACCTCATTTATGTCCAACTCGTCATAGAGTTAACACATAAGTTGTAAATTTCGATTATAAAAGGACAATAATGACATTCCAGTACATCAGTCCATATCGAGACACTGTAAGGAAAGGAGGCGGTATTACGTCCACAGCGGTTTCTCTGTTAAGTAAAGCTTTAAATCGTATTCCAGTAGGATCTATCGTAAATAGAGCAATAGACGCTTTACCATACGAATTTCATATACCGGGAGGTTATCAGTATTGCGGACCAGGAACTAAATTGAAAAAACGACTGGAAAGAGGTGATCCAGGCATAAATAAGTTAGATCAGGCTTGTAAAGAACACGATATCGCATATTCCACGTTTGCCGATTCAAAAAATAGATCGATAGCAGACAAAAAGCTTGCGGACATAGCTTGGCAAAGAGTAAAGTCTAGCAACGCTAGTATTGCGGAAAAAGCAGCAGCTTTAGCGGTAACAGCAGGTATGAAGGCTAAAACAGCGGTAGGAGGTGGAAAAAGGAGGGGTAGGAATAAAAAAGGATCAACTATGAAGAAACATGGTGGTAATATTAGACTAAAAAGACGTTCTACTAAGAAAAATAATAAAAAACCGACTATATGGTCAATGGTAAAAAACGGGGCAGGTCTATACCTAAGACCGTATCGTGCATATTAAATAAAAGAAATCAATTAGTTATACCACATAAAGCGTTGACCAATGTTGAATTATTTAGATATATTTCCTGTTTAAAAATACCATTTTTTCGCGGAGTATTCATGAAGGACAGTTTACCAAAGAAAATATGGAAAAATGAGACTGGAATCGTAAATTTGGATAATACTGAAGGGCCCGGCACCCATTGGGTGTGTTATAAGAAACTGAACAGCAATGTATATTATTTTGATAGTTTCGGTAACCTGCCACCACCAAAAGAACTTCAAAATTACTTTAAATCTGCTAAAAACATATATTATAACTATAAAAGAGAACAACCTGATAATACTTCAATATGCGGCCATTTATGTTTGGAATTTCTAGCTAAAAGTATCAGTCACTATTGAGATGTCTTCCTATACGGTATCATTAACAGGAAAATCGTCCACTTTACGAAGTATCCTTTTTCCAGCGTTACGCTTGCAAAAAGGAAGATTTTGGGAGGCGGCACTATTGGATTTTACAACTTACAACTCTATTCCCAATGTTACGGAAGGTAAAAATAACGTATTGCATTATTATAAGGGAAAAGATGCCAGTGGGAAGTTTACAGACTTACAAGAGTGCAGGTTACCCACAGGTTCTTATGAAATTGATCATATAAATGAATTTTTGCAAACTAAAATGGGAAAAGACAATATAACATTAAAAGGTAATAATAATACGATGAAAGCTGAAATTACTTCCAAATATTATATAGATATTACTCAACCAAACTCAATTGGTGATTTATTAGGATTTTCCAAAGATGAGCCAATTTTAGGACCGGATGTAACACATTCCGGTAAGAAAACAGTAACAATATTAAAAGTCAATAGTATAGACATAACTTGTAACATTATACAAGGAGCTTACAGGGATGGGGCTAACACCCATATCATACATACTTTTTACCCAAGTGTACCACCTGGATTTAAAATTGTTGAAAAGCCACAAAACCTGGTATATCTACCGTTGAACACCACTTTCATTTCAGACATCGTGTTGAGCGTATTGGATCAAGACGGTAACTTGGTAGACTTCAGAGAAGAGCCTATTACGGTTAGATTACATTTAAAATCGACACTTTAATACAAAATCATGGGTTTAATATTTAAAAGCGAACAACCTACGGGAAACCGCATTAGTAGCTCTTCAGCTGTGGAGGAGTTAACACGCGAGAACATTCGTTTCTTAGAGAGAATTGGATTAAAATTAACCGATTATGGATATACTGGATATAGCGCAGGGTCCAACATTCGACGAAACCCTATGGGAAAAAGAATATCACACCCACAACCCTTACACTTCATCGAAATTAAACAATAACGATGAAATTCGTATCCCCATACAAAATCAAGACATTTACACACTACCATGTGAAAGTTACTTGTATATTGAAGGAAAAGTTACTAAAAAGGATGGTAAGACTACTGGTACAAAAGTTCCATTTATAAATAATCCAATGGCTTTCCTGTTTGATGAAATTAGATACGAAATATCAGGTGTAACAGTTGATTCCACTAAAAAAGTAGGTATTGCAACAACTTTAAAGGGGATAACATCTATATCACCTAATGAAACAAATTTACTACAACCTGCAGGATGGGTTTTACCTACAAATGACACAATCAGTCCAGATGCAAAGGGATATTTTGATTTTCATATTCCATTACGTTTGTTGCTTGGTTTTGCTGAAGACTATAGAAAAATAATATTAAATGTTAAACAAGAATTAGTTTTGTTGAGATCTTCAAACGATAAAGACATTATTAAAGCTGCAGACGGTACAACGGATGCAGACTTAGAATGGAAATTAACATTAGACAAAATTGTATGGAGAGTTCCACATGTTAAATTAGCTGACGAGCATAGGATGCTGCTATTAAGAAAGTTAAAGGCTGATCGTGATATTGTAATTCCTTTTAGAAGTTGGGAATTCCATGAACATCCCAGCTTGCCAACTACGGATCGTCACACTTGGACTGTTAAAACATCTAATTATGTGGAACGAGCCAGGTATATTATATTTGGTTTACAAACAGGCAGAAGGGACACCATCACCAAACATGCAGGTCAATTTGATCATTGTGACTTAAAAAATATTAAAGTCTATTTAAATTCACAATTTTTCCCATACGACAATTTAAATGTGTCATTCGCTAATAAAAAGTACAGCATATTGTACGATATGTATGCAAGATTCCAAAGTTCATATTACGGTAAAACAAATGCACCTTTACTATCACCAGAAAAATACTTAGATGGTTACCCTATAGTTGTAATCGATTGTTCTAAACAAAATGAATCGGTAAAATCATCAAGTGTTGATATAAAAATAGAAATGGAATTTAACACGGCTATACCGGCTAATACAACTGCATACTGTTTAATTCTACATGATAAAATCGGACAAACAACCGGACGCACCTATATTGTACGGACCTGTAGATACTTCTATATTCAATAGGGTTCCTCATGAAGTACAAATGTGGAGACAATGGGAAAAGTACGCTCAACTACATAAGAAATCAGTAAAACGTGAAAAAGAGGAAGAAGAAGGAGGAGAAGAATCAAGTGTTAGTGATGAAAATGAAAACAAGGAAAATGTAAAGATGGAAACCTAAATGACAATTAACTACACAGCAATGGTTAATTTTTAAAACAATATCAAACACTTTGTGGGGTTAGGCCTACCGGGGACGGTGCCCACGTTAAATATACCCCAACGCGCCAACAACTGTACGGCCGGGTATAAAAGTCGTACCTACCGTGGTGTGGAAATCAGTTGACCTTTGGACTTCGTCATGAGCAGACGAGTGATCTTCGCAATGGACAAGGAAGAAGAACAAGTAAAGTCCAAACCTGGTATAATTGAGTTCCAAGCGTTTCGGGGTAATGATGATAGATTTATCATAAAAGAACTTGTGTTTTTCGACATCAATACAAGTGTTCCATATACATTTTTGTTCAAACCACCATGTTCTTATTCATCTTTAACTAGCAAAGCCGCTACTACCAACAGGTGGATTTCAAAATATTTCCATCATATCGATTGGTATGATGGTTTTGCAAGTTACACGGACTTGTATCACATCATGCATCAGTTTTCAAACAGGTTTACCGATATTTACACAAAAGGACTGGAAAAGAAGAGATGGATCGAAGAATTTACTCATGTTCCGGTTAATGATGTGGAATTGGATAAAAATTACAAGTATACGATGAAAAATATTTGTATTTGTACTAAAAGTCCAGAACATGAAAAAGATAGACATTGCGCTTTAAAAAACGCCTATAAACTCGCATCTTACCTTCAAAGTGGGGAAATGGGGAGTGGTGGGGGTAACGGGGGTTATATAAGTGAGGAGCAGACCGGGACCTGGCATGAGTATTACTCGAGATTCCGAGACGACAACATCTCCCAGCAAGAAGACGAAGAAGACGATCTATAACTCGACCATGGCACCTCACCAGTTCCTGCAAACTTTGGTTGAGCAGTTCAATGCTCACTCCAAATCTACCATACTACCCGTCAAGAAGTGTTCCGAACTTAAAGACGAGAAGCACTACATTATCCACGCCATGAAGAAGATGGAGACTACAGTTGGAGAGGCCATCTGCTGCAGTCTTAGCGAGGCACCATTCACTCCGGGGGATGAGCCCAAGTTCCAAGTCTACCTGCCGAAACGGTTCGTCCATCTCCTCCAGAACGAGGATCTGCGCTCCATCCAACCCGGCTGTCTCTACCTGGTTTCCCACGGTTACACGGGTAGCAATTCCACCGAGTTGACCATCCACATCGCCGACAAGCAGCAGTGTTAGACTTAAGTTTTACTGTTGTACATATGTTATTGTAATGTTTTATAAATAAATAAACCATAAAAAACAAAAAAAAATACAAAAGACGAAAAATGCAACATATCAATATGTGAAGTTTGTCACATATTGATATGTTGCATTTTTTTTAAACTTCGCGGGTGACCTTGACCTTTGACCTTTGCATTTCACAGTTACCCCCACCACCACGCTACAAGTCAAACCTGCTTGAATGCAAACACCCCCACCACTTTTTCATATACCTCCAAGCGCTGTGCCTCATCTTCATTTCAACTCCAGCAGCCAACCGAACAACATCAGTATGTCTCTGAACGTAAGCTGTGCCAGCTATGAGGAGGTGGCGATCAAAACGCAACAGGAGCTGAACGACTTGTACAAGGAGTTGCAGCTGATGGTGGCACGAGGCTACCGTATAAACGTGCAAGTCTACGCTTGCAATATACGGAATCTTCGGCAGCCGAAGGAAGAGCCTGGACATTCCTCTTCAACGCCACTTTCCTCACCGGCGTCCTTGAAGACCGAGCCAGACAACTTGGATTACTTCAGCTGACTAGCAGTTGTCTTCCTTGTCCTTACAATTGTAGAATATGTTTATTTCTTCATTATATTAAAGAAGTAAAAGAGCAAAACCACCTATCTTGTTACTGACATATATGCTCAGTAACAAGATAGGATTTTTTAAAACACAATTTGAATGACCTTGAAACTTCCCCCTCCACTGATTCGCTACCCCCACCACTTCACTGTTGATATACATGAGACAACACAATTAGATACCTCATTCCTTCTTCAACAGCCAAACCTACAACATCGACAATGGATAACCTACCAACAGATGAAAGATGTCCTCACGCATGCTGTGACTTCGTACACGAGTTAGAGAAGAGGATGCAGGAGAGGGCGATAAGAAGAAAGCAGATCCACTCAGAAAATATCATGATAGTCAACGGCTATCTTTTATTGTTCGGCCTTATTATGGTTGTACTTTTCATACTGTATGGCATAGTTACATGTGTCGGCAAGGTTGCAGAAGAAAACGCCCGCCACCATCAGTTGGAAAGTTTCAATGTTACTTTGTAGGTTTTCCTTTTTTTAAAACTCCGTTTGGATGACCTTGAAACTTCCCCCACTACTCCACCACGCTCCCCACCACTTCACCATGTTCCTGCATGAGCATCACATCACCCGTCATTCCTTGTTCGACAAGCAACCATGGCGGACAACACCATCAGCCAAGCTGACTCCACTACTGATGTTGGAACGAGTACAGGTTGGACACTATCCATCGACAGTGTTCACTATTTGGAAATAATTTGCGAACGGATGAAAGAAATACTGCGGGACAACCCTGGGATCATAATACAAATGAATTTCAACTATGATTGGTCGCAAGTTACATTGCGGCAGGAGGACAACGGTCAGCACTCACCGCAATACTCACCAATGTCACCGATTTACCCATACAGTGAATCTGATGCTGATGAAGATGTAGGAGACAACGACGAGGCTGATGGGGAGTGACCTTCTTTCCTTTTTTTAAAACTCAATTTGGATGACCTTGAACTTTCCCCCTCCACTCCTTCCTTTTTTAAAACCCAATTTGAATGACCTTGAAATTTCCCCCTCTACTTTTCAATAATGTTACAACTGACTGCAGCTCACCTCATTCCTTGCTTAGCTACCATGGCGGACAGGACTCTTTCTCAAGTTGACTCCACAACGGACGAAGCATTTCCCTTGCGGTGGACGTTCATTTACAAGATGCGACAGAAGTGGAAGTCTTGTATCAAAAATTACTCTATGTATTCAACGGTAACCCTGGACCTCTTGAATGTAGAATGGATTTGAATTTTGATGCAACCAGGGTCGGCACAGAACCTTCAACCTCAAGCCAGCCTCAGCAACGAGATTTTACACATTTATACACTCCAATATCACCGGAAGATGTAACTGTCTGCGAGGCTGACTCAACTACACGTTATGTTCAGCCAAAGCCTTGGGTGTTGATTATTAACAATGTGTACAAAGTGGAATTGGTATGTAATAGATTAAAGGAGTTGATGGTACAAGATCCCGGCCTGCGCTTTCAAATAGACATACATTTCATCTGGGGAGCACCTGCGCGGGGCTCTTCGTCTGACAGCTCTCCAAGTACGACGGACGAGGAGGAGGAGGACGACTAGTCATCTTTTTTAAAACTCCGTTTGAATGACATTGACCTTTCCCCCTCCACTAAGTTTATTTAAGGTGCACTCTCACTGACTACAGCCTCATTTCATCGCGCACCTTCACCGCAGCAACATGGAGAGTCAACTCAACTACTGTTGCGAACAGAAATGTTTTTCATGGCCGAATGACATTGATGTGGTGGATGGCCTGGCTTGTAGAACATGTGAAGCTTTTGGTCAGTGCATGTGTAAGTGCAAGTCTTGGAAGAAGCCGAAACCGAAGTTGAAGACATTCCATGTGTACCAAATGAGAGGGCATAAGTACACTTGTTGCCCCTGAACGTTGCATTGAATTTAAACTAAAACAGCTAACTGGCTGCAAATTGTGCAACAATCATTTTGCAGGTTTTTGCAAACATTATTTAGGAGCGTGTCATTACAGATCAACTTGGCATACCGAAGCACTCACTATCAATGAAATCGCTATAGACTACAAGAGTAGTCTTTCTACTCTTTGACTTTTTTTAAAACTCCGTTTAAATGACCTTGAAATTTCCCCCACCACTTCCCCATATATCTAGAGTACACAGGGCCCGGAGGTCAGTCGCTCGGCGGCTGTCGTAGGGTGCACATTCGTGTTGTGCAGTCTGCTGTGCAGTTTTGATTTTAACCAGTTCAAGGTCACCACACTTAAACTCTGGCAAAAACGTCAAACCGTTAAAGACAATCCTAAGTCCCAGGTTCACAGTCAACCTCAAGGTCATCACACTTTAACATGTAAGTTTAAGGTAGCACCGAAACGGTGCTACCTGGCTTGACATTTTCAAGTTTCCCGAGGTCATCGCAGTTCCCCCCACCACTTCCCATATACCTAGAGTGCGCGGGGCCGGACAGTCAGTCGCTCGGTGTCTGTCGTAGGGTGCACATCGCGGTTGCAGTAATGGTTAAAGTAAGGCTGCTGGCTCACTTCAAGGTCACCCGAGCGGTGTCACATGACGGTTTAGGCAGAGTCACGTTGCAAACTTGCAGTTTCCTCGGCACTTTTGCTGTTTCTTGTCTAATTTCGCTCCAAGTCGCCAAGGTCATGGGAACCTGACTGAAACTCGGAGCGTAGTGCGAGAAACAGCAAAAGTGCCGAAAAATTTTAGGTTTCAGCATGACCTTGACCTTTGTGACATCGATGACGTCATATTGGTGACGTATGGGGTGATGACGTCATCGCCACGTCATTTCTGCAACGTCATGGGTGTGACGTCACAGAATGACGTAATTGGTGATGACGTCATCGATTGCGTCATCGATGACGTCATCGGTGACGTCATCGGTGAGGTCATTGACCTCGATGACGTCATCGCTCGGGTGACCTTGAAGTGAGCCAGCAGCCTTACTTTTCCACTACTATTGAACTTTTTATTGTGATCAAATAGTATACTGTATAGGTATATACATCATAGGTATCTTTAACACGTATTAAGTAAAATTCCATCAATCTTTTATGAATACTTAACCCATCGTAGATACTAGGCTATAAAAACATCCGCGAAATTGATTGTAATTTAGTTTTGAACCAGGATATTATTTTTACTAACTAAACTAATGTCTGCTGTGACTTAAAAAGTACAAAATATAAAAGTACAAAATAAATTACATGTTTTCCATATAAGATGAGAAAACATGCTTAATTGAAACAGTTTTAATTAATAATACCCAATAATCAATGAATTTTAAATATAGTAGGGCTATTTAATATTTTAACTAGGTGAAAAAAAATCTGTACTCAAAGTATATAAAACGATATAAAATGTAGTCACTAATTGATGGTTACAGTACAGTATAAATTGTAGTTTCCTAACAAAGTAAAAAAGCGAAAAGTGTCTCCAATGAACCATAGAGCTAGTGGTGCTCCAAGCGGCAGTTAGAGGAAATTGTGTTCATAAAGTTCAGCCTGTGACGTCACAAAGGTATAGATTGGGAACTCTCTGCAACCACCCTCTCATTTATCTAGACTATACGATGAATGCAGTCAAAGTAAATTCATTTTAAAGCATTTATTTTTTAAGCATTATCTATCATGTTTGATCATGAAATTTGTTTTATTTGGTATTATATTTTAACACTAATGTGGATTATGCTACTAATTTCAACTAGCATTAAAATATGGAAGGTCAAATAATGAGTATTTTTTACCTTATATAAGTACAGTAAAGGATTTGTTATTTTTTAAGGTTTTTTATACATATGACTACACATTTAAGCTTTTTTATTGATTATGTCCCAAATATAAAAAACTTCTCACTGTAAAATGACGGCATTATTTTAGTTTGATTCACTTATTTCAATTGTTCGCACATATATAAATGTTCCACTAACATCTATATGATTTTTTACAAGTTAACTCACTTTAATATGTTTCTTACATAAGCTACACTTATTAATAAACGACATGACTCTTTTCTGTTTGTTTTTTGCTATTTGTGGCCAAAACACTGTGAATGATGATGATGGTGACTTTTTCTGTCAATATAATTATAATAAACCAGTACATACCCTATCTATTTGATATGAGTACCATACTAAAAGAAAATTTATATATGATTATTTGTAATCCATATATTTTAAGAATCCTATCTGTTTTATCTTCAATATTTTTGCTTAAGTATTCCGTACAATCTAACTACAAGATGCGTTACTGCTTTTCATTACACTGTTGCTGCAATGGCCCATAGTCCCAATTTTATAATAATTACATTAAAGGTAATAGATACTCGAAACGTCATAAATCATGCACTTAATGAAATGTGTTCATTTATGAAACAAGAACAATATCCACTTCGAATTATATATGAAATAGATGTTAGCAATACAACCAAAGTTCTTATTGTTCTGTGTGATCAAATGAGTTTGAGTATTTCTTAAATTCAAATGTGTCTATATTACAGGAAATTGATACCCCAAATAATATATAGTTTAGTGATTGTAATTCCAGTGATATCGAAGAGGATCATAGAGGACTTCAAAATTGAATTAACACAGGTTATACTTTTATCTGGCATTTTCCTAATTTAATTCAATGTGATTGCTGTCCTCGGAAAGCAGGACATGGCAACACGTTCGCCCCGTCAAGAGCTCTCTTTTTCACAGAGAAGCTACTCTTCAAACACCTTATTTTGATATCACTCAATCAGCCACCGACCTATTCCGTATCCTTCAGTGAAGTGGGTTACAGTTATTTGACCATATTGCTAGAAATTTTAGTTTTTCTGGTAATTTCTCTTTAAAATATTTAAATTAATTTATATAATACTTTTATATAAAATTAAATGTACTCTATTCAAGATTCTACTATGGTTATACAAATTTGATATCCTAACTAATCAATTGGTAAAAATGCTTCAGTAATAAATATGGACTAATGAGGGTTCTGAAGTTAGTTCGGCCCTTAAAGTTACAGTTATTAAAGTTTACGTAATTAAAACCATATTACATATTATTGATCAGCATATATATCAGTTCGAAACGTTAAAACATTTAGTGTTTACTTACATAATTACCACACCAATTTCTTAGTTATTTATATTTTTTACTCTAGAGACTATAGTCTTAAGCATAGGTTTTAATTTTCAGGTTTTATGTATTTAAATGTTATTCTACAAATATTTCTTTATATTTTAACGAGGACTAATTAATTTTTTATGAAATCGCTTTGAAAATTATTAATTACAAAACAACAGTTTTGGAATGGCATAAATGTACTTCAAATACAAATAAAATGACGGAAAATTAAATGAAATATTTCTGTTTCTTTGATAGACAAAGTTTTATATAAAAAAAATTGAGATGAAATGTCAACAGCTTAAGACCACGTCAAGGTACTTGCAGTGCATGTTTAGGTGACGAAGAGGTACATGTAAGAGGCGGAGTCGGTAGAGCACCTTACTGCTGACTGCTGACGAAGCGAGGTAAAAGCTTTAGTTCCCACGTTATAGTTTCTTTAATTCTTTTTTTCCCTACATTTAGAGACTAAGCCTTTACTAAATCTTATAATGGATAAATGTTTTATGTTTCAATTTTCTTCAAATCGGAGAGTAGTGTGTTTTGGCCACTTTTAAAACCGGCCACGTGCCCCCCGAGCCATGTGACGTGGCAGCTGGCGCCAGCTGCTATGTCACATAGCTTCCGGTGGGGGTTAGAGGGTATATATGAGATGCTGTAGTTATATTTTATGCCATATAGGTTGGGGTGGAGATGGCGATAGTGTTGGCGTTAGGGTGAAGTAAATTTGCGCATAAATTAAAAGTAAGTTCAAAATTGAAATTCGTCGGTGTTAAAGAAACTCTAACAGTTGAACAAAAATTAAGAGTTAGTTCAAAATTGAAATTCAAACTTATAACTGGGATGTGGAAAAATACGTCAAGGTCATCCAGAGTAAGTTTTTAAAAATTCCATCCAACTATCACCAGAAACAGTTTTAAGTTGAAGTAGTTGGTGATAGCGGGATAATTGATTTGTGCCATGGGAGAGGTGTTTATCGTTTGAAAGTTGGCGATCGAATGAGAAACGCCGCCTAGGGAGAGGGCTTATAAAACGGCAACCTTCCCCCACCACCCTTTCCCCCACTCCTTTAGACCAATAACCGGTCGCCGAATCTATGTGGTGAAACTGAACTAGACATGGCGGCCGCCATGGATAATTCTAACCTCAAACCTTAGCTTAGCTGAAGAGAATAGAGGATAATGAAGTAGGAATTGCGGTGAGCGCATTTATATAAGGAATGGTGGGAGTAAAATAGGAAAACCTGTTGAACACAGTCGATAGGAGTAATAAGTTCAAAGTTGTGGAAGCATAACATAGAACGTAAAATGTCGTGAATAACACTATCATCAACGTTAACCTGCGAAGTTGTAGAGGAATATAACGGGTTAAAACTGTATTTCTTCCTAACTCTATTTAAATTAGTTCTACACTTTGAAATTGAAGATTTAGAAGTACTTCGTAATATATGTTGTGTTCGCAAAAGTTTTAACCTTAAACATTGTGCAACCATTATAGCTAATGTGTTACATTCAGAAGTTAAAAGAAGACTGAGGTATAAAATGAAGTGTAAAGGATATTGAAACAGAACACTATAGTAGTAATATTTGAGGTTAGAATTAACTAGACTCATTTAATGAAGTGGCTAGGAAGCCACATGCTGATGAATGCTAAATTGCATGTTAGAAGTAATGAAGTAGTCATAAAATAAAAACTAATGAGAGGTGATCACTGCGAGGATGCAAGGTAATGAATGTTTGTGACGCGATAAACTATCCGCTTTTATAGAGGCAGTAATAACCCTAGCCAAATGCCGGCAGATGCCGACCAACTACCTGGTTTTATAGCGCCAATTACTCCGGGCAGCTGGCGGACAGATGGCAAGAGAAGTAGGGGGCTTTGGGGCAATGACCGGAAAGGTCAATGACCCCCCCCCCCCGAAAAAATGGAGCACCCCCCCCCCCGAAAAAATGGAGCACCCCCCCCCCGAAAAAATGGAGCACCCCCCCCTTCCCCTACCACCCCTTCCCCCACTCCTTCCCCCACTCCTTGAGGCCAATGACCGGTCACCTGGTCATCGTTGGTCGCCGATGATAATTCTAACCTCAAACCTATGCGCATGCAACAAGTACTTTGGATCGGAAGAGTGACTATGTTATTGCGCATGCGCCTAGTCCTGTATTACTCACTTTAGCGCTACTTCGCATGGATAATTCTAACCTCAAACCTTGGTTTTGCGTCGCTGCCCATGCGCCGCTCCCCACTCCTTCGCCTTCCTTTTATACTGCTGCGAACTGGACTGGATTGAACACTGTACTGGAGTGAAACAACTTCCCCCACTACTCGAGAATCCGAGGAGCAATACGAGCCTGATCTTAGCATCAGTCGTCAACAAACGTTCATAGCGAAAGGTTGTTGGCGACTCAGCAAGAGGTTTCAAATATATAGTAGGCCTATATATATTTGAACTTCTTCTACTACGTTGCGTTTTTTAATGCAATGTGGTTTGTGTGTGTGTGTTTAGTTTTAAGTTGTATCTAATTTAAGAAATAATTTGCGCATTGCGATGTTAGTTATAAGTTGGGTTTAGCATTAAGGTGTATTAATTTTAAGAGGTATTTAGCATTAAGGTGTATTAATTTTAAGAATAATGATGGTATTTGGTTGTGTTGAATTATTTGGTTTTTTAATAATGATGTGTTGTTAGTTTTAAGTGTTGGTAATACTAATTAATGTTGTTTTGCCTTACAGCTAGATGTTAGGGGGTAGATTAAATGTAAATTCAGAAGTTTGGTTGAACTTCACTTAGAAGGGGTGGGACATCCGCAAAATGCGGACTAGGTTTTTGCATTTTGTTTAGGAATATGATGGGTGGGATTAGTTTGGGTGGGGTTAGAGTTGCGTTTCTGCATTAACTGTTCCAGTTTCCCTGAAATTAATGGTTACGCTTTGATGCGGACGGGAAGTTACGCTTTGATGCGGACGGCCCAGGGACCTCCCTTGCAGAACGTAACTAGTGGGTTGGGAGTGGGAACCGCTAGGCAAACAGGGTGGTGGGAACAGTATTACTGTTCCCATCACCTTGGATCATTATAAATCTTGAATGACCTTGACCCACTTTCGGAAGGGTCAATGACCCCCCCCCCCCCGAAAAAATGGAGCCCCCCCACCGAAAAAATGGAGCCCCCCCCACCCCCCGAAAAAATGGAGCCCCCCCCCTTCCCCCACTCCTTCCCCCACTCCTTCCCCCACCTCCCGGGCCAATGACCGGTCATGACCGGCTGCTAACCCCTCTCATTTGCATACCGTTATGAAAGCCGAGCCAGCCGCGGCCAGTGTTTCATTCTGATTCCAGACGTTACGCTGCGAACTTGGAGTTATAACCATGTCTTCTCTACCGACTACTATTTCTACTACTTCTACTTCAACTTCTATTTCTACTACGGCTGTTCCTGCACCTAAGAAAACTCTTCGCCTTAAAAACCTTCCTGATTGCTACAAGAACCGACTTGCATCTCAACCTTCAACTTCTGGAGATATTCTTCCGCCAACCAACACTTCTAGACTTCGTAGTATTTTTTCACCGCCTTCGCCTTCGCCTTCAAAGGACTCCGCACCACCATCAACTACTATGCCGCCACCGCAGAAGCCAGTTCACCACCATCCTAATACCCCTTCCGTTGAAACCATTGTTCATCGTCTTAGCACACCCATTATCCCACTATCACCATTGCCTCCTACCCCACCACTTAGTACACCTGAAGATCATACCTATCACAAAACTGAATCCTCTCAACCTGCTACTAAATCATCTCCTAAATCAGCTCCTAAACCAGCTCCTAAACTTACTCCTAAACCTACTCCTAAACCCGCTCCTTCAGAGCAATTTCAATTATTACAAGAACAGCGTCGTAGGGCATTTAGCCGTCCCACTACTTGCCCTGAAATGCTTACTAGGGGAATTAAGAAAGGATCACCTTGTGGGAGGAAATGTGTAAAAAACGAAAGTTTTTGCCGTGTACATGTCGTAAAACACATTTCTGAACCACAAGTGACAGAAACCCCCACTGTTGAATACCAATCCAAAATTATTGGTGTGAAAGGAAATAGGCTTAAGAGAGGTTGTGTCTATCTTTTTGAAAGTGTTATTGACAACGAACACATTTTGGCAACTTGTAACGGCGTAAGATATAATATTAAAGTGATTGAATCCTTGCGCAAAGAGAAATCCGTTTATGAGTTAGACTCTAAAGACTATCTCCTCAGACACAAACTGGATGGTATTACAAGGTGGGGGCGTAGCAAGTAAATTCACATAGCTTTTTCCAAATTATTGCTTAAAAAAATACTGGGGGAGAAACACAACGCGTTATAGCGTTGTGTTTCTCCCCCATTATTTTTTAACACTCTAAGTCTCGTGACCTACTAACCTACTTCCATCCAAGTAGTAAGAAAAGTACTTCCCCCCACTCCTTTGGGTCGATGACTGGTCACGGTCAGCTCCTACCCCTCATTTGCATACTATTATAAAAGCGGAGCGAGCGTTGGTCACCCCTTCATTTTTCTTCTACACGCCGCTCTTGTCGTTTCGTCTCTGCTGTTTACAATATTTCTTGCTTCAAAATGCCTCCTCATCTGAATGAAAATTTCAATTTTTCCGAAATTTCTGATGTTTTTGAACAATCTGAAGACACTTTAAGTAACGACAGTGAAAGTGAAGATGATGAGGACGATGATGATTATACTGTTGAACTTAGTGAAGAACGTAAAGTCATAGCAATTGATCCACAATTTCCATTTGATACAATAGAAAAGTTTATGGCTGAAGCTAATAAATGGTTGGACTCAGGATGTTATGTACGAATTGACTCTTTTATATTGTATGGTGATAGTCATTCTTTCCTTGTCACACCAAATGACAGAGACCGCATGTTGCAGTGGGCACAATCTATGATGGAGTGCTATGAACAAGGTGTGGACACTGGCGGCTATTTTCTTGCACAACTAGTGTAATAACAAAATTACCCTTCCCCCACCCTACACCCTATCCCTTTCAAATCCTATAAAGAAGGGGGAAAGGAGTGGGGATTATAAATTGGTGGGGGAATGTGTATAAATGCAGGTTGTTTGAAGAGACTTTTATTATTGTGGCTTTAGCAGAAACAACATGGAGTTTAAATCTTCAGCAAAAATAAGGAACAACATAATAAAGAGAGAAATTCGCAAGAAAGAAAAGATTGAACTTATAAAATTACAACTTATAATTCCTTCCATTGAAATTGGATGTAGCAAAATGAAGACTTTGGTGAAAACTAACGAATATTTGTTACAATTGCTAAAAACAATCGAAGAGTTGAAGAGCAAGAATGGACATTCTACATAGTAAAATTTGAACATTTTAATATAAATAAGTAAACCCAAAAAAGTAGATGTAGAATAGAGAGCGAGGAATAGATCACTTTGTGGTAATGGACTAACATGCCACTTAGTGCTCTATTCCTCGTTCTCGCGTTAAATTGGATTACCTTGACCTATTTGTTCGACTGTTAGAATTTGGTTAACACTGTTGAATTTCAGTTTTGAACTAACGTTTATTTTTGTTCAACTGTTAGAGTTTTTTTTAATAGTGTCGAATTTTAGTTTTGAACTAACTTTTAATTTATGCGAATTTTTAGTTCAACTTTAGTTAATTTATGCACAAATTTAGTTTAACCAAGTGTCTGTGCTGTAGCCATTTCCACCTAAAAGTAACTACAATTAGTTGGGTGGGGGAAAGTTCGTTAAAGCTTGAATATAAAGAAGTATATACTAAAACTCCAATGGGAATAAAGAACACGAATGAACAATTAGTTTGTAGAAGGTTAATATTTTTGTTCAAAATGTTTGATTTCCTTGGATAGTGAAGAAGATGAAATAGTGGTGGGGGAACCGTTATAAAAGGAGGAACATGAGAGCCCATTTCATTTCTTGGTGAAATTTTGAAGAGTAAACATCTCAACATGTATTGTTGCGATAAATGTTCGGAATCGTTTCACGATGAAATTCTATTAGACTGTCATAAAGAACTAATTCACAACAACCCAGAAGAAAAACAAGAACAAGAACAAGAACAAGAACAAGAACAACAAGAACAACAAGAACAACAAGAACAACAAGAACAACAAGAACAACAAGATGAAATAACTGCAACATCTTCAACTACTTTACCGAATCTACAAGTATTTGCATTACCCGGTAAAGTAGTAATGCATCATAAGATTCAAAATGAAAACTTGAAGCTAGAAGAATTTATTAGAGAAGCAAAACCAATCGTAAGTAAAACTTTAAAAGAAGAATTGAAAAGATTGAACTTTCTTAAATTTGGTTTACTACTAGAAGCTATGTTTATAAATGTACAAGAAGAATTATCACCAAGAGGATTCATAACAAAAAACCAAACCATTATGGAAAGTTCAAACATTGATTCAATAGTAGAAAACTGTATAGAAGAAATATTAACAAAAATTCAGGAACACGAAGGAAGAGGATCCGGATGGAGTCTTACAAGTATTGAAGTATTAGATATAAGAGTTCATAAACATGGATATGGACTAATGGGATCTAGTTACATTCCTTTGCCCAAAAGAATTAAGGATACAAGATCATGTATTAATGTGAAAAATCAAGATAATGAATGTTTTAGATATGCGATGACATCTAAGTTTGTACCAAATCATTTCGATAAACCTAACCAACACTATGAAAATCAAAGACATAGGTACAATTTTCAAGGAATTACTTACCCTGTATCACTGAAAGATATATCAAAATTTGAGAAGAAAAATCCTGGTACATCTATCAATGTTTTTGCATTAGATAGTTCAAACAAAGTGTATCCTTTACGTGTTGTAAAAGAAGAGCTACCAGATCATACGGATTTACTACTACTAACGCGAGGAGATGTGTCTCACTATGTGTACATAAAGAAATTCGACTCTCTTGTTAACAAGCAGCTTTCTAAAGATCGACACAGAAAGATAATTTGCAAGAGATGTTTTAATTTTCAACGAGAAGGAAGACAAGGAAGAGAATGGTTACAAGAGCACAAAAGGCTATGTAACAATAATTATGAAGCAAAGATTAATTTACCTTCGGAAAACAGAGCATTTGTTACATTTCAAAAGGTTCATCATCAATACCGTATCCCTATAGTTGTATATGCGGACTTTGAATCAACACTAATTCCTATAGAAGATGAAAATTGTGAAGCTAAAAAAAATGTCAAATATCAAATGCACAAACCAAATAGTTTTTGTTTAATGGTTAAATCAACATTATCAGAAGAACATTTAAACAGATATGGATTAACTTTAGAACCTCTAGTATATCGTCTTGAAAATGTAGAAAAAATATTTCTTGATCACTTATATTCAATAGCTGGAAATGCACAAAGATTATATACAAATATTGTACCAATGAAACCGATGGAGGAAGAAGAAGAAATTCAACATGAAAATGCAACTCGATGTTTCTTATGCAAAAATGATTTTACTATTGAGAATTATAAAGTTAAAGATCACGATCACCTCACAGGTTATTACAGGGGTGCTGCTTGTAATAAATGCAACTTGAGCTATCGTTTACCACTATTTATTCCTGTGGTTCTGCATAACCTCAGTGGGTATGATGCTCATTTTATAATACCTGAACTAGGAAGAGACGACGGTAAAATCGATGTGTTAGCTGAAACTTCAGAGAAGTTCATAAGTTTTTCCAAAGAAGTTGGAAACATGAAACTAAGATTCTTGGACTCCTACAGATTTATGCCGTCGAGTTTGTCCAAACTTTCAGAAAATTTAAGGAAACAAGATTTCATCGAAACAAAGAAGATTGTAAATAACGACAAACTGGATTTGGTACTTCGGAAAGGTGTGTTTCCATATGATTACATAGACAGTTTAGAAAGATTTAATGAAACATCACTTCCGGCTAAAGAAGAATTCAAAAGTAAACTTTATGACATGGACATATCTCAAGAGGACTATGATCATGCATGTAAAGTATGGAACGATTTAGGATTTAGAACATTGGGAGAATATTCAGATTTTTATGTTAAATTGGATGTAACTTTACTATGTGATATAATGGAAGAATTTAGAAATACATGTTTTGCGGCATATGGATTGGACCCTCTTCATTCGTACACTTCACCTGGATTAGCATGGCAAGCTATGTTGAAAGAAACAAATTGTAAAATACAACTTCTTACTGATATAGATATGGTTATGATGTTAGAGTCAGGAGTTCGAGGGGGATTGACGCAAAGCGTTACACGACATTTCATGGCGAACAACAAGTATCTGCCCATTATGATGCATCAAAACCAACAACATTCCTGGGTTATTTTGATGCAAATAACTTATACAGATGGGCAATGTCGAATCCCCTTCCATATGATAATTTTAAATGGATAGATCCAGAATCGATTGGAAACATAATGGATATACCGAAGCATGGTGAAACTGGTTACATTTTTTATGTTAATTTTGAATATCCTGAACATCTTCATGATCAACATTATGATTTACCACTTCTTCCGAAGCCTGAAATTTCCCCTACTGGAAGATGGCCAAAATTAATGATGACTTTAACCGACAAGTCTCGATATGTTGGACACTACTGGATGATACAACAAGCTTTAGACTTAGGATTGAGAATTACAAAAATTAATCGAGTACTACAATTTTCTCAATCTTGTTGGTTAAAACCTTACATCGACAACAACACAAGAAGAAGAGCCACCGCTACATCAAGTTTTCAAAAAGATTTTTTCAAATTAATGAATAACGCAATATTTGGCAAGACTTTGGAAAACAAAAGGAAACATAAGGATATCAAATTGGTAACTGATCCAGTAAAATTACAGAAATTGGTGCAACAACCAAACTTTGGTTCATCTATAATTATTAATGAAAATCTAGTTCTTATTTCCATGAACAAGAAGTCAGTTGAAATGGATCGTCCTTTGTATCTTGGAATGTCAATCTTGGATATTTCAAAAACACATATGTACGAGTTTCATTATAAGAAGATGGTTAACTATTATGGAAGAGAGAACATTGGTATTGCATATATGGACACGGATGCACTAATTTACTGGATTAAAACAAATGACATGTATGAAGATCTACGCACCTTTATATATAAAGATGATTTCGACTTTTCCGATTATCCTAAGGATCATCCAAATTACGACTATGACAGAAATAAGAAAGTATTGGGAAAATTTAAAGATGAAACAAATGGCGTGCCGATGATGGAAATTGTAGCATTAATGTCCAAACTGTATTCATTTCAACTGTACATAAACGAGAGGAACGAACATCAAGTCACGAAGAAGGCCAAAGGAATAAAAACTTCTTTCCTGAAGAAGAACGTACAGTTTGAACATTATAAAAGATGTTTGTTTGAAAATGTTGAAACAACTGCAACGTTCAACACTATTAGAAGTTATAATCATCAACTTTTTAGTGTCAAACAAACAAAGTGGGCATTAAGCTACAAAGATGACAAGCGCCATATTTTAGAAGATAAAATTAATACTTTACCATTCGGCCACTACTCTCTAAACCCTATCGACCAGTAAACCTATTCTTCGTCCTCTACCTTCTTCCTTTTTCCTTTCCGTAAAGAAGAGGGGACATGGCAAGCCCAATGCCATGTTCCCACTTTTTTACACTAATATGAAATGGCCTTGACCTATATTCAAACTATATAAATGAGAATAAACTATTCTATGGATCAGTATTTTTACATGCAGTGTACAATCAACATCTGAAGATGGAAAGTGTGAAGGAAAAGATTGTAAATGAACTACATAAACCAGCAAGAAGAAGATTTCCAAGAAGAAGTACAATCATTAAAGGAATGAATGATCTTTATCAAGCTGATCTCATTGAAATGATACCGCACAGTAAATTAAACAAAGGATTTAAATATATTTTAACAATTATAGACTGTTTTACTAAAATAGCTGACGCTTTACCATTGAAGGACAAGACTGGTAAAAGTGTTACAAAAGCTATGGAAACCACAATACAAAGAAATAAATTTAAAATTAAACATCTACAGACCGATGATGGAAAAGAATATTTTAATAAAGACTTTGGAGCTTTGATGAAGAAATATCAAATAAATCATTATTCTACAAATTCTGAAGTTAAAGCTTCAATAATTGAAAGATTCAATAGAACATTAAAAGGTGCGATGTATAAACAATTTTCAAAACGAGGATCATACGTGTGGTATGACATATTACCACAACTTATAAAAGAGTATAACAACAAATACCATCGTACCATTGGAATGAAACCTATCCAGGTAAATAGTGCTAATGCCAAAATTGTATTACAACGCATTAAAAATAATACAACACCGAAATTGGAAAAATTGCAACCAAAGAAGTTCAAGGTCAACGATAAAGTTCGTATAAGCAAATACAAAGGTGTATTTAGTAAAAGATATCTACCAAATTGGACTAATGAAGTATTTAAAATTTATAAAGTGCAACCAACTATACCTGAAACCTATTTATTAAAGGATAACAAGGGTGAATTACTTCAAGGTGGATTTTACGGACACGAATTGTTGAAATCAACAGTCGGTGATGTATATCTTGTTGAAAAGGTATTACAAAGGAAAAAGGATATGGTTAAAGTCCGGTGGTTAGGATTCGATAAAAGTGAAGACTCTTGGATTCCTTCAAAAGACTTGGTATAGTAATTTAATAGCTCATTGTGTGTTTAACCTTGACACAAGATGGAGATTGTACAACAAAAAGATCGATTTAATATCAATAATATTGATGAATTGACGGTTGACAATGATAAGTTAAATCATGGAAAACATGGTGAATTACTACCAAATACGATAAGATGTCTAATAACTGGTCCTTCAAATTGTGGAAAAACTAATGTTGTTTTTAACCTTATAACTAATCCTAAAGGATTGCGTTTTAATAATATATACATTTTTTCAAAATCATTGCAACAACCAAAATATCAATTATTGGATAAAGTACTTGCAAGTGTACCTGAATAGTGTAGTAAAATTAAGCCAAAATATGGCTGGAAAATGAAATAATTTTTGGACAGCTAATTTTTGCTGAAATGTGTTCTATGCCATCCCCTGACCTCCCTCAGAAAAGTCCCCTGAAATCCCCAGTGGGCAACATGCCTAAAAATGATGGGATGGCCCACGTGGAGTCAGAAATAAATCTTTCTTCGACCAATGGGTTTATGTACATCAAATTAAAGCTCTTAAGTAGTAGAATTTAATGCCGCAAACCCCATCTCAAAAGGTTGCCTGAGTCGAAAACGGCAGCCTTTCAAACTTTGAATAAAAATCACATTTTAACGTAAACTCTTAAAAATGTAATAATTTTCGAAATACTTGACCTTTCGAGGTGCGGTTTGTGGCAAACGGTTGCTTGTACAATTACCTAAGCAAATAGGGATAGTTTGACATATGCCCATCATATTACCCTTGAACCACCCTCTACATGGACGTCCCAAAGAGGGAGTTTTGAAATTTTTTTCTTAGTCCATAGCCATGCTATACATCATTTTAAAGGTCTTATTAAGGAGAGTACATAGCCGAAAACCAGACCTCAAAAGGTCAAATAAGTCGGAAGTTATTGTATTTCAAAGTTTTGATAGTATTATTGTATTCTAAACTTTGAACGCCTGCCATTTCACTCCCGACAGTTATATTGAGTTCGGGTTTACGGCATTGTATTCTACATTTGAAGACCTTTAATTTGATGTATATAAACCTTCTGGAATGTATTTATATTTAGTATGCTTAATATCTAATTTTAATGTAACTCCTTATGGGCCAACCCCTCATTTTTAAGCGTGATCCCCATATGGGATTTCTGGGGACTTTTCGGAGGAAGGTCAGGGGACGCCATAGAACACATTTCAAAAGAAATTGGCTTTCCAAAAATTATTTAATTTTTCCCGACTAATTTTACTACACTAGAAGTTGAATTTAATACCTGAATTTTTACAAGTTTAATGCCAGTGAAACAATTATGCAACCAAATGAAGCAAAACCATTTTCTATTTTTATATTTGACGATGTTTCTTGTGAAAATCATGACACAATAAGGAATTATTTTGCTATGGGAAGACATCATAATATTGATAGCATTTATATTGGTCAAACATACAGTAAAATTCCAAAACAACTTATAAGAGACAATGCAAATATGTTGATCATCTTCAAGCAAGATGAAACAAATTTAAAGCATATATATAATGATCATGTAAATGCGGATATGCCATTTGAAAAATTTAAAGAGATGTGTGGCAAAGCATGGAATGAGAAATATAGCTTTCTCGTTATTATGAAGGAAGAAGATATAAAAAATGGTAGATATCGTATAGGGTTGGATAAATTTGTATTTATGCGTTGAACTACCGATGCTACATCTAGTTACACGTTGAACTTCACAGTGTAAACATGGTGAATCAAGAAAAACTATTGAAAGAAATAAAATCACTCAGTGATTCTATTAGGATGAAGAATCGTGCATTGAGGATGGGTTTAAGTGAAAGAGAAGAATTTCTAGAGACTACATTTAAACCTATTACGGAACCTTTAAAACAGATATCAGAAACTATTGGTAAACCTCGTTATGAAGGAGATGTTTTACTACCAGTTTCTAAACAAGAAGTACAAGCATTAAAAAAAGAAGAAGATGATGATTCATATACAAGTGCTAGTGAGCAAGAAGAAACAAAAGAAGAAGAAGAACCAATTGTTGAAAAGGAAGAAGAACAGCCAATACCTGAAGCTGAACAATCTATTCCAAATTTAACTCAATTGAGTAGCGATATATTACAACATGGACCTCTTGGAAGAAAATATATAATGAAAATGCTACATGACATGAAATCAAACCCGAATTTGAGTAGATCACACATATACGGAGCAAGAATTGATGGGAATGAATTGAAGATTGGCGATTCAAAGCTTGAAATAACACAAGACGATTACATCATTATTGGTGAGCATAGATATAAAGGAACAAAAGGATTATATGAATTAATTTTTAAAAACATACCACTAAGATATTCATCCAAAGATTTAAGTGTTTTTAAGGAGATTCTACAAAATACTAACGCTCATAAAAGAAACCACTTAAAGGATGGAATGATTAATCGTTCACGTGCAACAAAATATAACATCGTTATAAAAAAGTTGTTTCCTCCACGAAAATTGCCAACATTACGTACTGCACCAGCGGTAAGACAACCACTGAAAAGAAAATCTTTATCACTTATGGATTTATCACTTCTTAAACAACATGGTAAAAAGAGTAAAGGAGATACTTCAACATCTGGTAAAGGATTGATAAAAAATCTATACAATACAAATGTGATTTACTACAATGACATCAATAAATTGGTTGATAGAATGAGACTATTGCATGAAGCCATGGAAGCTGGTCATACAGGTTTAAATAATGAATGGGTAGCTCTGATTGATGAACTCAGGAATCGCGGCATAATTGTATAACTGTCCGCGGATATATAAGAGTTGCAGGTGTATAATGTGTCAGTTCTAACATGAGCGTCGACAAGTTCGGACGCTACTCCGCGTTAGGAGTGCAAGTTGGAGAAAACAGAAAAAGAAGTGGATTACCGCAAACACCCGAAGGTGACTATAACATAAATAATAAACGTTTAAAGTTTGTTAAAGATCCAGAAGAAGATGGAGATGCAACAAATTTAAAGACAGTAAAGGAGGAAACATCTACAAGTTTAAAACTCGACAACAACCAACTGTATGATGCAAAATCTCACAGGGTTATTAACGTTGCAAAACCAGTCAACAATGGAGATGTTGTTAATAAAGGCTATTTTCTATCTGCGATGGAATACGCTTTACTGTTGGAAAAGACTAAAAGTGGAAAAAAGTACAATGCTTTAAATTATAAAATAACTAATGTGGCAGATCCAACCGAGGATACAGATACAATTAATAAGCGTTATTTGCACTCTGTAATACCAGAAAAGAAAAAAGATGGATTTTCCTTCTATAAATATACTATAAACGATATTGGATATCCTAAAGAAGAAAGTGATGGTGTTAATATAAAATACATTAAAGATAATTGTATTTTATATAATAGTGCTGTTATTGATTGTCATGGAAAAGTGTTGTCCAATCTGGAAGATGGTTCAACTCCATCTGATGCTGCTACCGTGAGACAAATGAATGAAAGCTTGAAAAAAGGAACATCCGCTTTTGTTAAACAGAATCAGGTGGTGTCAAAGAAAGGTGATGAGTTTATGCAAGGAAGTGAAAAGTTTACCTTACTACAACTAAAAAATGACAAGTGGGATGGAAAAAATAAAAGATTGTCAAATATAAGTTTAGGCACGGAAGAACATGATGCTGTTATTTTAACACAAGTACCACAACTATCAGCTACTGGTGTTAATTTTATATGTAAAGGTAGACGATTAACCCAAGTTAAATCTGGTAAAGATGATCAGGATTGTGTTGTTGTAAAACAAACTATAGTTTTAGATAAAATAAATAACGTATATGATGGAAAAAATAGAAGAATATCTAACATATCAGCAGGAATAGCTCCGAATGATGTTGCTACTATTAATCAAGTTATAGCAACCTCTAATAACGATCCATCTGCGTATACATGTAATGGTAAACGTATCACATATCTTGATAATCCTACAAGTAGTAAAGAACCGTCACTTCTGGCTCATGAGGAAGTGCGAGAAGTGCGAATTTCCTAACAGTCCTGCAGACCTATTTTTAACCAATTTTCGGTGATTTTTTGCCAACTTTTCGGCAATTTCAAATCATTTTTAAGGATTTCCGAGGCATAAAAAATTGATGGGGCCATGAGGAAGTGCGAATTCCCTAACAGTCCTTGATGGGGTCATGAGGAAGTGCGAGAAGTGCGAATTTCCTAACAGTCCTTGATGGGGCCATGAGGAAGTGCGAGAAGTGTGAATTTCCTAACAGTCCTTGATGGGGCCATGAGGAAGTGCGAGAAGTGCGAATTTCCTAACAGCCCTACAGACCTATTTTTAACCAGTTGTCAGTGATTTTTGCCTACTTTTTCGCAATTTTACAGCACTTTTCAGGATTTCCGAGGAATAAAAACATTGATTGAGGAGGGTGACTGCGCCAAGAGTTGTGCAAGAAGTGCGAATTTCCTAACAGTGCTACGTAAGGACTAGTCCCGTGTAAGGACTATTGTATTTAGATAGTCCTGCTTGCTATTGTATTTAAATGGTCCTACACAAGGACTGGTCCCGCGTTGGGGCTATTGTATTCAGATGGTCCTTCGCAAGGACTATTGTACTTAGATAGTCCCGCGTGAGGACTAGTCCTGGTTTTGGGCCAGTTGTTATCTGATTATAGGCTAATTTCAACCATTTTCCAGCATTTTGCCAATGGTGAATTTAGGAAGTACGAGGGAAGTACGAGGGAAGTACGAGGGAAGTACGAGGGAAGTATGAGGGAAGTACGAGGGAAGTACGAGGGAAGTACGAGGGAAGTACGAGGGAAGTACGAGGGAAGTACGAGGGAAGTACGAGGGAAGTACGAGGGAAGTACGAGGGACGTACGAGGGACGTACGAGGGAAGTACGAGGGACGTACGAGGGACGTACGAGGGAAATACGAGGGAAGTACGAGGGACGTACGAGGGAAGTACGAGGGAAGTACGAGGGAAATACGAGGGAAGTGGGGGTTTTCACCGTACAAAAGCAATAAAAAAATAATAGCGATTAGAACAAATAAGTTTTCAACCATCGTCTTCTTCATCAGAATACTGCAAGTACCCCAGCTGATCTAAAATTCCCACATGACCTGGATAGTCTTGAAAGGGTATCTCAGACAATATACAAACATTTTCGTCACCATCCGACATTTCATCTTCATAATCAGGATCTGCCAACAGATCACGTCCGCATCTTGTGACTTTAAATGCTGACTTGTGACATAGGAAACAAAGCGATTTAAAACACTTATCAGGTAACTCAACAGCTTCATCATTCGCTTCTAGTTGAACTATGCGGTCGAACCCGCAATCATAGCAGTATATTATCTTGGCATCCTCCATTTCTCGAACCGCAAACTTAAATTCGAAATTACCTTAGTCTTAAGCCCCAAAAAATAGCAGCTAATGCTTTGATCTGTGAATAGGGCCAAATAGCCACCAGCATAGACCTAATGTGTTGTACCTAAGATATAAATCTAAGGCCTTACAGCTGAGTCCAAAGCCCTAAAATCTAGCAGCTAAGGCTTTGCCTGTGAATAGGAAATATTAGCCAACAGCCTAGACCTAATGTGTTGGGACTAAGATGTAAACCTAAGGCCTTGCACCTGAGTTCAAAGCCCTAAAACCCATCAGCTAAGGCTTTGATCTGCGAATAGGCCCTATTAGCCATTAGCTTAGACCTAATGTGTTGGACCTAAGATCCAAACCTAAGTCCTTACACCTGAGTCCAAGGCCCTAAAACCTAGCAGCTAAGGCTTTGACCTTCGAATAGGGCCTATTAGCCATCAGCTTAGACCTAATGTGTTGGACCTAAGATCTAAACCTAAGGCCTTGCACCTGAGTTCAAAGCCCTTAAACCCATCAGCTAAGGCTTTGATCTGTGAATAGGACCTATTAGTCTTTGGATTAGACCTAATGTGTTGGACCTAAGATCTTAACCTAAGGCCTTGCACCTGAGTCCAAGGCCCTAAAACCTAGCAGCTAAGGCTTTGACCTGTGAATAGGGCTTATTAGCCACCAGCTTAGACATAATGTGTTGCACCTATGATCTAAATCCTTAGACCCAAGGCTTTAGACTTAAGCCCTAAAACCTAGCAAGTAAGATTTTGACCTATGAATAAAACCTATGAGGACTATTGTATTTGGATGGTCCTGCATGAGGACTATTGAATTTGGATAGTCCAGTATGGGGACTATTTTTTTGGATAGTCCGGTATGAGGACTATTGTATTTAGATAGTCCGGCATGGGGACTATTGTATGTGGATAGTCCAACATGGGGACTATTGTATTTAGATGGTCCCGCGTAAGGACTATTGTATTTAAATAGTCCGGGATGGGGACTATTACATTTTAGATAGTGCGGTGTGGGGACTATTGAATTTGAGATAGCCCTGCATGAGGACTATTCAGTTTTAGATAGTCCGGTGTGAGGACTATTGAATTTTAGATAGTCCGACATGGGGACTATTGTATTTAGATGGTCCCGCGTAAGGACTATTGTATTTAGATAGTCCGGTGTGGGGACTATTGTATTTGGATAGTCCGGCGTGGGGACTATTGTATTTAAATGGTCCTGCAAAGCCCAAAATCCTAGCAGCTAAGGATTTGGCCTGTGAATAAGAGCTATTAGCCAACAGCCTACACCTAATGTGTTGGCCCTAAGATGTATACCTAAGGCCTTGCACCTGAGTTCAAAGCCCTAAAACCTAGCAGCTAAGGATTTGACCTGTGAATAGGGCCCATTAGCCAACAGCTTAGACCCAATGTGTTGGACCTTTGATCTAAACCTAACACCTTACACCCATGCCCAAAGCCCTAAAACCTAGCAGCTAAGGATTTGGACTGTGAATAGGGCCTATTAGCCAACAGCCTAAACCTAATGGGTTGGGTCTAAGATGTAAACCTAAGGCCTCGCACCTGAGTCCAAAGCCCTAAAACCTACCAGCTAATGCTTTGACCTGTGAATAGGACCTATTAGCCACGACCCAGGACCTAATGTGTTGCACCTAAGTTCTAAACCTAAGGCCATACACCTGAGTCCAAAACCCTAAAACTTAGCAGCTAAGGCTTTGACCTGTGAATAGGGCCTATTATCCATCAGCTTAGGCCTAATGTGTTGGACCTAAAACCTAAACCTAAGGCCTTATACATGGTTCCTAAGACCAAATGCATTGGATCAAATTAAATCCTTAGACAAACGATCTAATTCCATGGACCCAAGGCGTTAGACTTAGGTCCTAAAACCTAGCAGCTAAGGATTTGACCTGTGAATAGAGCCTATTAGCCAACAGCCTAAACCTAATGTGTTGGGACTAAGATGTAAACCTAAGGCCTTGCAACTGAGTCCAAAGCCTTAAAACCTAGCATCTATGGATTTTACCTGTGAATGGGGTCTATTAGCCAACAGCCTAGACCTAATGTGTTGGACCTTTGATCTAAACCTAAGGCCTTACACCCGAATCCAAAGCCCTACAACCTATCAGCTATGGATTTGACCTGTGAATAAGGCCTATTAGACAACAGCCTAGACCTAATGTGTTGGGACTAAGATGTAAGCCTAAGACCTTGCACCTGAGTCCAAAGCCCTAAAACCTAGCAGCTAAGGCTTTGACCTGTGAATAGGACCGGGAGGCCTTAGACTTAAGACCTAAGACCTAGCAGCTGAAGTGACCTATGAGCCATTAGCCTAGAACTAAAACCTGAACTAATTACACCTAAGATCCAAACCTAAGGCCTTACATTGCACCTGAGTCCAAAGGCCAAACACCTTAGACTAGACTAATTCCTTAAACCCAAGATATAATTCCTAAGACCCAAGGCCTTAGAATAAGGACCTAAAAACCTACAAGGGGGCCGCAATTCACAGCCCCCCATGAATTGAGCCAACATTAGGCAACGAGGTCTTTTTTCTTTGATTATGAAATCATGATCAGAAATGGTTATCAGATTCAGATTGGAGTATTTGAAGACCAACCACCATCCATCTTACCCAACACCTAAGACCCTACCGCATGGACTTGACCCAAGACCTAAGGCTATATACCGTAGTCTAGGCTCGAAGGTTGTTAGACCCAAGACTTAGGCCATAGAGTTAAGACCTGAAAACTGAAAACTTACAGGGGAGTTACGATTCACGACCCCCCTGAACGGAACACTGTGGTCTAGACCTATGGCCTTACACCATGGTCTAGGCTTTTAAGCTATTAGACCCAAGACCTAAGGCTCTACACCATGGTCTAAACCCAAGATCTAAGGCCTGCGGTCTAGGCTTTTAGGTTCTTAGCCCCAAGATCTAAGGACCGTGGTCTAGGCCTTTAGGTTCTTAGCCCCAAGATCTAAGGACCGTGGTCTAGGCCTTTAGGTTCTTAGACCCAAGGCCCTAAATCATGGTCTTGACCCTAAACATAAGGCCTGTGATCTAGGTCTTAGGCCCTAGGCATAAAGCCTTACACCATTGTCTAGACCCTAGACCTAAGGCCTGTGGACTAGGTTCTTAGACCCAAGCCCTAAGATCCGTGGTCTAGGCTTTTAGGTTCTTAGACCCAATATAAGACCCGTGGACTAGGCCTTTAGGTTCTATGACCCAAGACCTAAGACCATGCACCGTGTTCTAATACTCGTTTTAAAGGCGGCCCAGGCCTAAGGGCCTACCGCATGGTATAGACCCAACACCTAAGGATATACACCATGGTCTAGGCTTTTAAGTTCTTAGACCCAAGACCTGAGGCCGTAGAGTTAAGACCTGAAAACTTACAAAGAGGGTCGCGATTCACGATCCCCCTGAACAGACACTGTGGTGAAAACCCAAGACCTAAGGCCATACACCGTGGTCTAAGCTTTTAAGTTCTTACACCCAAGACCTAATACCCTACACCAGAGTCAAGGACCAAGGTCTGTGGTCTAGACTTTTAGGTTCTTATACCCAAGGACTAAGGGCCAACACCAGGGTCAAGAACCAAAATCTAAGGCCCGTGGTCTAGACTTTTAGGTTCTTATACCCAAGGACTAAGGGCCAACACCAGGGTCAAGAACCAAGATCTAAGGTCCGTGGTCTAGACTTTTAGGTTCTTATACCCAAGGACTAAGGCCCTACACCAGGGTCTATAACCAAGACCTAAGTTCCGTGGTCTAGACTTTTAGGTTCTTATACCCAAGGACTAAGGGCCAACACCAGGGTCTCGAACCAAGATCTAAGGTCCGTGGTCTAGACTTTTAGGTTCTTATACCCAAGAACTAAGGCCCTACACCAGGGTCTAGAACCAAGACCAAACGTCCGTGGTCTAGACTTTTAGGTTCTTATACCCAAGAACTAAGGCCCTACACCAGGGTCTAGAACCAAGACCAAACGTCCGTGGTCTAGACTTTTAGGTTCTTATACCCAAGGACTAAGGCCCTACACCAGGGTCGAAAACCAAGACCAAAAGTCCGTGGTCTAGGCTTTTAGGTTCTTATACACAAGACCCAAAGCCCTACACCAGGGTCTAGATTCAAGACTTGAGGCCTGTGGGCTATGCCATTAGGTTCTTAGACTCAAGACCTAAGGACCCACACCCATGGTCTAGACCCAAGCCCTAAGGCCATACATTATGATCTAGACCCTAAGACTAAAGGCCCTACACCATGGTCTAGTACTCGGCTTTAACCGTTTGCAGTTGTATTTGTTTCATTCATACCTAGAGGAAAGTCAGCCAACAAGTTCTTCGGCCCAAGACCTAAGACCCACCAGCATGGTCTAGATCCTCAAGCCCTGAGACCCATACACCGTGGTTTAAGTCCTTAGACCCAATTTCTAATCCACCGTGGTTTAGATCCCCAAGACCTAAAGCTATACACCGTGGTCCTCAGGCTATACACCGTAGTCTTAAAGCTATACACATTATTCTTAGACTCAAATTCTAATTCCACCGTGGTCTAGATCCCCAACACCTAAGGCAATACACGGTGTTTTATGTTCTTAGACCCAAATTCTAATTCCACCATGGTCTAGATCCCCAAGACCTAAGACCATACATCGTAGTCTAAGTTCTAAGACCCAAATTCTAATCCCGCCATAGTCTGTATACCCAAGACCCAAGGCCCTACACCATGGTCTAGTATTCGTCTTAAACCGTGCCTCTAAGTCCTTAGACGTAAGACCTAATGCCATACACCGTGGTCTAGACCTAAAACCTCATACCACACACCATGGCCTAGACCCAAGACCCAAGTCCCTACACCGTGGCCTAGTACTCTTCTTAAGCCGTTTGCAGTTATTACTGTTTCGTCTATACCTTAAGGGAAATTGGCCTTTTATGTTCTTAGACCTGAGACCTAAGCTTTTACACCATGGTCTAACACTTGTTTTAAGCCGTGTGCAGTTGTGGTTTTTCCATCCATAGCTAGAAGAAAGTCGGTCCTTAAGCTATTAGACTCTAGACCTAATGCCCCACACCATGGTCTAGACCCAACCCTTAACCCATTATGGCCTGGTACTTGTCTTAAAGTCGGGTTTTAACTTCTTAGACACAAGATCTAAGACCCTACACCATGGTCTAGTACTCGTATTAAAGTCGGTGATTACGTTCTTAGACCCAAGACCTAAGGTCCTACATCTTAGTTTAGACCCAAGACCTAAGGCCATACACCGTGGTCCAGTATTTGTCTTAATCCGTGTGCAGTTATTACTGTTTCGTCTATACCTAGAGGTAAATCGGCCTTTTATGTTCTTAGACCTGAGAACTAGGTTTTTACATCATGGTTTAATACTTGTCTTAAGCCGTGCGCAATTGTGGTTGTTTTATCCATAACTAGAGGAAAGTCGGCCTTTAAGTTCTTAGACCCAAGACCTGAGGCCCTATACCACGGTCCAGACCCAAGGGCATACACCGTGGTTCAGTACTTGTCTTAATCTGTGTGCAGTTATTACTGTTTCGTCTATACCTAGAGGAAAATCGGCCATTTATGTTCTTAGACCTGAGAACTAAGGTTCACATTCATCACCCGATTTAAAAAACGTTCGCAGACGTTAATTAAAAAAAAAACATCGTCTACATATCGATTTTCAAAAACGATGTGTAGACGTTAATTTTTAAAAACACCGTTTACACATCGATTTTCAAAAACGGTGTGTAGACGTTAATTTTAAAAAACACCGTTTACACATCGATTTTCAAAAACGGTGTGTAGACGTTAATTTTTAAAAACACCGTTTACACATCGATTTTTACTGTTTCGTCTCGAAAAAGAGAATGTTTAAGCTTTTACACCATAACTTACAACGAAACCCCGTGGTCTAATTCCTAAAACCTAGGACCTTAGACCGATACCCTAGGACATAAGGGCTTAGATTTATTGCTTAAAAGAAATTTAAATTAGGACCTAAGGCCTCATAATTTAGACCAACCCCAATCCCAAGCATTTAAGGCATTAGACCATAGACCTTTATTTATATGACCTTAAACATTTGACCTAAGATCTAAGACTTTAACAAAAGACTTAAGCCCTAAGACCCTACCTCATGGGCTAGTGCTCGTCCTTCACCACATGGGACCGTGTAAAATGGCATGCATAATGCCAATCATATGTATTATTTGAAAGCACAGCGCCCATGAACGCCTGTGTTTGCTGTTGGGCGTTTTAATGATTTGCGCAATCATTAAAACGCCCAACAGCAAACACAGGCGTTCATGGGCGCTGTGCTTTCAAATAATACATATGATTGGCATTATGCATGCCATTTTACACGGTCCCATGTGGTGAAGGACGAGCACTAGCCCATGAGGTAGGGTCTTAGGGCTTAAGTCTTTTGTTAAAGTCTTAGATCTTAGGTCAAATGTTTAAGGTCATATAAATAAAGGTCTATGGTCTAATGCCTTAAATGCTTGGGATTGGGGTTGGTCTAAATTATGAGGCCTTAGGTCCTAATTTAAATTCCTTTTAAGCAATAAATCTAAGCCCTTATGTCCTAGGGTATCGGTCTAAGGTCCTAGGTTTTAGGAATTAGACCACGGGGTTTCGTTGTAAGTTATGGTGTAAAAGCTTAAACATTCTCTTTTTCGAGACGAAACAGTAAAAATCGATGTGTAAACGGTGTTTTTAAAAATTAACGTCTACACACCATTTTTGAAAATCGATGTGTAAACGGTGTTTTTTAAAATTAACGTCTACACACCGTTTTTGAAAATCGATGTGTAAACGGTGTTTTTAAAAATTAACGTCTACACATCGTTTTTGAAAATCGATATGTAGACGATGTTTTTTTTTTAATTAACGTCTGCGAACGTTTTTTAAATCGGGTGATGAATGTGAACCTTAGCTCTCAGGTCTAAGAACATAAATGGCCGATTTTCCTCTAGGTATAGACGAAACAGTAATAACTGCACACAGATTAAGACAAGTACTGAACCACGGTGTATGCCCTTGGGTCTGGACCGTGGTATAGGGCCTCAGGTCTTGGGTCTAAGAACTTAAAGGCCGACTTTCCTCTAGTTATGGATAAAACAACCACAATTGCGCACGGCTTAAGACAAGTATTAAACCATGATGTAAAAACCTAGTTCTCAGGTCTAAGAACATAAAAGGCCGATTTACCTCTAGGTATAGACGAAACAGTAATAACTGCACACGGATTAAGACAAATACTGGACCACGGTGTATGGCCTTAGGTCTTGGGTCTAAACTAAGATGTAGGACCTTAGGTCTTGGGTCTAAGAACGTAATCACCGACTTTAATACGAGTACTAGACCATGGTGTAGGGTCTTAGATCTTGTGTCTAAGAAGTTAAAACCCGACTTTAAGACAAGTACCAGGCCATAATGGGTTAAGGGTTGGGTCTAGACCATGGTGTGGGGCATTAGGTCTAGAGTCTAATAGCTTAAGGACCGACTTTCTTCTAGCTATGGATGGAAAAACCACAACTGCACACGGCTTAAAACAAGTGTTAGACCATGGTGTAAAAGCTTAGGTCTCAGGTCTAAGAACATAAAAGGCCAATTTCCCTTAAGGTATAGACGAAACAGTAATAACTGCAAACGGCTTAAGAAGAGTACTAAGCCACGGTGTAGGGACTTGGGTCTTGGGTCTAGGCCATGGTGTGTGGTATGAGGTTTTAGGTCTAGACCACGGTGTATGGCATTAGGTCTTACGTCTAAGGACTTAGAGGCACGGTTTAAGACGAATACTAGACCATGGTGTAGGGCCTTGGGTCTTGGGTATACAGACTATGGCGGGATTAGAATTTGGGTCTTAGAACTTAGACTACGATGTATGGTCTTAGGTCTTGGGGATCTAGACCATGGTGGAATTAGAATTTGGGTCTAAGAACATAAAACACCGTGTATTGCCTTAGGTGTTGGGGATCTAGACCACGGTGGAATTAGAATTTGAGTCTAAGAATAATGTGTATAGCTTTAAGACTACGGTGTATAGCCTGAGGACCACGGTGTATAGCTTTAGGTCTTGGGGATCTAAACCACGGTGGATTAGAAATTGGGTCTAAGGACTTAAACCACGGTGTATGGGTCTCAGGGCTTGAGGATCTAGACCATGCTGGTGGGTCTTAGGTCTTGGGCCGAAGAACTTGTTGGCTGACTTTCCTCTAGGTATGAATGAAACAAATACAACTGCAAACGGTTAAAGCCGAGTACTAGACCATGGTGTAGGGCCTTTAGTCTTAGGGTCTAGATCATAATGTATGGCCTTAGGGCTTGGGTCTAGACCATGGGTGTGGGTCCTTAGGTCTTGAGTCTAAGAACCTAATGGCATAGCCCACAGGCCTCAAGTCTTGAATCTAGACCCTGGTGTAGGGCTTTGGGTCTTGTGTATAAGAACCTAAAAGCCTAGACCACGGACTTTTGGTCTTGGTTTTCGACCCTGGTGTAGGGCCTTAGTCCTTGGGTATAAGAACCTAAAAGTCTAGACCACGGACGTTTGGTCTTGGTTCTAGACCCTGGTGTAGGGCCTTAGTTCTTGGGTATAAGAACCTAAAAGTCTAGACCACGGACGTTTGGTCTTGGTTCTAGACCCTGGTGTAGGGCCTTAGTTCTTGGGTATAAGAACCTAAAAGTCTAGACCACGGACCTTAGATCTTGGTTCGAGACCCTGGTGTTGGCCCTTAGTCCTTGGGTATAAGAACCTAAAAGTCTAGACCACGGAACTTAGGTCTTGGTTATAGACCCTGGTGTAGGGCCTTAGTCCTTGGGTATAAGAACCTAAAAGTCTAGACCACGGACCTTAGATCTTGGTTCTTGACCCTGGTGTTGGCCCTTAGTCCTTGGGTATAAGAACCTAAAAGTCTAGACCACGGGCCTTAGATTTTGGTTATTGACCCTGGTGTTGGCCCTTAGTCCTTGGGTATAAGAACCTAAAAGTCTAGACCACAGACCTTGGTCCTTGACTCTGGTGTAGGGTATTAGGTCTTGGGTGTAAGAACTTAAAAGCTTAGACCACGGTGTATGGCCTTAGGTCTTGGGTTTTCACCACAGTGTCTGTTCAGGGGGGTCGTGAATCGCGACCCTCTTTGTAAGTTTTCAGGTCTTAACTCTACGGCCTCAGGTCTTGGGTCTAAGAACTTAAAAGCCTAGACCATGGTGTATATCCTTAGGTGTTGGGTCTATACCATGCGGTAGGCCCTTAGGCCTGGGCCGCCTTTAAAACGAGTATTAGAACACGGTGCATGGTCTTAGGTCTTGGGTCATAGAACCTAAAGGCCTAGTCCACGGGTCTTATATTGGGTCTAAGAACCTAAAAGCCTAGACCACGGATCTTAGGGCTTGGGTCTAAGAACCTAGTCCACAGGCCTTAGGTCTAGGGTCTAGACAATGGTGTAAGGCTTTATGCCTAGGGCCTAAGACCTAGATCACAGGCCTTATGTTTAGGGTCAAGACCATGATTTAGGGCCTTGGGTCTAAGAACCTAAAGGCCTAGACCACGGTCCTTAGATCTTGGGGCTAAGAACCTAAAGGCCTAGACCACGGTCCTTAGATCTTGGGGCTAAGAACCTAAAAGCCTAGACCGCAGGCCTTAGATCTTGGGTTTAGACCATGGTGTAGAGCCTTAGGTCTTGGGTCTAATAGCTTAAAAGCCTAGACCATGGTGTAAGGCCATAGGTCTAGACCACAGTGTTCCGTTCAGGGGGGTCGTGAATCGTAACTCCCCTGTAAGTTTTCAGTTTTCAGGTCTTAACTCTATGGCCTAAGTCTTGGGTCAAGTCCATGCGGTAGGGTCTTAGGTGTTGGGTAAGATGGATGGTGGTTGGTCTTCAAATACTCCAATCTGAATCTGATAACCATTTCTGATCATGATTTCATAATCAAAGAAAAAAGACCTCGTTGCCTAATGTTGGCTCAATTCATGGGGGGCTGTGAATTGCGGCCCCCTTGTAGGTTTTTAGGTCCTTATTCTAAGGCCTTGGGTCTTAGGAATTATATCTTGGGTTTAAGGAATTAGTCTAGTCTAAGGTGTTTGGCCTTTGGACTCAGGTGCAATGTAAGGCCTTAGGTTTGGATCTTAGGTGTAATTAGTTCAGGTTTTAGTTCTAGGCTAATGGCTCATAGGTCACTTCAGCTGCTAGGTCTTAGGTCTTAAGTCTAAGGCCTCCCGGTCCTATTCACAGGTCAAAGCCTTAGCTGCTAGGTTTTAGGGCTTTGGACTCAGGTGCAAGGTCTTAGGCTTACATCTTAGTCCCAACACATTAGGTCTAGGCTGTTGTCTAATAGGCCTTATTCACAGGTCAAATCCATAGCTGATAGGTTGTAGGGCTTTGGATTCGGGTGTAAGGCCTTAGGTTTAGATCAAAGGTCCAACACATTAGGTCTAGGCTGTTGGCTAATAGACCCCATTCACAGGTAAAATCCATAGATGCTAGGTTTTAAGGCTTTGGACTCAGTTGCAAGGCCTTAGGTTTACATCTTAGTCCCAACACATTAGGTTTAGGCTGTTGGCTAATAGGCTCTATTCACAGGTCAAATCCTTAGCTGCTAGGTTTTAGGACCTAAGTCTAACGCCTTGGGTCCATGGAATTAGATCGTTTGTCTAAGGATTTAATTTGATCCAATGCATTTGGTCTTAGGAACCATGTATAAGGCCTTAGGTTTAGGTTTTAGGTCCAAAACATTAGGCCTAAGCTGATGGATAATAGGCCCTATTCACAGGTCAAAGCCTTAGCTGCTAAGTTTTAGGGTTTTGGACTCAGGTGTATGGCCTTAGGTTTAGAACTTAGGTGCAACACATTAGGTCCTGGGTCGTGGCTAATAGGTCCTATTCACAGGTCAAAGCATTAGCTGGTAGGTTTTAGGGCTTTGGACTCAGGTGCGAGGCCTTAGGTTTACATCTTAGACCCAACACATTAGGTTTAGGCTGTTGGCTAATAGGCCCTATTCACAGTCCAAATCCTTAGCTGCTAGGTTTTAGGGCTTTGGGCATGGGTGTAAGGTGTTAGGTTTAGATCATAGGTCCAACACATTGGGTCTAAGCTGTTGGCTAATGGGCCCTATTCACAGGTCAAATCCTTAGCTGCTAGGTTTTAGGGCTTTGGATTCGGGTGTAAGGCCTTAGGTTTAGATCAAAGGTCCAACACATTGGGTCTAAGCTGTTGGCTAATGGGCCCTATTCACAGGTCAAATCCTTAGCTGCTAGGTTTTAGGGCTTTGAACTCAGGTGCAAGGCCTTAGGTATACATCTTAGGGCCAACACATTAGGTGTAGGCTGTTGGCTAATAGCTCTTATTCACAGGCCAAATCCTTAGCTGCTAGGATTTTGGGCTTTGCAGGACCATTTAAATACAATAGTCCCCACGCCGGACTATCCAAATACAATAGTCCCCACACCGGACTATCTAAATACAATAGTCCTTACGCGGGACCATCTAAATACAATAGTCCCCATGTCGGACTATCTAAAATTCAATAGTCCTCACACCGGACTATCTAAAACTGAATAGTCCTCATGCAGGGCTATCTCAAATTCAATAGTCCCCACACCGCACTATCTAAAATGTAATAGTCCCCATCCCGGACTATTTAAATACAATAGTCCTTACGCGGGACCATCTAAATACAATAGTCCCCATGTTGGACTATCCACATACAATAGTCCCCATGCCGGACTATCTAAATACAATAGTCCTCATACCGGACTATCCAAAAAAATAGTCCCCATACTGGACTATCCAAATTCAATAGTCCTCATGCAGGACCATCCAAATACAATAGTCCTCATAGGTTTTATTCATAGGTCAAAATCTTACTTGCTAGGTTTTAGGGCTTAAGTCTAAAGCCTTGGGTCTAAGGATTTAGATCATAGGTGCAACACATTATGTCTAAGCTGGTGGCTAATAAGCCCTATTCACAGGTCAAAGCCTTAGCTGCTAGGTTTTAGGGCCTTGGACTCAGGTGCAAGGCCTTAGGTTAAGATCTTAGGTCCAACACATTAGGTCTAAGCCAAAGACTAATAGGTCCTATTCACAGATCAAAGCCTTAGCTGATGGGTTTAAGGGCTTTGAACTCAGGTGCAAGGCCTTAGGTTTAGATCTTAGGTCCAACACATTAGGTCTAAGCTGATGGCTAATAGGCCCTATTCGAAGGTCAAAGCCTTAGCTGCTAGGTTTTAGGGCCTTGGACTCAGGTGTAAGGACTTAGGTTTGGATCTTAGGTCCAACACATTAGGTCTAAGCTAATGGCTAATAGGGCCTATTCGCAGATCAAAGCCTTAGCTGATGGGTTTTAGGGCTTTGAACTCAGGTGCAAGGCCTTAGGTTTACATCTTAGTCCCAACACATTAGGTCTAGGCTGTTGGCTAATATTTCCTATTCACAGGCAAAGCCTTAGCTGCTAGATTTTAGGGCTTTGGACTCAGCTGTAAGGCCTTAGATTTATATCTTAGGTACAACACATTAGGTCTATGCTGGTGGCTATTTGGCCCTATTCACAGATCAAAGCCTTAGCTGCTATTTTTTGGGGCTTAAGACTAAGGTAATTTCGAATTTAAGTTTGCGGTTCGAGAAATGGAGGATGCCAAGATAATATACTGCTATGATTGCGGGTTCGACCGCATAGTTCAACTAGAAGCGAATGATGAAGCTGTTGAGTTACCTGATAAGTGTTTTAAATCGCTTTGTTTCCTATGTCACAAGTCAGCATTTAAAGTCACAAGATGCGGACGTGATCTGTTGGCAGATCCTGATTATGAAGATGAAATGTCGGATGGTGACGAAAATGTTTGTATATTGTCTGAGATACCCTTTCAAGACTATCCAGGTCATGTGGGAATTTTAGATCAGCTGGGGTACTTGCAGTATTCTGATGAAGAAGACGATGGTTGAAAACTTATTTGTTCTAATCGCTATTATTTTTTTATTGCTTTTGTACGGTGAAAACCCCCACTTCCCTCGTATTTCCCTCGTACTTCCTTCGTACTTCCCTCGTACGTCCCTCGTACTTCCCTCGTATTTCCCTCGTACGTCCCTCGTACGTCCCTCGTACTTCCCTCGTACGTCCCTCGTACGTCCCTCGTACTTCCCTCGTACTTCCCTCGTACTTCCCTCGTACTTCCCTCGTACTTCCCTCGTACTTCCCTCGTACTTCCCTCATACTTCCCTCGTACTTCCCTCGTACTTCCCTCGTACTTCCCTCGTACTTCCTAAATTCACCATTGGCAAAATGCTGGAAAATGGTTGAAATTAGCCTATAATCAGATAACAACTGGCCCAAAACCAGGACTAGTCCTCACGCGGGACTATCTAAGTACAATAGTCCTTGCGAAGGACCATCTGAATACAATAGCCCCAACGCGGGACCAGTCCTTGTGTAGGACCATTTAAATACAATAGCAAGCAGGACTATTTAAATACAATAGTCCTTACACGGGACTAGTCCTTACGTAGGACTGTTAGGAAATTCGCACTTCTTGCACAACTCTTGGCGCAGTCACCCTCCTCAATCAATGTTTTTATTCCTCGGAAATCCTGAAAAGTGCTGTAAAATTGCGAAAAAGTAGGCAAAAATCACTGACAACTGGTTAAAAATAGGTCTGTAGGGCTGTTAGGAAATTCGCACTTCTCGCACTTCCTCATGGCCCCATCAAGGACTGTTAGGAAATTCGCACTTCTCGCACTTCCTCATGGCCCCATCAAGGACTGTTAGGAAATTCGCACTTCTCGCACTTCCTCATGACCCCATCAAGGACTGTTAGGGAATTCGCACTTCCTCATGGCCCCATCAATTTTTTATGCCTCGGAAATCCTTAAAAATGATTTGAAATTGCCGAAAAGTTGGCAAAAAATCACCGAAATTGGTTAAAAATAGGTCTGCAGGACTGTTAGGAAATTCGCACTTCTCGCACTTCCTCATGAGCCAGAAGTGACGGTTCTTTACTACTCCTACACGTAACAAAGATGCTACTAATGTAGAGTATGTAATGAATCTTGTAGGTAATGTAGTTATTGATATGCATAATCATTTGATTAATGCATCGATGAAACACAATAAAATCGAAGATTCTCAGAGAAACCAATGGATTAAAGATGAAATCATTGATAGATACTAGTAAAACTTATGAATATTTAAGTATGGAATATACAAAAAAGGATTCATTATCATAAAGTATTTCATAGAGTGAAGACGTTGGTTACATAAAACAGCATAATGAAGACCGTATCGCTCAGTCGTCGTCAAGACAGTGGCAAGAGAGGACGTGGTTTAACATCAGCTGCATTATCCCTGCTCAGACGGATTCCAATTGGTGCTGTTGTGAATCGAGCGATAGACGCTTTACCATACGAATTACATCTGCCCGGAGGTTATCAATATTGTGGACCTGGAACTAAGTTGGCAAAACGTTTAGCAAGAGGAGATCCTGGAATTAATAAATTAGATCGAGCTTGCAAAGAACACGATATAGCATATTCAAAGTATAAAGATTCAACAAATAGATCAATAGCAGATAAAATTCTAGCGGAAAAAGCTTGGCAAAGAGTAAAATCAAGTGACGCAAGTATTGCAGAAAAAGCATCGGCTTGGGCAGTAACTACAGCCATGAAGACGAAAGCAAAGTTAGGTGGTGGAAAACGTCGCAGAGGAAGACCTGCAAAGAGAGGCACACCCAAAAGAGGTGGAAACATTAAAAAAGGACGTCGTAGAACTCATAAAGCAAGTATAAAGAAGACTTCTGTTTGGCAAATGGTAAAAAACGGAGCATGTTTATACCTAAGACCATACCGTGTGTACTAAATAAGAAGAATGAATTAATAATTCCAAATAAAGCCTTAACAAATCATCAGTTAAATGATTATGTAAAATGTTTGAAAATACCATTCTTTCGAGGAGTTTTTATGAAAGATGCATTACCAACTAAAATATGGAAAAATGAAACTGGAATAGTAAATTTGGATTCCACCTATGGTCCAGGTACTCATTGGGTATGCTATAAAAAGCTCGGACAAACCGTTTACTACTTTGACAGTTTTGGCAATCTACCACCGCCAAAAGAACTTCAACATTATTTTCGAAACTCAAAAAACATTTTTTACAATTACAAAAGAGAACAACCTAACAATACTGAAATATGTGGGCATTTATGTTTGGAGTTTCTAGCGAAAAGTGTCAGTCAGCTTTAAGATGTCATCGTATACAGTGTCATTGAGTGGAAATTCATCCACATTAAAAAGTACGCTGTTCCCAGCATTGCGTCTATTTAAGGAACGATTATGGGAAGCGGCATTACTTGATTTGACTACCTACAACTCAATTCCCAATGTTACGGAAGGGAAGAACAATTTACTACATTATTATGAAACTAAGGATGCTGGAGGAAAATACTCAGAATTGAAAATAATTACATTTCTTACTGGAGCTTATGAAATTGATGATATAAACCAATTATTACAGAAACAACTCGGAGAAGACAATATCACCGTTAAAGGAAACAATAATACTTTAAAAGCAGAAATAACTTCAAAATATTATATTGATGTCAGCTTGGAACAGTCGATTGGCAGTTTACTTGGATTTACAGATACAAAAAAGAAAATCTTAACTCCTGGAACTACTCATTCAGGTGATTCAACTGTAACAATATTGAAAGTAAATAGTATTGATGTCACGTGCAACATTATACACGGATCGTATAGAGATGGAGTTAATCAACATATTTTACATACATTTTATCCAACAGTGGCTCCCGGTTTTAAAATTGTTGAGAAGCCACAAAACTTGATATACCTACCGTTAAACACCAGTTTCATTTCAGACATCGTACTGAACATATTGGATCAAGACGGTCATAGTGTTGACTTTAGAGGAGAAACAATTACTATACGGATACACATCAGAGCAGCAACATAAAAGTCAACATGGGATTATCATTTAAACCGCAACGGAAGAGTCGGGAGCTCAGTAGCTCCTCGACATTGGAAGAGTTAACATCGGAAAACATTCGTTTTCTACAGAAGATTGGATTGAAACTTAACAGCGATGGATATCCTGGATATATCTCAAGGACCAACGTTCGACGAAACACTATGAAAGAAGGAATATCACACGCACAACCCTTACACTTCATCAAAATTAAACAATAACGATGAAATAAGGATCCCCATTCAACAACAAGATATTTACACTTTACCGTGTGAAAGTTACTTGTACATCGAAGGACGGGTATTAAAATTGGATGGAAAAACTGCTTCAACAGTTCCTTTTATAAATAACCCGATGGCATATCTTTTTGATGAAATAAGATATGAAATATCAGGGGTGACGGTTGATTCAACAAAAAAGGTTGGTTTAACAACGACATTGAAAGGATTAACATCATTAACACCGCATGAGAAGAATTCAATAGTCACTGCCGGATGGGTTGCCCCCGATAAAGACACTATAACACCAGCTTCCAACGGTCACTTTGATTTTCATGTACCTTTACGATTGCTTTTGGGATTCGCTGAAGATTACAAACGGGTAATAATAAATGTCAAACAAGAATTAGTATTACTCAGATCTTCAACTAATAAGGACTTGATACTTGCAGACCCTGCAACTACCGAAGATAAACTGGAATGGCAACTACAGTTGGATAAAGTTGTTTGGAGAGTACCTCATGTAAGATTGGCTGATGAACATAGAATCCTATTATTGAGAAAGTTAGTTGAAATCTGACCGTGATATTGTGATGCCATTCCGAAGTTGGGAATTTCATGAATACCCTACACTACCTCAGACAGAACGACAAACATGGACCGTCAAGACATCAACTTACTTGGAACGAGCAAGGTACATAATACTCGGTTTTCAAACTAAGCGAAAAGATGTTATCACTGCAAATGCTGGTCAATTTGATCACTGTAAAATAAAGAATTGTAAAGTTTTCCTAAACTCTCAATTCTTTCCCTATGACAATTTGAATGTCATGTTCAGCAAAAAACGTTTTTCCATTTTATACGATATGTATGCAAGATTTCAATCGTCATATTATGGAAAAACTAATACACCACTATTATCACCTGACCAGTATTATTCCAAGGCTCCAATAATTGTAATCGATTGTTCAAAACAAAACGAATCGGTAAAATCATTAAGTGTGGATATAAAAATTGAAATGGAATTTGAAGAACCAGTAGCGGATGGAACTTCGGCATACTGTCTAATTCTACATGATAAAATAGTTACTTACACACCGCTGACCGGAATTGTGAAGAATGTACTTTAAGAAGAATTGTACAACGACTGCAAATTTTTGAGGTTAGAATTATCTGCTTCAATTTTTGAGGTTAGAATTTCATTTGTGAGAGACAAGTTGAAAACAAACAATTATGTAATTGTATAAAATTCAAGGATTTTACGAAAAATATAAAAGCGAGAAAATAATTAGTGGAAACTTCATTCTATCTTCAACCGTCGTATGGGAAACATCATTCGCAAGATGAATTCTACTAACGGAGAAGAAAATACACCTCTAATGGATGATAATAGTTCAGATATAGAAAAACAGGTTGAACGAGAAATGGACGAGTTCCTAAAGTTTAACAAACATAAGAAGAGAGAAGAAGAAGAAGCTGAAAAAGAAGTAAAAAGGAAGAAGGTTGAAGTTAACATTACAACCAATATTTTAACAGAAGTATTTCTTCGGATTATCTACCCAATTTCTTCATGCATGACAAAAAGTATATCAGTTGGAATTTTAAAATCAATGGATTATTCACCAATTGTTATTTTAAATCATGGAAACAAAATGGTTACTTTCAGTGAAACTACTTGGGAATCTCTCATGAAACATTTACATCTTTTGGAGTGCTATTTAAGTAACAACACATTTGGAAGAAGAACAAGATTAAGTTTATTGGAATCAAATATTGAAGTTGATATAGTAAAACATCGTGGAGGACAAATTGTTCGCTTCAGAGATTTAACTACCCACAATGTTAAATTATATTTTACTAAAGAAGAATTTTACACTTTAAGCTGTACTACCGGTCCCGTCACCAGATATTTGAAACAACTAATATTTTCAAGTGCAATAATTAAAGACTATCTAATCGATACATTGGACAAACAACCTTTTGTTCCAATTTTATACGGTCCCGTGGATACTTCAATCTTTGATAGAATACCTCAAGAAGTTGAAATGTGGAGACAATTAAACAACTATCACACCAATTTTAATATCGATGAAGTGGCACAAGAAGTGAAAGAAGAAGAACAATCCTGTCTGTTATAAATGTCGGATCATTCAATTTTTAAGTCAGTTGTTAATAAGACTTCATCATGAATAAACGGGTTTCGTTTTCTAATGCACCACACATAATGGAAGTTAAAAGAGGTATAATTGAATTTCAAGCTTTCAGAGGAAATGATGGTAATTTTATTATTAAAGAATTAGTAATCTTGGACATGAACACATCAGTAGTTTATCATTATTTGTTCAAACCTCCAGTACCATTTAATAGACTAACAACTAAAGCGAAAGTTACAAACAAATGGTTGAACAAACATTTTCACAACTTAAGATGGGATGAAGGTTTCATTAATTATAACATGATGCCGCACATTATGAATCATTATTGCAAAGAGTTTAAAATTATCTACACAAGAGGATTGGAAAAAGCAAATTGGATACAATCATTTACAAGCAACGAAGTGATTAATGCAATAATTGATAAAGATTTCCAATGCTACTTCAACGAACTTTGTATTTCATCAAAAAGTTTTAAACATCGAAGGTCGCAGTGCGCTTTAAAGAATGCCTACCGCTTGAATAGTTTCCTTCAAAAAAGTGGTGGGGGTAGTGTCGATTATAAAAGTGAGAGCGCTACCATGACGCAGCATGAGTATTACTCGAACCTCCGAAGAGACAACATCTCCAACGGACATTCTTATTTACAAGAAAATTAACAATAACATCAAGATGGCATCGCAGAACTTACTTCAAAATTTGGTCGATCAGTTCAACGCTCATTCTAAATCATCAATTCTACCTACGAAGAAATGTTCTGAACTAAAAGAAGAAAAACATTACATCATTCATACAATCAAGAAAATGGAGACTTCAGTAGGTGATGCTATTAATTGCACATTGAGCGAGGCACCATATACAGTTGGTGACGAACCGAAGTTTCAAATCTTCCTACCTAAACGTTTTGTACAACTTCTTCAAAATGAAGATCTTCGTGTAGTTCAACCCGGCGCACTCTATTTGGTTTCGCACGGACCAAGTGGAAATAACTCTACTGAACTTACAATTCATGTAACACCTACTATTGATTAGTTTGTACATAACATTGTAAATATTTGTTTGTAATTGTTTCTCAATAAATATGATATAAAACAAAAAAATAAAAAGCAACATATTGTAATGTCTTTGTACATTACAATATGTTGCTTTTTTAAAAATTCCACGGAATGACCTTGACCCAATTTTGTGTGATGATAAAAGCAGAAATCTACTTGTGAAGTTCATCAGTCTACGACTACCTTTCGTACCGTACACATCTCGCTCACTCTATTGCTTAATATAAAAAACTAAATATGTCTCTCAAAGTCAAGTGTGCATCTTACGATACCAACACCATTACAACTTTTGAACAACTCGAAGATTTAACCAACGAAATGCGAGTTTTACTTACCGGTGGTTATCACTTAACTGTTGATGTTAGTGCTACTAATACTTGTTCACTAAAACAAAATATTGTGATGATGAAATATTTATTTCTACACAACCTACAACTTCTTCATCGCCTACTGGTCAACATAACATCAAGTTCCAAAAATATTACCAATGTTGAATAACTTTTGACAAACAAAACTACAACTAAAGAATCACGTGTTGAATGTGAGTTAATAAAAAGGAAGTAAAACTTGAATAAATAATCATTTGCTTCTCAGCTCTCACCACGACAAGACCTATTTAAGAAAATGTTGTACAGAATGATGATTCAACTTGATGGAAAAATCTATGGAAAAGATTACAACACTGTTGAACAAATGACTAAAGATATAGATGTATTAGCTAAAGAAGGATACCAAGCTAAATTAATTTTGAAATTTCCTGAAGTACATCCGCTATCAATAGAAGAACTAGTTGCTATGGCTAAAGCTGAGAAAGATAAAAAGTCTGAAGAAAACAAAGAGAAACAAACTTCTTAAGTATCAACATTCCTTACATTAGTAAGGTATAATTTTTTAAAACTCCATTTGGATGCCCTTGAAATTACCCCCACCACTTTTCACAGAACATAAAACTCGCTATTCAACACTATACACTCTTATTCTTTCACTGGACTCCGCAGCATCAACATGGAAGAGCAAAAATACAAGTACAAACCTCGTTACTGTTGTGAACAACAGTGTACAGATTTAGGACCAATGATGGTGGATGGGTTAGCTTGTACTAAATGTGAATTCTTCGGATCTTGTTATTGCAAATGCAAAACAAAACAACTACCACCACCGGAATTGCGAACTTTCAAATTTTACAAATCAAGATATTTTCATACATGTTGTCCTCAAAGATGTTTCAAATTTCACCCTCTAGATCTTGCTCATTGTCAACGCACCAATTCTCATCAAGATGATTTTTGTACACATATGATAAAAAGATGTAAATACAGATCAGATTGGTATTCCGATCCTGTAGAACCATCAAATGTGTAATTTCAGTTTTACACTCTTTTTTAAAACTTCATTTGGATGACCTTGAGATTTCCCCCACCACTAGTTCTAATTTTTATATAATATTAAATCATTCCACTTCCGACACTCTAACTAACAACATGGAAAACAAATTTATCAAGTTTGAACATATAATAACTGACAGGGAGGAGATGGAAGAATTGTTTCAAAACTTACTTTCTATCATTGACGAATATCCTATAAGATGGTTCAGAATTGTAGTTCAATATTTAAATCCTGGTGAATTGTTTTCTTCATCAAGTGAAGAAGATGAAACAACTACTTCGGTTCAAATAATTGAATTAAAAGACGAAGAAGAAGAACTAAACATTTTATTCAATCATAAGCTCAAGGTTCCCCATATAAAAGCCCCCTCCCTAGACGCCTGCTCAAGGTCACCATTATATAAGCCCCCTCCCTATGCGCCGATCCTCATTCCATCACCGACTCTCCAACAATGAACAACTCTCCATTGGCCCGAATGAATTCTAGTTTTGAAATAAACTCTAAAGAAGAGTTACAAGACATTTTTAATATTTTACAAGAACTTGTAGATAATTTTACAACCATCAAAATGAATTTGGAAATAACATACGATTGTCCTATTTGTGATAAGGTTGAAAGTTTAGACGAAGACAGTTTACTAAATCTAACTCCTGCACCATCTGACACTACTGATGGTAATAATGAAGAGCAACGTCTTTCCCCCACCACTTCTTTGTAATTCATCCTTCCCCCCACCACTTCTTTATTTAACTAACATTTCTCCCTTTTACTTCTCATTCCGTCTTCGACTTCTGAACTATCAACATCACTTGTTTTAAAATTTCAAACACTAACACAATCATGATGGATATGATGGATGAAGTTCCCTTCGTAACTAGAATGGAAGAGGATAAATTGAAATTAGAAATTAAACGATTGGAAATGGAACAGGAAAACCAACTCGAAATGTTACATTTGTTCAAGCTTTTCAAATACATCATCTGGGGACTCTGCATTTACCTTCTCATCGTCGTCGGTGTTTGCATTTACAACTCTGTAATTCATCACAAAAGTTCAACTTGTTTAAACTCTGCTGTTGCACATTAATTGTATGTTCACTAATAAAATTCAAAAGTTACTTCAACCTATCCTACTATCACCAACTAGTTCAACTTAGAACTATTTCTGGTGGTAGTTGGGTAGGCTTTTTTAAAACTTACTCTGGATGACCTTGACATACTTTCCAGATCCCCATTTATAAATTTGAATTTCAGTTTTAAACTAACTTTTAATTTTGTTCAACTATTAAGAGTTTTGTTAACACCGTCAAATTTCAGTTTTCAACTAACTTTTAATTTATGTGCACTTTTAGTTCAACCCTAGTTACTTTATTCGCAAATTCAGTTCAACCGACCACCAACACTATCGCCATCTCCACCCCAATATTTCAACATCTCTGCCCCCAACACTTGCCCGAACATCTGCCCGTAGGGGCAGCTGCCCGGACATCTGTTCGGTTTTAAAAATATAAAAGAAAGGTAAAGGAGTGGGGGTGGCGCATGCTCACCAATGCAAAACTAAGCTTTGAGGTTAGAATTATCCATGGCGGCCGCCATGTCTAGTTCAGTTTCACCACATAGATTCGGCGACCGGTTATTGGTCTAAAGGAGTGGGGGAAAGGGTGGTGGGGGAAGGTTGCCGTTTTATAAGCCCTCTCCCTAGGCGGCGTTTCTCATTCGATGGCCAACTTTCAAACGATAAACACCTCTCCCATGGCACGAATGAATTATCCCGCTATCACCAACTACTTCAACTTAAAACTGTTTCTGGTGATAGTTGGATGGAATTTTTAAAAACTTACTCTGGATGACCTTGACGTATTTTTCCACATCCCAGTTATAAGTTTGAATTTCAATTTTGAACTAACTCTTAATTTTTGTTCAACTGTTAGAGTTTCTTTAACACCGACGAATTTCAATTTTGAACTAACTTTTAATTTATGCGCAAATTTACTTCACCCTAACGCCAACACTATCGCCATCTCCACCCCAACCTATATGGCATAAAATATAACTACAGCATCTCATATATACCCTCTAACCCCCACCGGAAGCTATGTGACATGGCAGCTGGCGCCAGCTGCCTCGTCACGTGGCTCGGTGGGCACGTGGCCGGTTTTAAAAGTGGCCAAAACACACTACTTCGGAGGTTAACTACATGTTTTGTGGCAACAGCCATATTTTAAAGTTATCTCCAAAAAGGTTCGTAGTTTTTTAATTGATAAAACAATAAAACAAGAATAAACAAATACTTATTTATCATAAAAAAATCACAAACGTAGTGCAGTATTTATATGTTCGTGTTTGTGAGTTTTATTAATTTTAAGTGTTTGATGAGAATTTTTCGATATGAATAAGTGGCTATTACCACGAAACATGTAGTTAGCCTAAAAGAACAAAGATATTGGAAAGATAAATAATTATTTCTACTAATTAAAATCAATATCCAGAAGTAGGAATTTACAATCTAAATACCGTATGAATTTTTGTTTTTACACAATAATGAAGTGAAACAAATAATAATTACCTGTTCATACCTATTACCAGCAAAATAAACGGTGCTAGATAACTGACACAAACTTTCTCCCAACAATACGAAAAAGGAATTAAAAGCCTCCAAACATAAATGTCTTGATGGCTCAGTCGGTTAGCCACCAGATGAGCAGCACGAGTTTGACTCGACGCAGGTCTGTGACTTTTAACAACGCTAGGTTTACCGCTAGACGAAAAATATTTTTTTTTCACGACCAATTGACGTAGATTAATAATCTAAAATCCTAGATTATTTAGGTTTTTGAGGTGGCTTTAATGGTGACAAGTAAAATTTATTTCAAGTAGGCACTTTTATAGAAAAAACTGCTTTTTCAAAACTTTAAGCTCTACCACTATTGAACGAGAGTTTTCTTGGAGATGTGGGTGATGTCCTTTTAATCTAAATTTTAATTTTAACAAACAGATTTTAACAAACTGAATGTTAATTTAAACAAATTTGGATATTAAAGTAATAATCAAAATCGTTGTAGCCGTTTTTGAGAAATTTAGATTTTTCACGGTTTTTGAAGTTTTTTTTAATGGTGTAAACTACTCTTATAAATCAATGGAATTTCAACATAGTATCGAGTATGTAGGTTTGCTGCAATGGGATGTTAGAAAGTCTAAGTTAATCAGTAATTGTCGAACACAAATTTGTATTAAGATGTTGCATTTTTTATCATAAAACCCATTAATTTATAGTTATCATTTTTGAACAGATTTCCAATTTAAAACATTTAAGATTATTGAAGTAGAATTGTGTAATACTTGATATGAATACATTTTTCAAATAAGGAGTAGAAACACACGTAAAATTTCAACGTTCATTTCAATGCCTAAAAAGTTCATTATTAATATCTAAAAAGAGAGAAATGTATGATATTTGGTAGGCCTAAGCTATTTTGTGGTTTGTTAATAATAATTATAAAATACATAAGCCGCATGAACTGGTATTTATATATTTGGTATTCGGTAGTGTATATGCCACTTACACTACCCATGAACAGTTTAGGCTTGAACGTTGGCTGATAAGGGTTGATAGTCCCAATGGGCTTTGTAGATTTTGCCAACAGAGCCAAATGCGTATTTTACGCGGCCCTAGAGGGTATTTTGTATCACTGAAGGGTCTCAAAGAGGTGATCCTTAAAGGCACATGGATATAGTTCAATATTTCTTTAAAACACACCCTAAATAAAAAATACAGCCTATTTAAAAGAAATAATAAAACGGGGTTATAGGGGTTGAATAATATGTTATTTATTCTTAATAATTAATATTTTGAATATATTTATTTTAGCGTCTACTCACTGGATTATTATATGTTGAACAAGTTTGGTAACATAGGTGCAGAATCCGCTTAGAAGTTAAAGAAGTTGATCAGTTAATAGTTATTTCGTATATTTATATGTAGTGATTAATTAGAGGTATATTAATATTATACCTTCATTTTAGTATAAAAATTAATTAGAATAAAGAAAACAATTATACATTTTATAATAAAACAATATAATAAGGATTTTTTACATATATGAAAAAATAAATTTGGAAATATTATGGTTCAAAATCAAATAAATTTATTGAAATATTTGTTGTTTATTTGAAAAAGTTTTCAATTACGGAACCAAAGAAATTTGTAATTTTATTATTTAACAAATTAATAAAGATAAAAACGAGTGAAAATAATTGAAAATTGGACAATTTTAGAAATTATTTGATTACTGAAATAATCTGGAGGGCGATATAAGATTAGGATTGAGGATGATTATTCTCAGTCCTACAGGGTTTATCATAACTCGTGTATCTTAAAAAACATAAATCTTTTAGAAATTAATTTGATATCATTTGACTCCTTGTCATCAGTCTTCATTATTCTTTTGCTTGATATTTTAAACGAGTTTCTTAATCCATTCAACCTGTATCCAGAAGGACCGTCCACACCTTACCTGCCAGCATTGCTGTAGTCTGTTGCCAGATTTATTCCACCCTTTGTTTCCCCTCCAAGGGGAGCTATCGGGGTAAATCAAAGGGTTTACGGTCCCTAATCCACAGGGTCATCCGGCACACCTGGCTCTCACCACGGCTGACCCCCCGTGGTGGCGCACTACTTTATGTCAATATGTTATTTGGATGGTTTCGGGTTGAGTTTGGAGGTTTTCTAATTAAAATATTATTTCCAAATAATAAAATGATAAATCAAATGATTAACGTTTCACAAAAAGAAAGGTTAGTAAATGTTATCTTAAAAAAATAAAATAGTAACGCATATACAATTATTATTACTTAAAGCTGAATTCAGTATCTGAAAAGCTTAAAAGTGTAATCTGTCGGTTTCCGATTAATTATATGGTTTATGGTTTAGCTGTATGGTTAACAGGTATCTGTAAGCTAATGATCTAGGGTAACTTTCCGATACACCGTTTGTTTCGAAAACTCATTAATACTTACGATTTAAATGTTGATAATGATAAAATTACTATAAAACACGTGTTATAGTCAAAGTCAACTTGTTATTTATAAACTTAATGCCAGACTGTAGGACATGTAGGCATATAATAAGAAATCCTGAAGGGCGAGTGAGAAAGGCGAACGAGCTGTACGTGGTGGGAGTGAGCAGAGCGAACGAGCTTGTCTTGATAAGAAACAAGCTTATTTTGATGAAGGAACGTAGGATAACCGTATGTTAATCTGCAAGAGGATTACTACTGCTAGAGAATCGTATAAGTTTACCAAACAAATGCTTGATCGAACAGGTACAAAAATGATAAAAACTAATTTTATTAGTTTTTCTGGGAATAACATTTTTTTGTTTGGTTTACATGTAAAATATTGTGAAATATAATATAGTATATAATTGTAATTATATACTATTCGGGAAGTGTTACAACCCAATATGGTTCGTCTGAGTTATTTATATAATTTACGATCAAACTTTTAATCAATCGTAATTTATGGTATTTACATAAAACTAGATTTTAAAATATAAATGCATTTAGTAAAAACAAACATTATTTTCAAAGTAAATACATACAAAAACAAACGATTGACACATTTTAAAGTCCCTTCATTGTATTATTTAACTCGTAATTAAGTTTTAAAAAAATGTAATGAACATGTGTAGTATTTAAGTTAGAAGGAGAGTGAAATATATCTCACCTACTACGAAGTGTATTCTATGATATACTCTGACATACTACCTGCAAAAGAGGAAACAATGATTTAATAGATTCTACACAACGTTTACATTACCTCTTTTATTATAATATTTTTTATCAATGTAGCTAAATGGTTATGATTTTAAAGAAACCTGGAAGAAATTGTTAGATGCAAGATAAAAGTATAATAAAACCTAACAATGTATATATATATATATATATATATATATATATATATATATATATTGATTATATTATATTGATATATGTATAATATATTATTATGTATAGCTATATATATAACTGAACTTTATAGTAAAAAGGATAACGCCCCTTTCACACATCACGGTTCTGCCCGTACGATTAAAAATCGTACGGCGTACATTCCAATAGAATCTTATGAGACCTTTCACACAGGCACGTTTACAGTTTTTAACCAGCTGACAATTACTTGTACGGTGTTTTGGACGGTTTTTAAATCGTGCGGTTTTTCCCGCACGGCTAAAAACGTGATGTGTGAAAGGAGCGTTAAGGAAGTGAAACCCTCAACTTGAATAAAACGTTACATCAAACATTATGGTAAAAAAGAAAAGTACGTCAGCTTTGAATTTATTAAATTATATTAAATTATATTAAATTAAACTTAACTTAAGAAATTACGCATGTAGTTAGAGTCTATTATAATAAAGATTTATTAGCTTTTTAGATACACTTTTACAGTTGAGGTTTACAATATTTCTAAGCTTTGCGATAACTCAGGCTATTTTTAGCCAGATGAACTAAGGGATTAAGTTACAATCGAATCAATCAAGAAGTTCTCTTCAGAAGACATCCACTTACTTTAAGCCTCTAAGCTATTCCTGGAAAAATCCGTTTTTATCAACACCACCTCCTCAATATTTTCTCAATACTTCTTTCATAATGCATAATCATTCTTTACATAAGTCTATTTACCTGAATTCTTAGAAAAAGAATAACAATCAAGATAATACCGTAGTTGTTCTGAATTTCATATTGTAGAAACAATTTTCTTTCGTATAATTTAATGTGGATTTACTAATATAAAATCAAAATTAAAAGAACGCTATTACAATTCACTGTAGAAACATGCATTGCATAAAGCTTCTTATTAGATGAAAGTGGACACTGGTTCTAATGTCTTATTGAATTACGTCCAATTGTAGTATATTTTCATGACAAATTTACTAGAAATATCTACACAAAACACTTACTTTTTAATTCAACAAAATAAATTATAACCAACAACGTTGATTGAATATACATAATTATTCAATAATAAGTATTCTCTTTTAATCCACAAAGTAAAACTGTTGTGTAAGAGAAAAATAGTGTCAAAAGGTCATTGGAGTACAAGACTAATCAAGATAGTTTACCATGTATAGAGCGGTGGCTTTGCGAAATTTTCTTTTTTCTTAGTTCTATTTTTAAGTTGTCATGGTGTTTTTAAGTCAACCCGCCTTTGGAGGAAAGTATTATCGCCGGAGCTCAGTTACGGCCCTGCAGTCAAGGACGACGTGGATCATACGTTGGCACGGTTCCCTCGTTGGAGTGACTTTAGTTCATCAGGAGCGATGACGAGTTTCCTACTGACACAGTCGTTGAGAAGATGTTAGAGGGGGGGCCTTAACGGTAAGAACTACTCCAAATAAATAGGCAGTACACTATCGCCGAATCTATTCGCCGAAAATTCGGGCAAATGCTGAAGCCAAAAGTTCGGGAGAACTTGCTAACCAAGTACACTTGTCCACTGGACGAGCACTGATCTCGGAACATTCGGGCGAGAAGTCTGATTCCATTTAGGCTTTTATTGAATATGGAGGCCAACGTGGATGTGGAAGTAGCTGCGTTGGCGTTTGTTTGTCCTTACACTTAAATACTTTCTTACGTGTGCACTAGGATGGTGCACACTTACTCCAAGTACCACAAAAAACTGTGAAGCCATGGGCGAAGAGAGGATGGTGGGTGTAGACCATACATAGGAACAGAACTAAGTAGGCCTACTCATTATCTATCCAGACCCCACTCAAGATAGGTTGAATAATGAATGTAACTGTTTGGTATACAGGATGGTTTAAAAGTAACTTGCACCCCCTCCTTAACTTTTTAACTATTTGAGATATTTCAAATCGGTTTGTGGCAACCTTATTGGATATAAGGGACTACAATAATGATAGTACAATAACTTCATGTCCAATAAGGATGCCGCAAACCAATTTTAAATATCTCAAATATTTAAAAAGTTAAGGGGGGGGGGGTGCAAGTTACTTTTCAACCACCATGTATAATGCATATGGTTTTTTTCAATTTTTACTCAAGCACACTAATATTTAATTATTTCTAACTGAAAAATAATAATTTTGAGGGTAAGATCGCTCCCACACTTGATATTTTATGCTGATAATGAAAATCCAGATTTGTAATAATGTAAGAAAGACAATTTAAACAAATATTTCCATAAAATTAGGGAGAAAATATGCGTCTTTATAGGAGAACAAAATTAACACCCACTATGAATAAATGGCCATCGCTGTCTTAGCAGCAGCACTGTCTAGTGAAAACCTCGGATCCCCTGAATATATTTTTCATAATGTGACCAAATTAATATTTACCAATAATTAAATAAATACTGATTATTCTATTTATTTATATTAGAGTCCCAATATTGATTTTAATCAGAATTTAGCCCTTGTCTTACGGGCAAACAATGCAAACAATTTTTACCGAATTATTGGTTGAGCCAAGTGGGGAGTTCAAATAAAACTTTTCATGAATGTCCTTAATGGACTTTGAATATCTATTACGGTAAACAAAGTATGAACGAGGAATTAACAACGGGAAAATACACATACATGGCGAAAGAACAGAGGCGATCTCAATCTAACTCAAGCGAGTGTGTACTGGGAAAGTTCGTGCTCGGTGCTTGGCTCTGTTTGGGTCTGCTCACCTCCTTTGATTCGCGCGAAAAACCGACTCCAGGTGGAGCACAGGCGAGCACGAACACTGGCGAACCGAACCAAGGCGAAGTGAGACGAGCAGAGACGAGCACACCTAGTACACTACCTTGCTCGTCCTTGCTCGCCTTGATTCGGTGATAGTGTACTGCCGGCAATAGATTTTGTGATTAGTAGGTAGAGCCTGACCCTACCAGTTGGACGGATATCGGTGTGAGTAAAAGAATTTCCTTCTTAGCACGAAAAATCTCATCTTAGATTAACTCTTAATTTTGTTTATCAGATTTTAGACAAGTTTTTCATAATAGTAATCAATACAACGGATGTAAATAGAGGTACTACATTTTCAGCTTTAAGTTTTTAAATTAGAGCTAAGCTAGATCATTTATTTAAGACTCTTTATATACAATTTTTCACGGAAATATCTACATTTAAATAGTTTATACTATAAGTGAACAAAGTATCTCCATTAATTGCAGTCGTAAAATTGTGTTAGTATCTATACAAAAAAATATGTATTGATACAAACATAATACATTTAGTTAGAGATAAACAAGAGAGAACAATTGATCCCATCGAGATTGGATCCTCCAAAAGATCTCAATTTTCTTTTGCTTCAAAAGCTATTTCAATAAAGTTTACGTTTCATTGGCTATAGCCACCCTTTCAGTTTTGCCCGTTTCTCATGATGACTCTTCGAGCTTAATTGTATAACAAGTAATAGTGGTTATTTGAATTAAAACTCTTCCCAGAAAATATTTCGTTGAATATTAATTTCACAGGCATAATTTTCTTTTCTAGTCGTACGAAGTTTTACGTACATTTTAATGTAGTCGCCATTTTTAATCTTAAAAGTGGTAGAAAGAATTATCTATAACTAAATCACTCTTTACATTTCTAACTTTAAAATAACAGTTTAAATCTCATAAAATTTTCATTTTGTGAAACCATTTTATTATCAAGTATTGATTTATTTTCAAAATTTCATTATTTTAAAATTTATTCTACAAAGAGCAGTCTTTGGTGATTTGTCGTTTTCTTAAGCTAGATATAATTTAAATAATAGTGTATATTTATAATATAATATAATAAATTGAGAATTGTCAAGTTATGTTATATTTTCCAACAAAAAAAAGGTCGGAACAATGATTTATAAAACAAATTTATCACTCACATGTGCTTGTACAGGAAAGTAAATGCAAAATTAAATAACGAATAAAAATTTTTGGCATTAAATAAAACTCAAAAACATTTTTCTTGAATATGTTGAAACATATTGTTATTTATCTTTATATTCAGGAAAATAAGCAACAATGAATAATACCGAGTTAAAGGTTTTAAATAAAATTTTCTAAGACGAAACTAGTGATGAATTTAAAATTTAAGGTATTATTAAGAGGGAGACAACAGAGTTAAAATACTCATAATCCAAGCAAATCCTCTGGAATCTCTCGCTGTCTTTGAGTAAGTGTAATGTAAAAATCCAATTAAATGTTAGTAATTATAATACTAATAGTTAATAAGGTCCTATGAAAAGCTTCTTTGTTGTAATTAACTCAATGTATGTAATTAAACTATACATTTATTTTAAAATAAAATATTGAAATAAAAGCCGTTTTAGATTTTAAGGATGATTGGGACTACCATCCAACACTTTTTTGTAATTTGTATTCTATGATTGGCTTAATAAGGAAGCTTACATACCAAGACATTAATAAAAATTATTAAATATACATTGAATAAAAAAAAAAAAAAAAAAAAAAAACTATGAGAACCACACTATTGAATTTATTACTAAGAATAAATAGTCAAAAAGGATAAATGAAAGATTTATAAATAGCTTTCAAACATGATTGATAAATTAAAAATTAATTTTTTTTAAATCTGTGTACTTGTGTGTATCAATATATTAATATGCGAACAAAAAAGTTGTCCTCCTTTTTTTCTCAGCTTATGTGCATCGTAGGATAAATTCACGCATCCGTTAGAGAGTTAGTTAGTGTGATGATCACAGTAGTAACACATTACAGTTTAAACTAATTACTTCGACCCACAGGGCTACAAGATTTCAATAATAATCCTATGGAAAAACGACTATTGATTGAATAATTATATTTTACCAGCTGCTGTATTGACAAATACTTGCTATATGGGAAGAATAGATTTTTTAGTCACAAAATATATAAAAAAAATAAATTGGATCCGCACCATTTGAAATGTTCGTCAAATTTAGACCAGTGGGCGATTTCTAGTTTACATAACGTAAATCGAATATATGTTATTACTTAAGACTTAAATCAAGGTTCTTTAAGACTATCCACTTTGATCTTAGACAAATTCTAAAATTATGTAACTTGAGTGCTCCTGTTCGAATAACCCATACATTACCTCCTTTTTGTCAGAAGAGATTAAAGACGGAAAATCCTACGCTGGTGTCGTGGGGAAGAAGAGAGGTTCCCATAGATTAACCAAGATGTCTGGGCCGCTAAGGTGGTATGTGCGAGAGTGACATTGAAGTCCTCCTTCGCTTGGGAAAGCATCCAACAGCAAAGCGTTCTTCACCGTACTCATAGGGAGGCGAGAAATGCCATAACATGGGTGACTTATAATATGGGTCTGTATTGTGCACAGGAATCTTCATTCTATTACTAATAAATTTGAAGTTGCCTTAGAAAACGACTTCTGTGGCCCCCGCGAGACATGCAAAATCAGAATTGGAAAAAACCAGGGGGAATAGAATATGGTGGTTCTAAACCATTCTGAAAAAGATACCACGTGAATGTGTGATGTGAGATGTGGGATCCTAAGTGAGTATAATGCTAAGGTATCGTTCAATTGGTTCTAAAATTTTATTTTCTAAGGGAAGCAATTGTGACAATACCATTACGCGATATAGGTTCCATAGAAAATGTTTTTGTCAATTTAAATAATATTAATTTAAATAAACTAGAGATCACCCACTGGTCGAAATTCAACCAAAGAGTCAGTTGATCTTTGCTGTATTTGAACAAATATTTCTTAACTTAATATCTCCTAATAAGTGTTTTAGTATTTTCTATTACGACGGATGTTTTATGATTCAATCAATTACCCTACCTCTTAATATTAACATTGGAACCATGAAAGCCTCTAGGGGGCATCCGTGGGTTCCGATGTAAATTATAATAGGATTGTGCTAATTTACAGGGTGTACCTTTTAATTGGAATGAGAAGATTTCTCAGATGATGTAAACAAGCTAAGATAAAAACAAAAATAATCATGATTGCCTGTAAATATATTGATTGAGCATTGTTAAATTTTGTTATATTCTTACAACATATAACTGGTTAAAGTATATTAAATGTTCCGCTTTAGGAACTTAAAATATTTAACTACACATGAGTTTGGAGATTATAAGCATGAAATATGAAATTTTGGATTAATAATCGATTAATATTCCCATTAATTCCTTTTTCGATACGTTGAATGCTGCTGGTTACTTTGCATTCTAAATAACGCTTTAATGACAGCCCACAAATTCTAGAATACGCAACGTATCTAATGGGATTTGCCTTCATTGAGAGCGAAACACTGTTGCGGTTTCTTATCCGACACGAGTTATTGTCTATCCTTTTGCATTTGCTTACATGGTTACAATGCATACATGCTTGGTAAATTTCCCTAAGGTTCGATTTTAAATTAAACGGATAGAAATAAAATGAAATAATCCTATGATTTTCTCTCACTAAAACGATAAGTAAATTATTGCAATAAATATTGATTGTAAACAAAATATTTAAACTCTTGTATATGTCTTCATCGCTGTGGATAGCATCACACGGGAGCAGCGTTTCACTGTAGCTAGTGTTACTGGCTGTATACAACAACACATGTGCGCCGCCACGCCACGCCGCGTCGCTGGCAGACTCGCTCGTCTTTTATGGCCGTCAGACAAAGGATCCCACTTCTCTGGGCGCGTGCCTTACAACTTTGCCAGCTTATTAGCAACTATTTATTGGCAACTTATTTCCGAAACCCGATCCTTCATTTGCCCAGCGCGATTTCCCGTTTGTCACAATCCGCCGTTCGTCACAACTTGCAGCACGAAAACCATTTTTCTAAGTAGGGCTAATAAAAGTAAAAGCCAATTTGATGATATATTACACTAAAGATGATATAAGAGGAAAACTGTTTTGTTTATATATAACTTTAATATTTTTGTGATCAATATATGAATAATATATTTACACTTATTGAATTAAAAACTTTCACTGTAAAACCATTTCAATATGTTGTGTCCCAAAATGTAGTTCGATTCAAATGTGACATCAATACGTTATTCTTAGAATCAAAATATTGAATAATTTCACTTATACTGTGTTGGAGTTTATATTTGATTTAATTTGAGCAAAATGAATACACAATTCGGGAGTTTCAAGTATCTGTTCAGGTTTGAGACGATTCATGGTCTATTTACTATCGATCTTAGCTCCTTACAACATAACAAGTGGAAATGGGCATCCTCTTTATTAGTCGTGGCCATTTATGCCATTCAAATATTTCTAAGAATCCTTGAACTAAGATTTGAACTTTTGGGAGAAATACTTTTCACTATTAGCGATTTAACTATGATGTACTTAACGATAATGAATGGTTACGATTCAAAGATCAAAGTTTTTGCTGCTTTAAACATTCAAAATATGCATGGAATATTAGGAAAACAAGAAAGCATTTTAGGATTTGCATTTCAAATTTTGGTGTTTTCCCCATATATTACCATGATACTTATTGCTATGGTTTCAGTGATTTTCTATGGGAGGGCTCCATACACCGTCAATTATGCTACACAGTACTTTACTGCTATTCACTTCCCTATGACTAAATTGATTCATTGTGCTACTTTCATAATATTTGCACATAAGATGTTAGGCATTCGAAATTTTATTTCAGAAGCGCTTGAAAAAAAGTGTAAATTTCAGACAGGAGAACAATCGGCTTTAAGACAAAATTTAAACAGGCAAGGAAGAGATTCCGAAATTCAGGCAAGCCTTCTATTTTCAACTCTAAGTGCATTACGTGACACTGAAATGCGTGTGCGTCTCTACTTCCGAAAAGTTATAATAAGTGTAGTTTATAATCTAGGGATAAGTCTTCCATTTCTTTCTATGAAGTATGTATACAACAACGAACTTAATTTTGAATCACTGCCTATGATTATTAAAGTAAGATTAGGTCTTTACATTGTTTTATTTTATATGACAATCCAACTTCAAAAGTCAGCAAATGATAATGTTTTGGCACTATCGAAATTCCTTTATATGCACCAAGAAAAGACTGCGAAGAGAAAAATCAAACACCAGATTTTGGCGTCACTCCATCAGCCCTTATCCTACTCTGTACGTTTCTTTGAAGTGGATTTTAGTTTGCTAGGTGAAATGCTGGAGATGGTCTGTTTGATTGCTGTTGCTTTGTTGTAGTTCTCATTTAGTGTTTAAGGATTGCTGTTAAGTGAAGATTTTGGACAAATAACAATAAATCTCACCCGACTGTATGGAGAAACACCAACTTTAATGAAAATATATACAAAAATAAGAAACTTGTTGGGAATTACTTATTTACCATAAAATAAATATTAGATTATCTGTGGGGCTTATCTATTTTTAAATTTTCTTCGCAACCACGTATGTCAAAAATTTAAAGCACTACATTATTTGTTTTATGAGCTATTACAATTTCAAATGGTTAAACTAAATTTTTGAAAATTTTTATGAGTGTAAAAAATGTAAACACAGACTTTTAGTCTGTGATAGTCGCTTTGTAATCTTCCATAAATAAGTTTGGTGTATGTTCCATTAAGGAAGAAACAGAGAGGACATCTATTTAGGTAATTGCAAAGGTTAGATGATTGCGTGTATACATAAAAACAGATTTTAATTATAATAACTTGTAGCACAAGCAACTGTAAAAATAAAAATCCATCGGATATCATCGGAGATGGGAATAAAACATACAAAAGTGAAAAAATGTGAAGACTTAGTTCCTTTCAACTTAGCTATGTGCTACGTTGGGTTCTACAAATCATTTTTCATCCAATCTCTGTTAATATTGATCATGAAACTTATGCTTTACTTACTTTATCAATGATACTGCTAACAAGGTAAATTGATTTTGAAATGGATGTCAAACAAAACGCGATGCTACGTAAGACTAATATAAAATTGACGGGGGCTGTGACTGGCCAAGCATTCTTAAAATAATTATAACTGAGTTAGAAAGTCAGAGAAAAACATATGTTGCTTTGTGTGAAGGAATTGATACTCTCTCTCTCTTTTCCATACAAAAAACTGAGAAGTGTTCTAAATAAAGTTAAATCAGCAATAAAATATTGAATGAATTTGTTCGGTTTGTTTCCTTTAGTGTAAGTTAATCGGTTGCTACCAGTACTGTTTGTAACCAAGAAAAATTTTCAGCTTCTACAGGCCACTTATTTATAAACAATAACAATAGTAGCCTAGCCTTTTCTTGAGTTGTTATAAACAGTTAGTTATATGGGTAACAGTAAACCTAAGGACATAGATGTAATTGCTAAAAAAGATAATAGTAAAAGTGACAATATCAACTATGAAGTCATTTTACTCAAGAAAGAGGATATCTGTAATGAGACATAATCATGACAAATCTAATAGTGATAGTCAACCACCTCAAGTGTCATCAACATTAAGGATTATTCTAGGGAAAAAAAGGAAAAAAACCTGGTGGGGAGACTAAACTTGGAGCTGCAAGTGGGTGGTTGTGGGAGATCGAGGGTGTTTGTTTCCCGTATAGATGGAAGTGTTACTAAAAATGCTGTCAAATCTTTCTTGAAATCCTATTAAGTTTATGACTTGTCTGTCATGAGTTGGAGGCGAAGTATGACACCTCTATGCCTTTTGAAATTGGTGTCAGTGTGGCTAAGTTGTAGGAAATTTTGACTACTGAGTTTTTTAACGAGGGCATACCTACTTGTCATGAGGGTATACTTGTCATCGGCGTGGACATCATTTGTAAAGCACATGATTTGTATGTACGTGATATAGAGTGGACGTAATAAGTAGTGGATGTTCGTAAAAATGGAACTTTTGGTTGTGGACTTAACAGCGGTAAATGCACGGTACAATATATATAGGGTCTAAACTATATAAAATATTATCATTGATTTTTATTATTATTAAATATTAACCCATGTAAAAATTCACATATTCCTTACCGTCTATTTTTAAACATTATGGTAAATATTTTGGTCTAAAATGAAAAGTTTGTAAATATTGTGAAAAATATTGCACTATTTTGGTAGACTTGCCTTATAGTATGGTTATGAAACCAATCAACATAAAAATAATAATTTAATAGATTTTACCGTTCGTGACAAAAAATCAGTTGGTTCAATAACAAATAAATAGTGAGCAATAAATAAGAATTGTCTTCAATTATATGCTTATAAAATAATTGGAATAATAATTGGCTACATAAAATAAGTAATAAATCATGAGTAAAAAACAAAATAAAACTCGATAATTTATTAAAATTTATTATACAGGTTTTCCCGGAACTCTCTGGAACCCTTTTGTATATTTGTTCCTTGCATCGAGACAAAAAAAAACCTAATACAAATTACAAATATTGGTCTAAAATCCACAGTTAAGCCACTAGCCGCCATTTTTTTCACATAATAATTTTCATTTCCATAACGGATGGTTTTATTCAGTTCATATTTGGTATGAATCTTTATCATACCAATGTACATTTTCAAGGAAAAAATTAATTTTTTACATTAAGTATTTTTTTAATGGCTGCCATTTTAAATTTTCAAACTCAAATATCTTAAAATTGGTAAATTTCATAAAAATTTTACTCGGCATAAAAACGTCGCCAAAATAAATTATCTATCCAACGATACCAAGTTTGTAAGGATCTGATAACAAATAACAAAGTTATTGTGATTCTTTTGTTAAAATGACCTTAATTATCATAAATTATAATGCAAAATCAATGTTTTTTTTTTTTTTTTTTTTTTTTTTTTTTTTTTTTTTTTTTTAGAAAAATCGCAATAACTTTCTTATTTGTTGTCAGATCCTTACAAACTTGGTGCCGTTAATTAGATAATTTAATTTTGCAACTTTTTATGTCTAGTAAAATTTTAATGAAATTTACCGATTTTAAGATATTTGAGTTTAAAAATTTTAAATTGCCTCCATTTTGAAAATATTTAGTGTACAAAATCTATTTTTTTCCTGAAAATGTACGTTACTATGATAAAAATGTATACAAAATATGAAGTGAGTATAACCATCCGTTTCGGAAATAAAAATTACTATGTGAAAAAACAAAATGGCGGCTAGCGGCTAAACGATGGATTTTAGACCCCAATTTGTACGATTTTTTTTTTTTTTTTCTTGTATTGATGCAAGGAACAAATATACAAAAGGGTTCCAGAGAGTTAAGGGATACCCTCTATACTATAATAATAATATTAGAGGTGGCCCGTGCGCAAATTGCGCATTTTATGATTATGTATGAGTGAAACTCACCTACCGTACGTCAATGTTGATTATGAAATGACAGAGATCTATTTTTGTTTACCATCTGGCTTTGAAAATTCATCTGAAGGTAATCAGCTGTTAAATCACAATTCACATTAAAGAACTTGCAATAAAAGTTGGTCAACATTTTAAAGCGCCCTCTAGAAATGAATCAAAGGGGAGGGGGGCGAAGCCCAAAACGATATGACCTCTTTAATTACGATTCGTCACTGCGCTACATCCTAAGCTTTAAAATGATACCTCAATTTTTAAAATCGGTTTGGGAGGACGAGAGAAAAAGGGATGTGCCAGACGAAACCCTTATAGAAATAAGAACATAGATGTAAATATTATTAAATAATTTGTATTGTTATTGTGATTATTAGTACCACAATTGTTTCATTAAACCTCTTTTTTTAAACAAACAAAACAAAACAGCATTTTTTATGATAACTTTCCAGCTGGTAACTTATTTTAAAAACGGCTAAGGGAACTTGCATAGCATTTCCGCATCATGTAATTATATTTATTCATTCAATGCATAAAAAACTCTAAAAGAATTTGGAATGGAAACTATTTTACTCTATCCATAAGTAAAGGTACTATAATAATTTTACTTGTAAAAATTTTAATTATAATAAAGTTCCCATTCAACCCATTCGTCATCATTTTTTTTATGAAAACTATTTATTATACGTTTATTCCACAATGTAAAGTTATACAAAATTTGATCGATTTTCCTTCAATTTATTAATAAAATTTTTTTATGTTAATAAGGTATATATTATGTTTAATATATTCATCTATACTTATTTAATACGCTAAGGGTTTTTTTGTCTTGAGAACTCCTCCTACAATTTTCAACCGATTTTCAAGTTTTTGATGTCGTTTGATAGAGCTTGGCCTGTAGTTGTTTCCGCCAAAAACTGATGAGAATCTGACGAAAAATAAAGGCGTTATCCACCATTGAAATCTCAAAATTTCCCATTTAAATAACATTGGGATTGAATAAAGCATTTTAAACATCTGTTAATAATCAGCTGTAAATACGTGTAGTTTTGGTGATTGAAGATATTCACAATATTGAATTGGTCGGACGTCAATGATTTAGAGATAAAAGTAACATTTGTATTGTATTAAAATAAATTGCTCGATTTCGAGCAACACGTTTACTAGTATTTAATAATTTTAAGAATCCGTGAATTAGGTGAGTGGAGAATGGAGATTAAAAAAACCTACTATAGTTAAACTCCTAAAAAACCAGCTAAGATGTTTTAAGAACTACTTGCTTTAGTATATTGATTGATGATATGATAAAATGATATGAAGTTATGCAAACCATTTATACATTTAATTTTGACATGCTGGATAACAAATGCAACATTAAAATCTTTGAAAATAAATAGTAATATTTATTCAGCATTTTTCTCTTAATATATACAAAAACAGATTTTTGAGAGTATTGGAAATTTCTTATAAATTAAATAGAATGAGATTTTACTCTTGTATAGTAAGATAACCACATAATCAATTGCCATTTAAAAAATACGGATTATATAACTGGCCATGTAATCTTAATTACGATTTAAGTAGTTTTGAAAAATCATCCTCATTTAAAACGGAGCACATGTTTATATAACTCTATGTAGTTTATATAAAATTTGTTAATTTTATGTTAATCCTATCAATAAGTTCAAGAACTAAGTAGTTCAAAATTTTACTTGTTAAATGTAATAAACTTAAATAACAACAATATAGTTTAAGAAAAATTTTTAATGACTAATTTGCATTGCAGAGTAAAAATTATAAGTTATTAATGTTTTTTTAGTATTTAATATAATACAACAAACGTAGCAAGGTAACTATAGTTACAATAGTACTTTATTCCTTTATAATATAGATCAAGTTTGTTAATATATATAATTTTTAAGTGTAACGCTTCATGTTTTGTCCATTTCATTGGTTACTCTTCAATTTGTTATATTATATGCATACCTAATGATCCAAAATATTGCCTTTTTTATGGATACACCAATATAAGTCAAGCCTAGACTATATCAAGTTATATAACAACAATGAGACGTGAATGTGTAACCCCAATCTCTTTAATCCGTATTTTGAAAATAACTAAAGATAATTTAAGATCCATTATTTATTTCGATAAGTGATATGCTATATATTTTCCGAGAATACAAAAAAATTAATAAAATTCTTATTAAATATTTCCTTATAAGCATTTCTTTTGAGAGAAAAAAATTATCATGCAATATTCTCCATTTATTAAATTAATAATTTATTAACTAAGTTATAAGCACACTCTTGATACAAGTTAATAAGAATCAATATTATTTCCAAGGAAACATTTTAACAAACATTTTGAAAAGGTATTTCACATTTTACTGACGCACGAAATGAGTAAGATGATGAAAACCTTTGGAATATTCAGGTACTTGTTCATATTTGAAGCGCTTCTAGGATTATTTACAATCAACCTTGGTTCTTTAAAAAATGACAAATGGAAGGTTCTATTTAATATTATGGTTGGAGCAACTTATGTGGTTGAAATACTTATGAGAATCATCGCATTGAAACTCGAAATTTTTTAAACTGTTATGTTTTTTAATACAACAGCCGTTATATACTCTTTAACTATTGCTAGATTCGATTCAAAAAAGAAAGTTTTCGTGGCTTTGAACATCCAAAAAATTTGCGAAATATTAGGGAAGAAAGACGCTTTCCTAGATTTTGTACTTTACACATTAATCAATTTCTCTGACATTTGTAGAATCCTAATTGTAATATATTCATTTGTTGGGTCAAGAAGATTGTCATTACCTATCGTGTATGCTACACAGTGGTTTACGGTACTGGTTTTCACTTCTCTGTCCTTTTAATTGTATATAGTTCCAGTTTCATGACATTTGCGTTGAAGATAATAGGTATTCGAACATTCATATCAAATGCTCTTATTGAAACGAAAACATATACAAGGCAAGGACAATGGGCTAGTAGGAGATTTGGCAGCAGACAAGAAATGGATAATGAAATAAAAATCAAAATGTTATTGGTGACTTTGAGCTCACTAAATGATTCTGAAATAGTTATACACCTTACCTACAGGAAGGTTATACCTAGTTCATATCTTGTACACCTTTGCAATTGCTGTTCCAATAGTTGCCAAAAGGTTCGTGACATAAAATGAACGTGAAGCGGCTTCTGTTGTACTATTAATAGGTAGTTACCTTTCTTTGTTTTATGTGATTATAAAACTTCAATAAGCAGCACATGGCAACACATTAGCCCTGTCAAGAGCCTTTTATTCTCACCCAGAACCCACTCTTCAAAGACGCATAAAACACCAGGTATTGGCGTCCCTGCATCGGCCGTCCACCTACTCTGTACGCTTCTGCGATGTTGACTTTGGCCTGCTGTCCGATATGATAGAAATGTTTTATCTCCTTATAGTAGCTTTTTCATAAGTATAAGTCAAAATATAACTTATTTTACAAGTTTTAAACACCCGACAGTCGAAAACAAAACTATATGACAAACGCTTTAAAGCAAATGCCATATACATTGATTTTAACATAGTCCAACCTTTATGTCTACCTACGTGTAGGCTAATTTTGTCCTGTAAGAATATAAACTACACATTTAACTATAAATTTTAACCTATATTACTTTGTAGCAAATATAATCAGTGTTTCAAATATAATATGTGTTAATATTATTTGTCTGTTTATTTTTACAATAAAAACTACGTTTCATAGAATGAATTGGCTTTCTTATAAACTTTAACTTGAAATCATCTTAGGTAGATCACACGATCTTCATTGCCGTCGCTGAAACGGACGTCAATCTACTCTGAACGCATCTGCGAAGTGGATATTGGCCTGTAATTTAACATTAAAATTCACAAGATAGGCCAATTAATTAATTTAGGGGGCGACGATCAAAACCTCGCCCCGGGCGCATATTACCCTCAGGGTGACCCTGCACAATTTATTCATAAAACGAAATTCCATTCAGAAAAAACAACGGGCTAAGATGTGTTTTAGTTATTCGTTTATAAGAAATATCATAAAATGTGTTAAAATAGTTTTAGACCATGTCTTATTGGATAGTTATGAAACCAATTAGCATGAAATTAATAACTAAATAGATTTCAACTTTCGTGACAGAAAATTATATTTGTTTAGTATCAAATAAATAAAGAGCAATAAATAAGAAAATTAACTTTAATTATATAAGTAACAAATAACTATTATTGAACAATTGACTCCATAAAGTAAATGATAAACCATATGTAAAAAAAAAGAAACTGCCAGGCCTGTACAGATCAGCAAGGGCAAAGGTAATCCCGAAATATCGTAGTCCCAAAGGCCCCTTTGCATGTCGGACACGGCTGGGAAGTTGTTCGAGAAGCTGATCTGCTGAGAAGCTGCCTGACTTCGTCCGTGGAAGCTGTCAGGGACCTATACCCTGTCAGTACGGCTTCAGAAAGGGACGGTCAAAGATCACCGCTATCACCGAATTCCATAGAGAAGTGGAGAAAGTTGAGACCTGTCGCGTACCGAGCGTGGTGACGCGATCGTGGGGTAGAATAAATGAATAACACTCATTACATTTTGAAAGACCACACTGGATACCGCGGGAGCGGGTAGGTGACGGATCGGAGGTTGAGCTTGGACTGTCTGGCTGGGGAACGTCTGGAAGGGATGGTCAGATATGTGGCGTGATGGAAGTAACCAATGGGATCACTTTATTTAAATCAGACCATGTGACGTCATATAGCGTGATACATCGTATGATTCTGGAGAGCAACAACCTCTGAACTAAATTATCAAATGTTAGAGTAGGCTAAACCTTATTGAAATATAATTATGGTTATGAATATTACAATTAATTTTTATAAATACATTACATTTCCTCCGCCTTAAATTTTGGAACAGTTCTTCCACAATATAAATAACAAGAAAAGTAAACAAATCAATTATCTCTGATAAAAAAAGATTAATCACACTTAACTATAAAGTAATAACAATTCAAACTCATTGGAAAACAAAAACACAATAAATTAAAACACAATAACTAAACAACACTAGAAATCAATACCCAAACATTATTTACAAATCAAGGTTTTTGGGCGGTTTTCTATCTCGTATTGGATAGCGTCTTGTGACAGGTGACGTGCCCGTCCCCGTCGGCTGCTGTGACAGTGTCGGTGAATGCCGAACAGCTGGGCTGTGACGTGGTGATTGGTAGTAAGGAGGAGAGCGGCGAGGAGTAGGGGAGGGGGAGCTGCGCTCCTGGAGAGGTGACACTGGCAAGGGAGGGGTAACAACAACAGGATCAGCTGTAGGAGACGTCACTTCCTCTGTAGTACTATCCACAGGAAATTCTTTATTTGACCCAGATTGTAAGCCTACCAGCTGGTCTATGTGTCGCTTCCAAATAAAACCTGATTCGAGTTGAACTAAATAGGTCACTGGACCTAATATTTTCACAATGCTACCTTCAACCCACTTATCTCTTCCCCTATAGTCCTTAGCCAACACAGGTTGTCCTATTGTCAATCGTCTAGTTTTTGAACCTCTAGCATTAATGATTTGTTTATCTTGCTGTTTAGCTACAGTCATTTGAATATTAGGTCTAATTAAGTCTAACCTCGTCCTCAGAGAACGATTAAACATTAATTTGGCAGGTGTTTCACAAGTAGTACTATGAACTGAGTTTCTGTAAGCAATTAAAAATCTACTTAGAGCTAAATTAGGATCTTCTTTTTCAAACAGAGCACATTTTAATCGTTTCTTTACTGTTTTAACAGCATTCTCAGCTTGTCCATTAGACGCCGGATGATATGGGGGAATCAAGGTTTGTCTAATTCCATTTTGTTTCAAAAATTTAGAAAACTCGTCAGAACAAAAAGGTGGACCATTGTCACTAACTACAATTTCTGGCAATCCATATCTACAAAACATAGGTTATCACACACTTATCAATTGTTTGCTTAGCGGACGTTGAGCTAACAGGTTCAACTTCAATCCATTTACTATGTGCGTCTAGTACAATCAAATACAATTTACCTTGAAATGGTCCAAGAAAATCTAAATGAATTCTTTGCCATACATTTGGTGGAAATTCCCATACATGTAATTTACTTTTAGAAGGTGATTCTCGTTGTGAAAGACATGCTGAGCAGCTGCTAGTCACGGATTCAATGTCTTTGTCAATAGACGGCCACCAGAGATAAGCTCTGGCTAATGACTTCATTTTTACAACACCCAAGTGTCCACTGTGGAGTTCTTTTAGTAACTTCCCTCTTAAAGATTTTGGAATAATGACTCTATAGCCCCACATTAAAATTCCGTGCTCTACAGTTAACTCAGCTTGCCTTCTAACATAGTCACTTAAACTAACATCAGGTTCAACTGGCCAGCCATATGTTACATAACCCATTACTTTGTTTAACTCATTGTCTTTTTTGTTTCGGTACGGACATCATTAAAGTCTATAGGCATGTCAGATTCAGTAATACAATGTAAATATGTCCCTAAATAATCTACTTCTACGTTGTTATCTACAACATTAGTTGTGAGCGGAAGTCTAGATAAACCATCAGCAATACTATTACTCTGGGACTTAACATAGTTAATGTCATAATCATACCCTGATAAGAATAACGCATAGCGTTGTAGCCTGCCTGCTGCAAAAGCTGGTAACCCCTTTTTTGGTCCAAATATGGCCAAAAGTGGTTTATGGTCTGTACAAAGAGTAAATTTTCTACCCCATAAATATTGATTGAACTTTTTGACACAATACACAATACTTAATGCTTCTTTGTCAATCTGAGAATAATTCCTTTCAGATGAGTTTAAGACTCGACTTGTAAAAGAAATAGGACGCTCAGTACCATTGTTCTCTATTATACTTAACACACCAGCGATACCATAAGGTGAAGCATCACATGATAACTTAAGAGGTAAATCTGGATTGTAGTGCGCTAGCACTTTAGCTGAAACAAGCCTTTCCTTAATTGACTCAAAGGCTTTTTGACACGCAATATTCCAATTATAGACTGTGTCTTTTCTGAGAAGTTGATACAAGGGTGTTAAAATAGTAGCGACATTAGGTACAAACTTGGCATAATAATTTAAAAGACCAAGGAAAGCTTTAAGTTGAGTGACGTCTTTAGGTACAGGAGCTTCAACAATAGCTCTTACTTTATCTTCAGATGTAGCTAAACCCTCTTTGCGAATTACATAACCTAAGTATTCTAGGCTATCACAGAAAAATTGACATTTATCTTTACTGACAGTTAACCCCTTATCTTTCAATCTGGTAAAAACCTCTTTAAGCCTCGACAGATGCTCAGCTGTGTCTGACCCAGTAACAATTATATCGTCTAGAAACGATGCTACTCCAGGTATGCCTTGTAATGTCTGCTCGATCACTCTTTGAAAAATACCAGGAGCGGATGATATACCATAACAGAGACGGTTATATGCAAATAACCCCTTGTGAGTACTAATAGTACAAAGTTTTTTACTTTCTTCGTCTAATTTTAATTGCATGTAAGCTGATGACAGATCAATTTTAGAAAATTGCACTCCTTTCTGCAACACTGCAAAAAGGTCTTCAATTCGAGGTATCGGATGTCTGTCTACCTCTAAATATGGATTCAAGGTAACCTTAAAATCACCGCATACGCGTATTTTACCATTTCTTTTGAGAACCGGGACAATGGGAGTGCCCCATTTGCTACTAGAAACAGGAGAAATAATTTCCTCCTCAACTAAACTTTTTAACTCTTGCTCGACTTTTTCTTTCAAAGAGTATGGTATGGGTCTAGGTTTATGATACTTAGGTACAGCGTTTTGCTTAAGAGTAAGTTTAACAGGATCTCCATTGTAACAACCTAGCTTACTAGTAAATACCTCAGGAAATTCATTGAATAAATCTTCTTCGATCTTAGATTGCTGGTTAGCCACTATGCTTACTTTTTCCCTACTGGAAGTCGCACTAACATTGTTTACATTGTTAGGAATAGATACAACAACTTGAAGTTCCTTTATCCAATCGCGCCCCATGAGCGGATTAGCACCATTACTAATTACATACAAATCAAGAACTTTGTCAGTGGACTGGTACTTAACATTCAGCTTTAGTTTACCAACTGGTTTGATTTTCTCATTTGTATAAGAACTCAAAACTAAATCTGTGGGAATGAGTTTAACATGACTTAAATTATTTTCATAAAATTGCTCGGATATAACTGAAACACAAGCCCCTGAATCGACTTCAAAACACATTGGTTTTCCTTCTACTGAAAGCTTTACTTTGATTGGATCAATTTTATTAATTGTACCCAATTTAGGCCTACACTCCTCTGGAGGTTTATCTAGTTCACATTGAAAAATATTAGAAATATCATACACCTCATCTGAAGTATCATTTTTCATTTCATGAGATTCACTAAGACCTACGTAGTGTTGTTTACGTTTGAATCCGTTACCGGTACCATGCTTATTTTGGTTTCTATTCCCCTTAGAAAAAGCATAATTATTCTTAGAAATTGAATGTTGGGACTTACCCCTATTCTTAGAATTACAAGCCTGCTCCAAATGACCTTTCTTGTGACAAAAATTACAAACATACTCACGGTAACGACACTTATTCGTTAAATGCCCAATTTTCCCGCAACAATAACACTTTTGCGCCTGCGAAGCACTTGACAATGCACTCGATGCACTACTGCGATGCACTTGGTGAGTTGAGAATTTCTGGAGTCTCGCCGTGTAGCCGTGATGAGCCAGGGAAGCCGCATCCTTCTCAGCTGATTCCAACGATGTCGCCAGCTGCACTGCTTTCTGGAATGTCAGTCCGTCCTCCGCCAAAAGTCTCTTCTTTATGGAGTTGTCTCGAATGCCACTTACGAGTTGGTCTCTCAAGTAGTCGGGGAGTTTATCTTGGAAGTCGCAATGTGTGGACAATTGCTTTAGATGAACGATATAATCGGAAATTGATTCATGTTCCAACTGTTGGCGTTTACCGAATTTATACCGCTCTGTAATTATAGACGGTTTCGGATGTAAATGATTTTGGATCACTTCGACAATGTCCTTAAACGATTTATCTGCCGGTTTAGAAGGAGTAATTAAGTCTTTTAATAAGTTATAGGTTTTCACGCCTATCACTGTTAAAAATGCACTGACTTTCTTGTCATTCTCGATGGAATTACATTGCACGTAAAGTTCAAAACGTTCCACATAGGTTGACCACGTTTCCTCCGAATAGTCAAATGGACCGAAATTCCCTATTAATGAAGACATTGTTGCAAAGTTTGAAAGTAAACTTTTATATTCTTTAAAGAAAAAACTGTCCAGTGGCATAGAACGAAATAAATTAACGTACCTTACTACGTTGAAAAGTTACACAATTGCACCTTCCTGCACTGTGACACTATGTCCATTGTCCGTCCACTTATAGAATACACAATTCTTCAATTTCAATGCGCGCGGAACTCGCGGCCGGGCCGAAAATGTCCGTAAAATACCTCGTCGCCATTGTCGCGTACCGAGCGTGGTGACGCGATCGTGGGGTAGAATAAATGAATAACACTCATTACATTTTGAAAGACCACACTGGATACCGCGGGAGCGGGTAGGTGACGGATCGGAGGTTGAGCTTGGACTGTCTGGCTGGGGAACGTCTGGAAGGGATGGTCAGATATGTGGCGTGATGGAAGTAACCAATGGGATCACTTTATTTAAATCAGACCATGTGACGTCATATAGCGTGATACATCGTATGATTCTGGAGAGCAACAACCTCTGAACTAAATTATCAAATGTTAGAGTAGGCTAAACCTTATTGAAATATAATTATGGTTATGAATATTACAATTAATTTTTATAAATACATTACAAGACCCACAACCATTTCTCCCGCCGAGTAGTGATTCTTGTTACGCTTGATGTCAAGAATGCCTTCAACTCGGCGAGGTGGGTTGATATGTTGGATGCGCTTCGCAACACCTTTCGCGTTCCTGCACATCTTTTGCTTCTCATTGTGGATTATCTCTGCTCTTAATTAATGATTTATGTCACAAGGGACGGAACTCGGACGATGGAAGTCACTTCTGATGCCGCGCAATGTTCAATACTCGGTCTTTATCTCTGGAACGTTGCCTATGACTGCCTCCAGAGGTCCAAGATACTTGAGGAAACTACTTTGCTTGGGTACACCAATGACGTCGCAGCTCTCAAAATTCTGCATACAACGTTGAGCTGGCCCGACTAAAGTTAAACCAATTCATGCGTGTGGTCAACACCTGGATGTCCGATCACGGTCTCTCGCTTGCTCTCAGTAAAAAAGAGATCGTGATCCTCACGAAGAAGAGGATTGACACCGTCGTCCCATTCCGAGTGGGAAGGGAGATGGTCCAATCAACCCATACTACTGCAAAGTAACTCGGGGTTAAGCTGGACACCAGGTTCAGCTGGAAGGAAGTGATCTTCCACACGGCAGGCAAGGCCGTTAAGGTAGTCACTTATCTTAGTATGGTGATGGCCAATGTCGGGGGTCCCCGATCCAACAGACGACGTGTATTGATGTCCGTGGTCCAGTCCATGCTTCTTTATGGAGCAGAAGCCCGTTGGGAAGGGCTCCACCTGGAGGCCACATAAACTTTTGGTGCGTTTTCGTTGGACTCGGTCTACCAAAAGATCTTGGAGGATGAGGGCTGCTGGGATTGTTCGTCACAGTGCGTCCGAGGCATCTCCTTAGAAAAAAAAAAAAAAAAAAAAAAAAAAAAAAAAAAAAAAAAAACTGATAAGGACCGCTCAGTGGCTCAAACCCTCTTACCGTGAGGCTTGTCAAGGAGTGAGCCCAATGGGCTTAGGCTAATTTTGGCCTCGCCTCTTGTAATGTTACAAACAATTCCAGGCTAAAATTCTAAAGAGTAGAGGAGGTTTTTAAGTGGGTAAACCTGTTTTTTATCGGGGTCCCACACTACTTGCTTGCCCCCTGTGTGCGTAATCCATTCCTGATTCTCCCTAATATGTATATATATAATAAATTTAAAGGTTATAGTATTTTAATTTTATTTTACTATTAATAAAAGAACTTTTTGAAAATAGTTAAAATGATATGAAGCTATGCAAATTAGTATATCTCAAATTTTGACAAGTTGGATAAAAAACCCATTTAATGCTTTGCAACCTATAACATTAATAGTTATAATATGTTTATATACTTTTCCTCTTGATATGTCCCAAAAACAGATATAAAATTATATACATTGAGATTTTTATTTAGTAACATAACCTCTTCATAATCACTGACCTATCTGTTAATTTATGAATATAGCAAACCTTCTTCTTTGGGTAATCGTATTAAATTTTGATATCTTTCTGTTTTGATGTTTGGTACATATGAAACTAATAGACGAATCGTAAAGGGATAACCAGCCAATGTAAAAGTTACGTAATTTCTATTAAAGCAATAATTTCAACAAATGTCATCCTCTCATTGTTCTAGAAACCTGTATTTCAATGTAAAAGCATTATGTTGAAGACTTCATTATCCAACATATTTGAATTTTTCTTTAATAATGTGCTTTGTTATAATGCTCTTTGTGATATAATTATTGGGTTTTATTGTGAAGGCCATAGACGGAAATAACCTTACATACAGACGATTTCAAATCAACTTAATAAAAACCATTACTTTAAGTGTTGAAAAATCACTTGTAAGTAAACATAGGTTACATGTTTATATATAGGCTTTATATAGTTTCTATGCATTTTTTTATAATTTGTTAATTTTATAACAACACTATCAATAAGTTTAAGAACGAAGTAATTTGGAAGCTTACTTTTAATAGTTGTGAACTTAAATGTTTAACATGTAAATTAAGTTTTTTTTCTATACAGTACCAACTTGCATTGCAGGGTTAAACAGTGATTATTTTTAATGTTTTTTTTATTTGTATTTATTATCCATTTAACGATGTAATAATCTCAAATTGTGACAGTAATACGTAATTACTTTTTAATATGGAAAGGTTTTTTAATACACAATTTGTTTATGTAATTTACTATCTTTTGCCCATTTTAATTATTTATCTTCAATGTTATATATTTTAGGTGTATCAGCTGATCGAAAATAACTCTCTATTTTATGAAGACAATTATATTTTGGATCATAATTTAGGGCTCGAATATACTATGTTAAATATCGATAAAAAGCTACAGACCAATCTCTTTTTAGAAGACATTCTTGGAAAATAAGTAAAAGAAATTCGTCCGATAATTTAATTATTTTAATAATGGATATAATATGTTTTTCAAAGTCAATAAGAAAGAACAAATTCATTACATTTTTCTCGATACGCAGTTTTTTAGTAAAATACTAAAGAATTGACATTTAATATTTTAAAACATTTTAATGTGTTAATGCATTTAATAATAATGTAGAAAGTGTCAGATTCTACATTTACTAAATTTATAATTTATTAACTAAATTATAAGCCAACATTTGATGCAAGTTATTAAGGATCAATTTTATTTCCAAGGAAACGATTTAACAAACAATTTAACCAAGTAGTTCACATTCTACTGACGAGCCAAATGAGTATAAAAACATTTGGAATATTCAGGTACTTGTTCATGTTTAAAGCTCTTTTAGGATTATTTACAATCAACCTTGGTTCCTTAAAAAACGACAAATGGAAGGTTTTATTTAATATTATGGTTGGAGCAACTTATGTGGTTGAAATACTTCTGAGAATCTTTGAATTAAAACTTGGACTTATATTTGAAACTGTCATGTATGTTGACGCATTGGCCATTATTTACTCTTTAACTATGGCTAGGTTCGACTCAAAAAAGAAAGTTTTAATGGCCTTGAACATCCAAGAAATTCGTAAAATATTAGGGAAAAAAGACACTCTCGTAGATTTTTTACTTTACACATTCATTAATTTCCCTAATACTTGTAGAATCCTATTTGTATTATCTTTAGTTGTTGGATTGAGAAGATCGTCATTCCCTATCATGTATGCTACACAGTACTTTACTTGTTTTCATTTCACTGTCCTTTTAATAGTACAAAGTTCCAGTTTAATGACTTTTGCGTTGAAGATAATATTTGTTCGAACATTCATATCAAACGCTCTTATTGAAATAAGTACAGATAGAAGGCGAGAACAATCGGCCAGGAGGAGATTCGACAGCAGACAAGAAATGGACAATGAAATAAAAATCAAGCAGTTATTGGTGTCTTTGAGCTCACTAAACGATTCAGAAACAGTTATACAGATTTCCTACAGGAAGGTTATAGTTCATATATTGTACAACTTTACAATTGCTGTTCCAACAGTTGCAAAAAGGTTCATGACAACAAGTGAACTTGAAGTGGCCCCTGTTGTACTTTTACTAAGCAGTTACCTCACTTTGTTTTATGTGATTGTAAAACTTCAAGAAGCAGCACATGGCAACACATTGGCCCTTTCAAGAGCCTTTTATTCTCACCGAGAACCCACTCTTCAAAGACGCATCAAACACCAGGTATTGGCGTCCCTGCATCGGCCGTCCACCTACTCTGTACGCTTCTGCGATGTTGACTTTGGCCTGCTGTCCAAACTGATAGAAATGTTTTCCCTTCTTATAGTAGCTGTTTCATAAGTATACATCAAAATATAACTATTTGTAAAAGTTGAAAACAACTGACAGACGCAAGTAACATTATGTGACGAACGTTTTAAAGTAAATGAGTCGTTGGCTGTCGATACTCGACGGATACAACTACAGTTATGGGTAGTGGAGCGCTAGGTAGAAGGTGTAAAATATGTATAAAATGCCCTTTTTAAAATTGATATTTTTCTTCTTTCAATTAATCAGCTACTTAACATAATTAAGTAACTTTAAACCATTTAACGATCAGAATGTATTTATTTTTTAATCCACCAATTATAAAATTGATTAGTTTAAATGGTATAACACTGTATTATTCTTTTCTTTCCATTCAAAGAATAATATAAATTATAATTATGAACATTTTTATATACAGACCATAATTAACCAAATCTTTCTTGAGTGCCTGCTCTTGTACTGTACTTAGACGTTTATCTCTTGTTTTTCAATCAGCTTATTGAAAGGATGTAAAATAAATTCATTGCAAGGGTTTTTAAATTTCGATTTTGGTAATATAAGGAAGTGAGATAACGTTAAAATAAATCAAGCCGGCTAATATAGAAAAATTTAGCTTTTATTTGGTACAAACTGCATGTGAATCAGTTCAGTAGAAGTCTCGGACAAACTGGTCCATAGGATTAAAAAGTTTACCTTTTTCCCATGTTAAATCCCCATAAGGAAAGTTTATTTTTTTACCAATTTAACGTAAATATTTTAAAAATACAATTAAAATCTGATTATAAAGGATAAAAAAACATTTGTTTTGGTATGACTTGCATGTATGTCGGCCCAGTAGAAGTCTCAGACGAACTGTCCAAAATTTTTTTTTACCTCACTGTGTTTAATATAATAGATGCAATACGACTTGATTTTAACATAGTTCAGCCTTTTCTTTTCTATCAAATCCATTCCTGCTTACATGTAATATGGTCCTGTAAGTAACAAACATACACTTATGTGAAATGTAGTAATAAAACGTACCACCTAATGTCGTATGTTTTACGTTCAACTGTGAATTTGAAATATATAAAAGTTACAAATAAATACAATCTATGTGATAACAACATTATTTGTTTGGTTTTGATTTACAATAAAAACTACGTTCTATGGAATGAATTTGATTTCTTATAAACTTTAATTTTAAGTAAGCTAAGAAAGTATATCACACGATCTTTATTGGCATCGCTGCATCGGCCGTAAACCTTCTCTGTACGCTCCTGCGATGTGGATTTCGGCCTTCTGAATAAACTTATAGATGTGTTTTGTCTTCTTATGATAACCGGTTCATAAATATAAGTAATAATAAAACTTAATGCAAACGTTTATTATCCTACACAAACTAAAAAACAAAAAAAAAAAAAAAAAAAATAGGCTTTACGGCCATAGGTTTAGTATTTCAGGGTGTAAATACAGCACTTCCAACACCGGTAATTAGGTTTTGCCAGTTAGTGTTGATAGCCCCTTTGGTCTTTTTAGAATCCACTCATAGGAGCCAAATACTTATTTTACCTTGCCAAGAGGGTATTTTTCATCACGTATCACTGAAAGGCGTCGAGGAGATGATATCTTAAGGCGAATGGGTACATTTCCATATTTCTGGAACATAATTTATGATTAATGTAATTTCCATTTAGGGAATGAAGCAGTGGGTTAAGATGGGTGTAGGTAAGTTGTCCATTTGTAATAAATTTCATCAAATATGTTTTATTTGTTACATTTTTAGCTAGATAAAATATGTTTAACAAGCTTACTTATGTAGTTTATCCATTTTATATTTGGAGCAAAATAGTTGGATGAGCTACTTAGGATATACTTCAAAAAATAATATGTAAAAACAGTATATTGGAATAAAATTTATGTGAAGCATTTAGATCAATCTAGGGCAGTAAACGAATCGATAAAATAAAGTTAAATCTGCCTAGATAAGTATTATTAATCATTTTACATAGTTATAAGGTTTTGTCACAGGGATTCCATATTTTTCCTATCATTCTGGAGCCATAAGAAACCCTTCGACAAAAAATTACCAGAATTCGTTGAATGTTTTCTCTCTAGACACTTAAATGCACTCTTTTGTTAAATAGGATTAGAAAAAAGGCAAAGCTAATCAATGAACTAAAGTCGTTAGATTGTTTTGGGTAACCCAACTGATTTTATGTATTTTCTATTTCATTAAAGTTTTTATAGTAAATCCTTAATTAATAGTTCCATGGTCCATGGCTTGCCATAACATCTGGTAAGAAAAAATGTTAAATATGGCCTCGCTAGTGCACAATTTTTACTCTTTACGCCTGTTATTAATCTATTAAATACCACATACATTTTAATAAAATTTGGACATTACAAATTTGAACTCTTTTAGGGCTTCTCCTTATGACTGTATAATTTACAACTTGAGAAAATACTTCAAAAACTTTACTCTGAGGTGTGTTCAATGGCAATAGACTTATTGAAATTTATTGAAAAAAGTTTATATATTTTTAGGTCTGCTGAGAAATGAATTTTCCAAATGAATTTTTTTTTTTATTTCACTATTTATTTATCTAATATATTTATAACTAAGCCATATTTTGCTCTCTGTGCTATAATAGTGAATGTTGAAAGTAAATGAATAAGTAAACAAAGAAAGTATCTTTTGAGATATCCACTTGTACATGGCAAAGTTATCCACATTCAAGGATGTAGATTTAAGATTCCTTGTAACAGTGATTTAACAATGAAATTTAGAAGCCTATTAGACAATGTATATTTCTAGTATTATTTTCTTTAGATTTAAGTTTTATGTAAATACTATACGGTTATTTTTGTTAGTTGTATATGTATGACGTGAGTCAATTTGGAAAAAGTATCGTACTGAAATTTTCTCAAAAATAAAGACCTTATTTATTTATCTATTCAAAATCTTGGGTGTTGTAATTTGTTGCTGTTTATTCTAACCTTATTATTTACACCTCCGAGGGGAGCTATCGGGGTAAATCAAAGGGTTTACAGTCCCTAATCCACAGGGTCATCCGGTACACCTGGGCCTCTGCGGACGACCCCACATGTTTAGCCCTGTGTGTTATTAATAATCATTTGAAGGGCGATGAGATTAATTTACATATTATCTTTATATGAATGATATTTTTTTATGAAATTCAAACAAAAGCAATAAGAATGTGTATTTTAGTGTTTTGCTATTAAATCCGTTCAATTGATAAAATTCAATCAGTATTTTAAAGAGTTATTACTAATCAGCTTACATTCAGAGAGTCTAATTTTTCTTATAAACATGAACACACTGATCAATAGTATCATTTCAGAATCACAAATCAATAAGATTTTAAAAACTACGCATAAAGGTCATGATAAAAAGTTATGAAATAGTGATGTACTAATTCATAGAGTGTTATTATTATCCCTGGTAGTTTTTATTACCGTTAAGTTTCAATCCACTCCCATTATCGATAGTTTTTATCTTTTTTATTTCATTATTTTTTTATGTAGCCTATAGAAAAAGAATGTTAATGGTAAACTTTTCATGTAAATTTATTTTTGGAGATATCAATAGTAATAAATATCAATAACTATTTATTACTATTCTCAATAATAAACGACTACAAAAGTAAACAAAGTAATAAAACTTCACAATAATGAACAGAGACTTTGTTAAAAACTTAATGGTAACTATGAATATCTTTTTTACAGTATATTGTTATCGATGTTAGTTTCGTATGCGTACCAACCAAAGCTTATCATTCCCCACCATCCATAAAATTTCTTACTTTATACCATTTGGATATGATAACTTGCTTATCATATCCAAATGATCTTGTTGGTCTTTTCGCTTTCTAACTATTTTTGCTAGTAATTATCAACCAATTACTTTTCTTATTTATAATATGTATGCGAGTTACTAAAAAAGGTTTTGTTCCTACATTTTAGAAACTACTTAAAAAACCACTCATAAAATATTAAAATGTGCATTGTTCCATTTATAATTCTGTAATCCATTATGATGTACAATTCGATCCAGTTGGATATCCCGCTTGACATGACATCCGTTCCGAGTAATCCAAGCCGAAAGCGAGTGTTTGGCCGACATGATATGTCAATTAGTAGCTCTCAGCACAGTCTAGCTACAAGTGTTGTCTTAATGGTCACCACACCAGCGGCACAGCCCTAGGGTTCAACAAGTATATAAAATATAAGGTTTTCTAACTATAGACTCGATGTTACTATTTCAATCCACAAACCTGTACCGGTACACTATTTTTTCCTTTGAAAAATATCATCAGTAATTTATTATTCTTATCTATATTCGATAATTGTTATTTTTTTTAAGTTTAAAACTCAAAGAATATTTTATTAATTTAATCTACATCCATAATAAAAATTATAGTTGTGCATGTTGCAAACGTTTTAAACAATGGATATCTTGAGTTTCTTGGACACCAGAAAATAATATACTCTTTAATGTATTTATTTTATCACAAAAATACTTTAGGACTACAAAATATACTGCTATTTAATACACTTTAGATAGCATTACACTTGCTATCATAATTTTACCATAATACATCATAATTTACCTACCATAATCAAATTTATATCATTATCTATATCATAATTTTACCTGGCATCTTACTAGCCTAACGGTTATCGTCTTTGACTTCGGTTCAAGAGGTCAAGGGTTCGAATCCCGGAATGTCCACCACAACTTGGGTTTGGACCGCTTTCCCGTAAAAGCGTTTATGATACATTAGTACAACCAGTACAACACTCCTAACTAAATGCCTGTGGTGTAGAAACGAGAAAAAAACAAAAACAAAAATATATCTTATTAGAAAGCGAATAAAAATAAAATAATTCCAATAAAGTACTTCTAACACATTACTACATTACTATGCCAGACTGATGAATATTATCTTACCTACTACGAAGTTCATCTACGTATTTCAATGACATACCTGTAAACAATGACTAATTAGATATTCAATATTTATATTAGGTTGATCATAAGAATATTCCTTAGTTTTTAATTTATGCCTAATGTTGCATGACTAAAATGCATACTCGTAGTTAACTTCAAGATATAGGGAAACTATCAACAATACAAAGGGAAATAAAGACAATAAAGACGGTATTTTTATGGAATGATGGTAGGAAAATAAAAAAATCCAACACAGTGAATGCAACCAATGAAGAACCCTAAAAGTAACATTATGTACCTTAACATTACTTAACTCTGGATCAAAAGTTGGTTGAACTGTATCCAGTTAATATCCTTTTTGAAGAGTTTTCTTGTACAATATTTTTAATACTTACAATTTTACAATATTTTATATGAACCCTAATTTTAACACATAACTATGAGTAGCTATAAAGTGTATTACGATCGAATGTCAGTTTAACTCTATCCAGTGTAAGAAATGTTGATATTTTAGTAAGTTTCCATCTATAGTAAATATAATAATCCAAAAAATTAAAATCTTACATTGCTGTACTACATTTTATACTATAAGAAATGTTAATAAATACGGTTAGAGATAAGACTACAGAGAACAATCTATCGCATTGAGATTGGATCCTCCAAAAGGTTCTCAACTTTCTTTTGCTTTAAAAGCTATTTCAATAAAGTTTACGTTTCATTGGCTCTATCCGCCATTGGAACTATTTCTTTATCCATCCCTCATGATGACTCATTTTTCATTCTCATTCAACAATTAATGGTTATTTATTTAAAAAAATATTATGCTAAGACATAAAAGGCATTTTAAATAAGTTATTATTATCTTTGGCCATAAAATAATTATTAATGTAAAGATGATATTGTTTTCTAATCGTACGAAACATTACTTTCACTTAAACTACAATCAGACTATGTTTAAATATTTTATTTACATAAATAGCCAAACAATTGATCCTTATACCTTTTTTCTGAGAACACAAAATATACGACGAATAAAATTTCTAAAGTTTGTTACATCTTTTGGCCAATGATATTTTATTAGATACTCTAGGTTTATATTGTAAAGGTGCCATAACATAAACCCTGACAATTACCATGGTCCTAATGAATGTATAAGCACAAATTTCTGAAGCAAAAATTACTTAAAATTAATAATCTCTCAAAAAGGCCCAATCATAAAAAAAAAAAACATTGGTTTTTGTCATGTTATGAATCTCATGAGATTCTTGTATTAATTATTAGTTAAAATGTTGTCTCAAACTGAATTCTCTATAGTAATGGATGCGTTTACAGTATTAGTAAGACTAATCTATCGCTCCCATGTATGCGTACAAAAAATGGCTGTTCAAATAGTATAGTAAAAAGTTAAATACTTCCCTTATGTAAATGGAAAATTCAAGTCTAGCTCGATTGATCAATCTACTTGATTTCACAATGAGCTCGTTCGCATCGCTCAGTCGCCTCAGAATGTTTTTATGTGGATCTGTGGGTGCTAACTCTATTATAAATTTGCTGAACTACATGTTGAATCTGTAACACGTTGGTTCTACTTGTAATTTAATCATCTTTGTTCTTTGTTATTTTTGAATCATGGTATAGAATATAATGATAATCCCTAATTAAGTTCACCAATATATAAATTGCAGCCACATATAATATGATAGGTTCATTCTGTTTAAACCTATTTAAAGCCCAAAAGGAGACCGTCTCACGTATGTGGGAGAGTTTGATGCCGCCAGTCTATAGACAATTACCACCTCTCCGAGGAGTTGTGTGCTGAATGAGTGATGAGAATCCCCTAGTGAGTGTGAAGCTCTACTCAACACGGGGCTCGGGCATTGTTCAATTGTTACCCAAAATGTATTCTTAAAGGGAAATAAATGACACAGTACCATTACACAATATAGATTAAGGAAAAGTGGTCTTATAAATTTAAGTAAATTAATGATAAAACAAATGGTTCATATATTCATATAAATATTTTATATATCTACCAAATAATCGAACCAAACTTACCCACCCCAATCCTTTATTTAAACTAACAAAAATGATGATTTAGGGTATAGTCCCATAGCATAATTTCTGCCTGTATGTGTGTTTTAAGTAAATATTTTTCGGCAAAGATATCAAATTGAAATTTCACACGATGGTTTAGTTTCGTCAGTTAAATTTTAATATTTGTTCTGCTTTCAAGATGGTGATTATTTCAGTTTTTCTAGACAAACATGCAATTTAAAAATGATAAATAAAAAAAATATTACTAAAGATTCATAAAAGTTTATTAACTTAACATCATATCATTTCAAGGTTAGAAAAATTGAAAAAAAAACAATCGAGTAAATGAGATGTTTCTTAACAGAAATATTGGCGATTTAAGCCAATCATTATTGAAAAATAACATGTCTTGGTTAAGAAAACTTTAATTTACCAGATTATTCGTCTCCAGTCTTTAAATTCTTGGTATAATTAGATTAATTATCAAGGTTTGCAGCTTTTTAATAATTGATAGCAACTTTTTAAACACTGCCATTTTTGAGGTAGTTAACTTTGTGTCATAAATTTCAAATTTTCAGTTCAAATGTAACTTTATAAAATAACATTTGAAGGTTCCGTTTAATATCGTTACTGTAAAAAGAGATGATGAAAATTTATTTATAAATTCATACTAACAGAAAACTAAGAGAGATAGAACTTAAATATTTTGTTTTCCTTTCAACCTAAGGAATAATTTGGTGAAGTTTGGGTCTTTAATGTGGGACGCTTGTATGGATGGGTCTTGTATAAATGCTTTAATTAGAACCCTCAAAGTGTATTATACGCAAATTGTCTTAAAGGATTTTCCTTCACTGAGAGCGAAACACTGTTGTGGTTTCTTATCCGATACGAGTTCACAGCTTAACGTTTGCCTTACACGCTTGATAAATTTCCTTCAAGTTATATTTTTCAATCACTCAGTGGGAAAAGTCATTATGCAATGAAATGATTTATTAATGCCCTAATTATTTATGTTTAATATCTTAGATTATGCACATTAATTATTAGAATAATCTGGATACTAAAGTAGTCAGTTTTCTTCTTCGTAGTGGACGGTACCACACGGAAGCAGTGGGTCCCGGTATAGTCACCAGCCGGCACGACATGTGCACGCTCGTCTGGGGACTCTCTTGTCTTTTATGGCCGTCAGACAAAAGGATCCCACTTGTCTGGTGGCGTGCCCCACACGTTTGAATGCTTATTGGCAGCCTGCAGCCTCGCTAAAATTAGCTAAGAATAATCTCAGACAGTATGTAACTTTTACGGAGTTCGTAACAGATTAAGACATAGCAAAAGAGATGAAAAATTCTTTACTTTGCATGTTTTTATTTTATACGGTATTACAAAATCTATTTATTTTCAGTTTTAATGACCAAAAAATTTGTACTGAAGTGTAGGGGGAATTTGACTGAATTTTTATCATTGTTTAAAGTTAAGGTAAACATGGCAGATTTGGAATAAAACATTCCATCGTACATAGGTGAATAGTTGTCATTTCCAGGCAATACAGCCTAGGCCGGCCTACATACATAAGTATGGCTTTCGTTGACCGGTCAATCGTGCATTACCGTCTCTCGGTGGAGAAGAGCCGTCAATAAGCAATGAGAGTTCCCCGTGGTCCTGCTTCTAGAGATAGATAGTAATTGCCAGGTTGTTGTTGACGGATAGCTTTTATTTGTTTAAAAAGAAAAATAACAAAAGTTTTGAGGCGCTGCAAGTATGGCGATTTTTTTCATTTATTGATTTATTCACCATCGATACACCTTTTTATACATTTTATACATGGACACCGGTTGAGATTTGTCTCAAAACATTTACTCATGTCTAATCATAACATAAAACGGAATCCAAAATAAAAAAGGATTATTTCCCAGATTGTTAACATGCAAAATAGAATCTACAGATCAGGCTTTTAAGAACCTTCACAACAAATGAATCCATTTAGACATTTCACCCTAATGCCGTAGGTCGGAAATCTATGACTCTATAGATGCAATTACCTAAAATATATTGAAAAAGTAATTTTTTTAAGAATTTTTGTTGTGCTTATTTTTGGTGCCGTGTGGTAAATGGTCATACAAATATAAAGTGAAGCTTTTTTCAAAAAAAATTTTGTTTAGTGGCTTAGGTATTGTAGGAAAGATTAGTTTTTTGTGAAATGAGATTGATGAATAGGATAGAATAATGATTTAATTCTTCAAAAACATATATACAACAGTCACGAGTACAATAAAGAATATCTCAGAAATCGAAAGAAATCAAGTTAGCTCACCACAACAACACTCAAACTCAACCTAAACAAGACTTTAACTAAACAATAATCTTAGTTTTATGGAGTTACATACACTGTAAAATGGAAAGGAGATATTTTCACTCTTGTTGAGTCATTTCACCACTTTTCTAAAGAGTTGAAACTGAGCCACTCTTTCAGAGTGAAAATTCACTACCTCAAAAGAGAAACTTTGATCACCCACCAAAAGAGTGAATGTTTTCGTTCAAATTTGAGTAAAAATCAATCCTAAAAGGAATGATTTTAATTTTTAAAGGAGTGAAATTAACTACTCAAAAGAGTGACTTTTCATTAAATGAAGAACTAATATTCTTTCATAAAAAGACTTTTTTCGTTAAACCTAACCTAACGAATCTTTCCAAATTAGGTGGTTTACAGACCCTTGTATAATTCTTGGCTTGGCTCATCAAGCTAGTTATTGACAATTGATAGTAAGATTATAAACATGGGTTATAATTTATGTAAGTTAATTAGACAGACATTGGCATAGGCCATACCATGAGAGTAGTTTATCAGTGAACACCATAAGGCCCTAGGCTACACGTGTGAACTGTACTGGTGGCTTATTAAAAGCAAAGTAAAAGGTATAGGCTCTAGTGTTCGCGTTTATTGGATATAATATTCAATCTTCCTTTTTACCACTTTACCAATTGAACCACTAACCAACCACTATAATCATAACGAAGATGGCGAAGGTAAAATCTAACTCATGTGCTGTGAGAACCTAGTCACTCATGCACGTCACGTGACTCCAGGATTCATCCGAAATAGAACGAAACCCGATCTTTTAGGAAGTAAAATTCAGACACTCTGAACTATATCGAATTCTTTTAATAAAAGTATATTTCATCCCTTTCAAAATACATTTTTTCTACGCTCATTTTGAGTGAAATTTCCACTCTTTAAGAATTTTTTTGAATTCTTCCACCTGAAGAACGACCTATTTCACTCTTTGGATTTTAGCGTGTACAATGGAGAAATAGATATAGGACCCCTAAGGCAAAGAATGTTAAGGGGTCACCGCTGATGATTGTTTATACAAACATTTCCAAATTAGAAAAAAAACATTGCATAGTGAAAATTGTAAAAAAAGGAATATTATTTGATTGCTATAAAGACTTCTGCATTAATCCTGGAAAGCGGAGCCAGTCATGGTCCCTAAGACTCTATTTTGCATTATGAATGCCTTGAATGATTCATTTTAATTACCCTAGAAAATTATTCAATGTGGCAAAAGCGAATGGTAATAAGTATAATAGACTTGCTTGAATGTGTGAGATTCGACAACATGGGATAATGTTAAGATTGAGTACAAATCTTTGCTGAGCTTGGGAAGCAGCTGCTTGACATGTTCAGTGTTCACGCCATTTGAAGCAAGAGTCAACTTCAACGTTAAGAAACTTAGCAGAAGGGACTATAGTACCATTGACTAAGAGTAGCGTTCAATAGTCAATGATAGTACTTGTGTTATGTCAAAAATAAAATTAGGTTTACCAAAAGGATAAGGCAGTTTAAATGTTGGTCAAATATTACTCCACTCCTGTTCTCTATTTTTTACAGAAAATTCAACTTTTGAATATTGTTGTTGTTGCTGCTAGTGTACAAGGAAAATCCGGCCAAAGAGCTAAGAACCTCTAACGGCTAAGAGAGTCTGCCTCTAACGGGCATTTCGTGCAAGCCTCGGGAAAGACAGGATATTTAAGGAAGGGAAAGGGTGTTAAATAGGACAGCAAACGGCCGATTTACCAGTCTGGGTGTCAAATTCCGTGCTCCTGTGACAACTGATTTGCAGACCCTAACTTGCCTTGCTCTGTCGTCTCATCATTGGTCAACGAATCGACTGTCCATCCATGTTCCTCAGCTAGGGGTTTCCATGCCATTCGTACGATATCAACCCCCTGCTGCCTAGAACATGAATGGATCATGAGGGAAGGTAAATTACCATAGTGGACAGCCAAAATACCTACAGCATGATGATTATTCGATTTCTTTATTCAACTTGATAACTTTGTAAATAATCCAGTTTTTAATTTCCACTAGAAGAATTCTACCTTTAAAAACTATTAGTTGTTTAAGGTTTTATTATTAATATAAAATCTCGTTAGAGTATTAGACAAAATATTATTCTCAAATCAACATTGACATAAAAACATTGTATTTAATATAATTTAAAAGTGCTAAATTTATTTAGTATCCTAAATAAATCTTTTAGGAGTTCTTTTATAAATTATACATTCAAAGTCAATTATTTTTTATTTTACTTAAAGGGTTGAAAAACCAAGTTTTATTATTTTGAGACACATTTCGTAATCTAATCTCCCAGTGATATTTAAAGCTTGTTACCTCTTCCAAGAAAGAAGGTAATTTAATAAGACGTTCCAGATCATATTTTTCGCTTCGCCACTTAAAGAATTTAATTATATAAGCCAAGAATTTAATAACTTGCCAGAGTTTCTATTCAGTTTTATTTAACAATATTTTATATTATCATGATAATGTCCTAAATTGAAGATGTACTTTACATGTCACCTTAAACATTGACATTACAAAGTACATTAAACGTTAATAAAATAGTTTTCAATCATGTTAATTAATCATTTGAGTAAAATTAAAAACAGAATTTAAGCTATATACCTAGAATATATATTTAAAAGGTGAGTCTTTTAAAATTTTACTATTTATAAATTGCTTCATAAAATTTTCGGAATTTTGTGTTATTTTCAAATTTGTATGTATTGATGACTAGTTAGCTCGCATAACAATTATAATAACAATTTATAATAAAAATAATGATTAAATTAAATCTTATTACCACGAAGAAACGTTGTAATGTAAATTTATCAACTAAACGCTGTTCATATGGTTTTAGTTTACGTTGTCGATAATTAAATATACTCAATTCTTTGTTAAGCTTGTTAATGCAATGAAAGCATTGTGTACATTTTGAAACACAATGTCTTATAAAAATTATACTATCAAGTATGATGTTTTAAACGTAAAAATTGTATGTTACTAGTTTTGAGTTTCGATGGTAAACCTTATATGATGGTGTGATTAATAATTACGTGTAACTCTCCTGTGTTGTCTAAATGAATAGTTCCCATTTGAGGGAAGAATATTTTCATTATTATTAAGCTTTATTTTAGACTTCAATCTATAAAGCAATCAAGTAAAGTGCCCTAGGCTATAATTTCTCAAGTTATCATAAGCCTTTGATCTCAACCTCCTAAGTACCTGAAGTTCTTCGCCTAAGGTTACTCATCCTGTGACACCCATGTTTCCCCACACCCTGCGTTGAAAAGTTGGCCAAACTAATAATGATTTCCTGTAACTATGTTACCTACTATATGTTCGGCAGTATTTATTTGTCAACTTTTTAGTGTCGTAGTGATTTAATCATACTTATGTGACAAAACGTAATCACATTAAATAATTATTAATTAATTTAATATTAAGAGTTTCAATATTATTTAAAATGTAATTAATCCAAATCTCATATAAAGTTTTACGTGGGTCGTTATTTAAGTAGTTGGTTATCATTTAAGCACAATAATTCCAATTCTTGCTTGTAATTAAAGTTTTTATCACGATTAAATATTATATGGTTGCATATGATAAATTTAGAGGAGGCCTCCAGGCGGGGGCCTTCCCAACGAGGACAGCGAAAAAAGGTGTGTTCCGCGTAGTCACGGGTAGTAGTTACAAATACTGTGAGTAAATATAGCCATCACTCTAGCCATGTGTTTTAATTGCTTTTGTAAACCCAAAAAATAGAGGTAAATATTTTTATATATAATTTGTAAGCATAACATGACAACCGTCCCATAATAATGTCTCAAATGTTGGAACCATCATCTAAACACATCATTAAAGTAACTTCAAAATAAAAAGACTCTCTAACAAAATATTATTTACCTAGCAAACCTAAGGATGTTGAACCTATTTTACTGGTTTGGACATAATTCTCTTATGTGGTCCCATTATAGTAACGACGAAAAAATAATCCTAAATTTTTTTTCAATTTAAATAAATATAAAAAAATTACTCCTAAAATCGAAATTTAAATTGTATACAATTTTGTCTTAAGATAAAGTTCTAAGAAGAATTTTTAGATTTAAAGTAAGGAACTTGAACTATTAATCCAAATATTTAGCTTCACATTCGCACTTAGATAAAACATCCATAGTTTTGTGGATGAATACAATACAAAACAAAAATAAGGAAGCGTTGCAACAATAATTATTCCCCTCAAATAAATTATTATCCACTTTATTGCTGATGGTAAGTCAATAATTACAGTAAAATGGTGCTTATGAAAAAATGGGAAATAAGGAATTTTTTTCAGGAAAATGGTGTTAACGCACACAGATGGCCAGCATGAAGCGAGGGACTCCCCTAAAAACGGGATTATCCACTAAAAATTCTCCTCTATTCTTTAGGATTCTAACCTGGATTTGTTTATCACATTACGTCAAGATAGTCCTAAATTAGGCTTACGCCCGTGGACTCGCTCCTTATCCAGCCAGGTCAAGGGATCTGGGACACTAAGCAGTCCAGATCGGGTTTCTTTTCTATGAGGATGCATCGGATAAATTGGGGTAAACAATCACATCTGCCCACACCTAGTTTTCTTATATCCTCCTGGCGCCGCCTTTCGCAACGCGGACAGAGGGAAAAGGTGTGTTTCGCGTCGTCACACGCCCGGGTAGTGGATGCAATCCGGTTAACCGGTCTTGCTCATCCGGTTCAGGTACGACTTGAAATAGTAGTGACCTGTCAGGAAGTGCGTGAGGTAGTAGTCCACCTCGCCATGCCACATTTCCACCCATTTTTAGACCTGATCGATGAGTCGCAGTCCATCATCATCGGGTGTCATGCTCCTTCCAGTTGTGTTGCCACTGCTGGAAGATTTGGGCGCGCTATTTAGATCTTGCACCTTGACTCCGGCAACCACCAGGACGGCGACTTAGATACTGTACAATAGATGGAACAAACCCGGAGCGCAACTTGTTTGCTAAGATGCACGAAAATAGTCCGATGAAAGTTGATGCATTGTTGCCAAATTTATTCAGAAACATACTTTTATACTCTGTTACGTTTTGGAAACACAACCACAAAATCATCAGCATGACAACATAGCAGGGTGAGAAGGAGTTAGGAGGGACTAATAAAATAATTTCACTGCTCTATAACAATTTAACAAACATTTATGAAGGTGAACATGACTTAAACAAAAATTACATTATGGATAGCAAGAGCCAGTAAGGAATGAACGATTGTAAGTAACAGAATTTTAGTTCAATATGAAATAATAGTTTTCAATCAAGTGGAACTTGACTAAAGCCCATTAGTAAATTAGATAAGTGATTTTTAAAACACAGACAAATTTTATTTCAGTATGCGTCCCAGCCTAGACAATATTTCTGGCAGTGTCGTGCCTTTTTCGTAAAAAATTATCTTACACGGTAAACTTTATCAGTTTTTTAAGATATGCAATATTAAACTAAACAACGAATGACTCAGTATTAAAATAGTTTAAAATAATGTTCAAAAAACTTAATTTACTCATCCACCGTATTCTCACAAATGGTACAACCAATGCATTGGAATGCTGGCCGCATGTTACACCTGTCTGGCCAGCAATTAGTTGACAATTAGCAGCGCAAGGTACAAGCTTGATTTGAGGTACGTGTGTTGTGTCGTCAACAACCACATACATCACTGTGTAACAGTTAAATGTTCAAGTTATAAAACTATATACAAATGATAGAGAGTTCTTAAATATACATTACACTTTTTAAAAATTAATTCACATTAAAATCTTAAATTGACTGATTTGTTTGAGTTTTTAACAATGTAATGAAGAAAATTTAAAACTTGATCTTTGTAATATTTCAGTTATTTCTCAACTATTTCTCAAAAAAAAAATCAGTTTTTAATATGTCGGTTTATTAAATAAATTTAAATATAATTCAACTACGTACTTTACTACATATGTTGCTTGGTCTAAAAATAAAAGAACAATTGTAAAAAAAAGTTAAAAGAAAGTTTTTACGTGTTAGACAACAGGATTTATCTACCAGGCAGGTTGCGGGGAGTCAGAGAATAATTTATTCCTCCGTAAAATTTAACAAGAGAATCTCTTACATTTATCTTTGGTTGTTGCAGTACTTTAACATTTAACACGTAAAAGGGGTATTGTCGGTATTTTTCATTTTTTCTTGTTAATAATTTTATCTATTTCAACTTATAGGAAAAATCTACCGTAATAGTGTTAAAGATTTTGTTGACTATTTTTATCTTACTGAATAAAAATATATAAAATTATATAAAATGAATTAATCATGATAGAGTTATAATACTATTCGACAGTACAGTACATATACACATACAGTAGTGTTTCTACGCTTTATATGGAAAACATCTTATTTTATTTCACCAATTAAAATATTTAAGTACATAGATCCCTGTATTAAGTTCAAAGGTAGATTGCTTAGTTTTCAAATCAAAGTCACATAAATAAAAATTTTATAAGATAAATGGACGTACTATTACAGTAAAATAAAATAATAGAATAAACTAATTTAAGACATCTACTAGATTAGCAAGAAAATGATTGTTATTAGGAGAAGTACATTTTATTTTGATTCAGTTCATTGATTGTGTGGTTTAAGAACAGAGATTGACTCAACAGCAAACGTTTTCTACTAAAGATATCAAATATCTTATCAGATGAAACCTGTTTTACAACACTGTTTAGAGTTCACTGGTCAGAGTTGGACTTTAATTTATTTACAGTCTTATGCAAGTACCTTATGAAAGAAGTCTACTCATTACTAGTTTAAGTACTATATGATTCTTCTGTTAGATATGGCAGCCCTTGCTGATTTCAAGATTTGATTTACTGCAACTGATGTACGTTCTCTATAACCAGTTTGGAAAATAGCGATCGAATATCCATCATTAGCATAATTTACTGATTGAACTTGCTAATTTATCCCGGTAAACTTTAAAAGAAAGAAACTGTAAAAGCCTGTCTTAGCCAGTAGTACACTAAATACTAACCCGTTGAGCAGATTTAAAGTAAAATCAACCGTTGAAATTACGACAATATTTGAACGTTGCAGTAGAGATCAGCAGCAGCAGTTACATCCACAGCATCATCATTAGGAAAATAAAGAGCATCAAAATCAGCAGAAGCAGCAGGAGAAAAGCAACAGCAGCTGCAGAAGCAGGAGCAGGATCAGCCACAGCAAAATCAGCATCATTATCATCAGCTTCAGGAGCAGCAGCAACAGCATCAGCATCATCATAGCAGTAGCAGCGGAAGCAGCAGCAGTATCAGCATCAGACTTCGATGCTAATGGACGATGAGAGAGTTGGTCATTTATCACTCAACACACCTAGCCAGTTTCCAGCCTCTGGGAATATAATTTAAAAGTAGCACTTTTATGTGGTTTTTTAATTTATTTATTTATTTTTTGTCGGGTATTAACGAGGTGCCTATCTGATGAAATTTAAATTGCTAAAGACCTACTGATTAATAGTTGTAAAGCTTTTTTAAATATTAATTTTATATAACTTGACAATTTACAAGTAAATTGTTAAATGTGATGTTTTTTTTTTATATTTTGTGTTTAAATTGAAGTAAATGTTGCAAGATTTGTTTGTGATGAATAATAAATAAAAAAATACAATATGGATATAGTTTGTAGATATGAGTAAAACGCCAATTAATCAGTGTAAAATACCAAAGTATAAAAATAATTATTACAATTTTATATTTTAAAATTTCGGAGAACTAATAACTAATAGTAGAGTTGATAAAGTTGTATTTTTAAACGGGTGTTAAATATTACTAATTTAGAAATGTAAGGTAATGTACGTAACACGTTAAGAGGAATATCACGTTTATTGGACGGTAAATGTTACTCTCGTAGAAATTCGTTCTGGAACAATTTAAATAATGTTTGCTGATTTTGTAGAACGTCCCATTAAAAAAGAAAGGAATCTAGACTCTAAAGCATCTGGCTGATCCGTTGATTGCAGATGAGAATTGCTGCTCATTTATCACCGAGAGCATCACTCCCGACTTTTTAAAACCAACGCCGGAGGATAAAACATTTTACTATTTTTGTTTTGGATACAAGAACATTTTTAATCAATGATTTAGATAATAAACTGACACGTACAAAACAAAATAAAATGTGAAAGTTTATTTACATATTTTTTTTTATAAATTTATAATTTTTACCTCTAAAACAATTAAATGCATTAAACAAATTATTCAAAGGTATTTTCTGATAACGGCATACAACTGATTTTTTTTAAACTCACGCAGTTTTCCAGAAAATTAATTGATCTTAATAGATCTCTTTTATATTTTGTTTAACCTCCAGTGCTCATAACTATGTGTCAAAAGCCTGAGCAGTGATATAAATATAGCAGAGGTAACTTCTTCATTTTGGGCCTGTAACATCCTCGCCTTCAGTCTACCTGAAATTTGCTAGTTCGCGGAACAAGATCTCTACCACTAAGGTACAACGGTAAGAAATGCATGAAATACTACGTACATAATTACTTGAGTGTATTCGGCCCCTAGATCTAAGAGGTTCATCTAGGTTTTTGGGATCAAAGATACGGGAGGAAATACAAATTTATGGTCAAGACGAAAAAATGTTTCTGTAAACCCAACTCATCAAGAAGTCCAGAAGGCTCACAAGGACCAGTTGAGTTTACTGGTAAACGTGACAAAGTATTAAAAATAACAGAATGTTAAAGGAATAGAAATTTTATGTGGATTATACTTCTTTTAATGATAAACATGGAACATTAGTGGTAACAATAGAGTTCCTTTGAAATGTAATCATAAGAAGAAATTATACAAGAGTCTTGTCTTTTAAAGGATTTTATAGTTCAATTGTCATCCACTTTGTTTTGTTACAGCATTATATTAGTTAAATGATAACAAGTAAAGGAATAAACATTAAGTGTATAAGTATATATAAGAATAAAATAATTTAATATGATCGTAGATGATTCTAAAACTAAAAATCTACTTTTTAATTAATAAAAGTTTTCTGTCGTTTCATAGAGGTGGTTCGCCAGAAAACATTATAATCCTAAATTTGAGCACGTATAGGGTCAAAGGTATAATTGAGGAGATTAAAATGCCCCAAACTGAGCGTCAAATGAATAATCAAACAAAAAATTACAGAAAAATTCAACTTTCCAATAAAATGATGTGAGGTAAAATTTGAAAATACCATAACTTCTTTAAAGACATATTAAAGACATGAGAGGCTTTATATGGTTAGGTTCGTGTAATACAGCGTAAAACTCAAGGGTTTTAAAATTTATGTATGATGCTGGAGGACAACTTATATTTTAATACAATTTACCTAATATTAATCTTTTACATAATATCTTTTAAATATTATGTAATTACATACAAAGTTTTGGGGATAAGAATTAAATAAACGGGTGAGAGTCATCTCATAGATAAGGGAGGGAGTTGAGGGCAATGTTATGAATATTTGTGGCCTCACAGGTAATTAAAATACACCCCTTCGTCAGCAGCTTCCGTTGTTTTGGCAGACGATCGAGGGAATGTGTGAGACAACATTCCACCACTCTTGTTAATAAAAGATTGTACACTACACATAAAACACCAAATAAACTGTTAAATAATATTAAAAATTGTAGGTTATATAGTTAGAAGTTTATCCATAGGAGTAACAAAGACAGAAACGACATAGTGAAATGAAATGAAATATTTATTCAGTAAAAAAAATACAATTTCGGATAGTACATAAAATATAGGTACACTGAAAAATATTCCCCCACATGGGCATTGGGCAATGCCCAACTATGTATTTTTTTTTTTTTATGTAATTAGACAGTCCAACTGTCTATCCTAGTAAAAAATTGTAAACTAATAAAATTCTCTAATTTTACATTATAAAAAGAAAGAAAACATATTTATTTTAATACATTAAGGTATTGTCTTGAACCGGCGATACATGCACATACATTGAAATTTAAGTGTCCTTTGATATTAGTTGTCCTTTACAGAAAATAGCACCTTTAACCACCATGGAAAAATATTTTATCTAATTACATATTTTTAAATAATTCTTCAAACCTTTTTTACACCGTCTTATAGCCTGTGACCTTCTTACTCTTCTTGACTATGTATTTCATTTTAAAACAATGTGAAAAATGCTTTTGTTAAAAGATCATAAAAAATAGTTTACTGTTTGTTGTAGTTTAAGTTTAAAAATTGACTTTTCTTTCAAATCTTACTAGGCCTAATAATTTTATGCAATAAAATTCTTTTTGGATTTTTGGCGCTTGTTCCCTTCTTCAAACTGCTGGTTTAATTTTTTCAATAAGTATCCTTTGTTCAGTTAAGCGAGCATGTGAGAGAATAATCGGTTCAATGGTGTGTGCGATTCAATAAAGTTAGGAGACCTTGCGAACTCCTCGCTGGAGTGGTTAGGGTAATCAGATAACGCACCTTGAACTGCCTAATCGGAAAACTTATCTCGACAAGAAATATAGTGTTCGACTCTATTATCCTCTAATTCCGGCTTGATCCCCTTGAATGAAAATGCAAAACTGATAAAAATATTACAATAAAGTAATGAGATTAATTTAACTAATCAAGGTAACTCAGATTTAAAGTTTATATAAATGGCGAATACTAATAATATTAACCAGTTATTAAATTGTTCTACCCAAATTCTTGGAAGCATATCAATTTAATTTTTATATGGTAAAAGTATACGACTATCGAATTTTATTAGGCTAAGTGAATTTAATATAGATTCTATAAAATGATATTGAACGTAGTGAATCAATAATCAATACATACTATCATGCACCCAAACTCATTACTTAACTGCCTGGAACGGCTGTGAATCTCCAAACTTGGAACATTAGCCGGAACGGCGCGATGACTTGGTGATTAATGAACATCTTTCTCCAACATTGCTCAACTGTCACTAGCTTACTGTGCACTAAAAAGATTTGTTTTTTTATACATCAATATATTTTACTATATGAAATTTTTTAATTTCATGTAGTACATATTGTTCCTTAATTATTTGTAGTAGATTGGTAATGCTATTTTGGTAATACAGTATGAATGATAATTCACACTTTTTGGTAAAAACGTGCTTTCAAATACTCCAAAATAATTTATTTTGAAACTATTTCAGGTAGTAAATGAATTAGTATTCTGTCGAATACTCCATTATTAAAATTTAGTTGCTCTTAAAATGTAAAAAAAAGGAAATAAGTTATAAATTTTGTGACCGCCATTTAACCTTCAGTAATTAACTTTTTTCAAATATAATGTAAGGATTTTTTTTGGAATTTTCAGAAGCGAGTATATTATAATATTATTTGTTAGATGTTGGTCTACAGCATTTGTTTCTTAAGATTTACATTAAATTCAAACAAATAATATCCGGACGAAATATTATTAACATACTTACCTATTAACATACTTTACTACTTTAAAATACTACTTTAAAGTATTACTTTAAAGTAGTATTTTAATATTACTAATATTATTATAATATTATTAATATTACTGTATACTACTTTAAAATATTAAAAAAATAAATACCCCCGTCGCAGCAGACCTGCGTACTCAGCGAATTTCCAATGGAATTTTGGTATATTTTCTATTACCACATAAAATCCATGGGGATGAGAGTATGTAGGTTTGCCGCCATATGGGTTTTGTTGGTAAATATAAGTTAAACCTTACCTAGTGATTGTACATACCAAATTTTATAAGGCTATGGTGTTCTTTTTATTTTCCCCATAAACCCTATAGGGGTGAGTACGTAGGTTTGCCGCCAAATGGGTTTTCTAAGCAAATATAAGTTAAACGCTTCCTAATGAATGTACATACCAAATTTTATCTAGATATGTCAATAAATAAGCAAGTTAGAAGGTTTTGTTGATTTCCCATAAGAATAACATGAGAAACATACTTTTGGATTTTCTCCATAATTATTTAAGCTGGGTAAAAAATTCAAAATACTAGATTGTTTGTTTTTTTAAGCTCTTTTAAATGGTTTAAGTTAAAATTGTTGAATTTTCTAAATAAAAGTAAAAAAAGCCAAAAACCCATTTTTAACCCTTTTGAAACCCCATAAAACCCTGTTCCCATGGTCCGATCATTCTGGTTCGCGAACTCAACCTAGTAGACGCTGGCTTACATCCCTGTACCAAATTTCATCAAAATCGGAGGTTCCGTTAAAAGTTATCGTGTTAACGGACACATATATATATATATATATATATATATCATTTATGAGTACATGCCTCCAATGCTATATTCCTGAATTTTTGCCTCCAACTTTAGCACATATTTTCAGGTAGTAAACTCAACTTTATGAGTATGGTTACATTTGAATATATAATTCTAATTACATAAATAACCTTTATATTCCATAAAATTTTGATATATTCCTCATTTTATTACTATGAAATTCATTAAAAAATGCCTCCGGAGGCAAAAATTAACAATTGATATATGTCTATCTTGATTTTCGGCCTCCGGAGGCAGTTGGTTACAATTGACCAGTTGTTTGAAGAAGCCAATTGTCAGCTGTTACCTCCGCCCATACAGACGCAGAAAAAAAATGAAGCCGTCCGTCGTCTGAAGCTAGCTCTAATCAACATAACCTCACTTATTTTATACATATAGGAGAAAAGGATAAAGAACAGAATCAGAAAATTCCGATTATTTTTACCTGAGAGTATTTTAAGTTCGACTGGTGGAAGAAAATCACATCAATTTTGTAATCAAGGTAAGTGGAGCTGTTATCACTTTCTATTATACTAACCTGCAATTATTTTGAGCTGAAAAACACCTCAAGTCTTTTGTGAAAATTTTCATTTTATTTGGAAAATTAATTGTTTTTTTACTCTGATAAGGTTAGCTAAAAATAGAGTTGAGTTACATATTTAGGCCTACATCAATCTCATATTTTGTTCCTCTACCTAATATCAGACCATAAAAGACCATGAGACCATAATAAGTTCAAATCAACCTTGAAAGCTTTATTGTTCAATTTAAGTGTTTATGACATAGATGAATTTATAAACAAACTGAAATCTATTAACTAGTTTTGTATAGAACTTTATTGTTTTAAGTCATGTTTATAAATTGTGACAATGCCATACATGTAACAATGTGAAAACGGCAATAAAGATTGTCATTGTCTAACTTAGTGGATTAAAACTGGTAAAATGCCTTCAGATCCATATGTCATATTATTGAAAGAATATTATAAAATAGGCTCTAGTTCTTTTTTATATCTTGGGAGCTAATGTTATTATGTAGAGTATTATTTAGTCTCAAAATAGTGATTAGTGAAGTCTTGCTATTTGATTTTTGGTTAAGTTACCTTTAAACAAGTGACCTTAGGTTATCCTTTTTTATTGGGTTACCTTGCTAGCCTGGCATTCACTAAAAATATCAAGCGAAACTTTGTTATCCTACTCCACCGTTATATCAATGTTAAAATGCTAAATAATTTCTTTGAAAGTAAATTTTCTTCTAATATGTCATCTTGAATGCTGAAATGTATTAATGTATTGTTCAAATGTGTTATTGATTAATTGTATTGATCACTTCACTGTAATTTTTTGTATACTGGCGTATGCCGTTCATTGCCAATGAATAAAATTTATTCATTGAATACCTATTTAATATTCAATGGCAAAAAAAAAAGTTTGATTTTTCGATAGCCTAATATTGCTACACTATGGATGATACAATTCCACGATACGATTACAATTTTATCCCCGAATTTAGTTTTGTTCTAAGATATTAAACATAGGCCTAACCTTTTGACAATAAAAAAATTACATTGCAAACAAGTAACTGAAAATACAGTAACAAAAACAAGTAGGGTCTACAAATTTTTGCGAAACTTCGTCATCCTACTCCACCGTTATTATCAAAGTTGCAATTTGGATATTTCGATTATTCGATAGTTGTAATCGTTTGAGTTAAGATATGCGTAATACAATCATTAACGAAAATGTATCATAATGTAACCTAACAATCTAACCGTAAACCGTCACTTTTATTGACAGTGATGTTTGTAACAACAAAATTAATGGTGTTTGGAAACATTTAAAACTCATATTCCCTCAATACAAAAGCAAAAAATACCTTTCTGATTCATATTTGACAGCATCAACTAGCTGTCTAATTTCTAACAAACTAAGTTTTATATGTTTGACTATCTTTCAGATATTTTATTTGATAGTTTATAACTTAGGAATGGTACAGTAGCCTATGTTTATAGAAGCAAAAAACCACAAAATTAGTGTTAGGCCTAAACTTACTTAGTTATCTGTCTGTTTCTGTTCATTAATTTTCTAGCCTAGAAGCATTTTCAGTGTTCAATAAGTTAGCCTAATGAATGATAAGAACTCTTAAAAAAAAAATTGATTACTTGTTGGGCCCTAAGTTTAATGGTAAGATTGCAATGTTGCTTTCACCTACATACCATAGGCCTACCTAGATATCTACACATAAAAATGGATCAATATTTCTTTGGTAATGGCATCACACATGAACGGCTGGATTGATATAATTATTTTTTTTTTGTTGTGTTTGTTATTGACAGGAAAAGGTAAGAAAGAAAAAGTTAAGAAAATTCCACAGGGCTCCGTTCTTCACATTTTCAAAGTTACCATGTTATTCTTATGGAAGCAACATTTTTGTATTGGAACATATTTTTACATTTAGAAATATTAGTTATTTAAACAGCTGTTTTCACTTAAAGTATTGAACGGATTTCGGTAATAATAAAACCAAGAGGAAAATTATAGACTTGCAGCGAGTCGCGAGACAGCAAGTGAGCGTAGCAAACGAGCTCATCTGAAGGGGCAAAACCAGAGGAAGTTTTAACTTCCTCTGGTTAGCTTTGCAAAGATGCCGGGTATGGTAGTTAATAATATAAATGGAGTCATACAAGTATAACAAAGCACTTGTATCGCCAATGTCAATCATAAAACTCGTTGTAACAGATCCGCTTTCTCACCGGATTTCCAATGGTTAATTTTATTTAAGTTATTTTGTATTTTTTGTATTTTTGTATTTTGTGTCTATCTACGCCAGAGGCATTTTTTAACGTTTTTACGGGGAACGGTCCAAACCCCAGTCTTGTTACTATCTAACATCGACCAGTTGTTAGAAAGCATCATTAATTAATTAGCCCAATGACAAATGGCAACTGGGTCCGGAATCGATCCTTTAAAAAGCTACTAACTTTCCTTAGGATCAAACCAGCAACCTTTGGATTCAAAGACGAGCACTATAACCACTCAGCTACCCAGCCAGTTACAGTTAGACCCTAAGACAAAAAAATTCTTAATAATCTAATAAATAATCCTCACAATAAAATAAAGCATATATTTCCACTCTCATTTTAAGTAGGCCTAAACCTAAGGTTCATTATTTTACTATTGGTATAATGGTGTTACTGTATGTTATGATGAATTAACTTATTTTGTTAACACATTTGCTGCAGGGCATTCACCAGTGAGTGGTCTTGTTATTTTCTGCGTGCTGCGCACTCACCGGTGAGCGTTCCTGTATCGTCTACTTCATTCAGTTGCTGTGCGGCAGTTCACTGGTGAGGTAAGGGCCGCTTTTGCCCACGTTTTATGGACGACTCAGGCTGTCTAATTAATTGTGCAATCCGTTTCCGAACATCTCTAAGCGTATTGCTAGCTATTATATTTTACAAAATTTTGCATTCATTTTACATGTGTTTAGGGCTACATTATAATAATAGTTTTATCTTAAGTAAAACTATGGCTTTATCCCATAAAAGAACAATGGGTCCAGAGATGACATAGACAATGATCAAACATTTCTAAATTGCAGTCGACAAAATTAATGACAACGCTAGAGGTGCTAATCGTTCACCAGTGAGTGCCATGACATAGCTCTTTTAAAATAATCGTATATACATTTTTAAAACTTTTAGTGCTTTTTTCTGATTAGTGAAAAATTTAGTTACATTTTATTAAAATAACGTTATCTTTGATATGGCTGGAAAATGTGGGAGAGGGCGCCAGGTGCTGAGCACTCACCAGTGAGTACTATTTTAAAAATGGTGGCTGGCAAAGAAAATTAATCGGGAAGCGCTTTTCATGCAAACAGATGGTATTCAGCAACCACAAGGCATGTTTTTATGCAAAATTTTTCAGCATAGGGGGAAGGTCAATCATTTCACATGCTGCAGTGAATGTGTTAACCTGTACTATTTGAAGTGCACAACCAAAGCTGCCATTACAAATAAATGATCTGTTTATGTTTACAAATCCCAAAACATAAATTTTTTAAATCTTAGGAATGAGGAAGACAGTTGAGCAGATAATTAAGAACAAACACCATATATCTATTTGCTCTCTTAAACAATAAACCAATTTTGCATTAGATAGCTTGGGATTTAGTTTGTAGTATTGTTTCCACGGAGTTTTTAAGTAAAAATAAGGGTTACCAACAACCTAGTGAAGGAAGGCGCATGCAATAATGTTAATTCTTAATGCATAAAGCTAAGTTACTTACTAATCAAATAAACTTATCAAAAGTATGTTGATGAATAAGCAATATAAGGCAAGGTTTCTTTATATTTCCCTTAATAATGATATAGGTACAGCAGAAAACTTGATTTTATTTTCTTTGTACTGGTAACTAATTTTAGTTAATTATTCAAAATATAGGCTATTAAATTGTTAAGTTATTGAAATAGCTTAGATTGTCAAATTTAAAAAAATGAGAATAAAAATCCCTAAAACACACCTTTCACCTTTTGAAACCCTAAAAATCACGTTCCCATGATACAATTATTGGTTTGCGAACTGATTTTTAAAATAGATGATGCCTTTTCTACCAAACTTTATCTACATCAGAGGCTTCTTTAAAAAGTTATCATGTTAACAGACGCATGGTAAATATTAGCGGACACATCTTTTGCTTTATTTGTTGATGGCAAAACAAAAAAGTAACACCATCCCGGGCTTAATTCTTTATGTGACTAAGTTATTGCCACATTCCTTTAATGAAAATAAGAAAAATGATATTTATTACCTGCTATTATTACTACTAACAACTAAATCTAGACTTAGTGCTGTCAAGAAGAAAACAGCCGAATAACCTACTTCAACTACTGGCTTTCCATTAGGCTACAAATTTTTTGTACAAAAGGCTAGCCTACATTTTTGCTAATGATATGGTATAGTATTCTATTGTTTTTGTATGATATGGTAACCTCTATTGTAAACACACCTTTACATATTAAGGTGTGTTTACAATAGAGGTTGACAGCCAAAAGTTATCAACTTTTACTGTTATATTCATGTGGCTAAAGTCAATAACTTTTGGTTGTCAATCTCTGGCTTAGACACACTTTTAGGCTCAATAGATTACTTAGGCTATTGCAAAATAAGTTATATTTGTAAAAAGAACAGGTAATGATTCTTGAAGTAAATGTGATGTCAAAGTATGCTTTGTTTTGGCAAGTGCAGCCTTAAAATAATTAATGTGGTCCTATAACAAATTCAGTAATAATACTACAGTAGGTACTAACCTTATTCCCTTTTCATATAGGACAGTTTTTAATTCTACCAACATATAAGTTTCTTCCAATTTTATTTAAGAAACTTTGCTCAATCTGGCTGGCCTATTTCAGACATTCTTTATATCTTTTCATCATACCATTGCTATAAACGTTGTTTTTGGAACGGTCAGCTGTGATCGAAACTAGTTGATTCCCGGTGGGTTGGATAAACGTGTTGGTAAACAAAGTTTTTATCATTCTGCACGAAATCAGCCTGTTTTTTGTTCTCTCAATAGTACCAAAACCGACTCTTTCTTGTCCTAGGTCTGAAAAAACATCTGGAGAATTTTTTAGGTCCTAGGACTGAAAAGTCAGCTGTTTGCTAAGTATATTATTATTGATTTATTAATGTTCAGAAGCAGAATTTTGAAATTCAAAAGTTATAAAGAGCATTGTTTGTAAATAACAGAAATGTAAACACACTGCATATTACTTACTTTGTAAATATAACCTCGAAAATACAACTTTATAGTTAATATTTTAAACGATCAAAATCCTAATTTTGCTTTATGATAAAAAAACCTTGTTCATTACTCGGAGCAAAAGTGTCTTTTTGATGCTTAATCGTTTTTAAAAACTCGGCTGCGCCTCGTTTTCAAAACACGATTGCGCACCAAAAAGACCCACTTTTGCTCCTAGTGATGAAAACTACTATTTCGGGGCTAGACCGCGAAACAAGACACGCAAATTCTCATTTTTTTCTCATTTTTTAGACATTCTCATTTTTTTAGAATGTTTTTTTCTCATTTTATTCTCATTTTTTTAAATTTGACAATCTAAGCTATTTCAATAACTTAACAATTTAATAGCCTATATTTTGAATCACGCGACTAGACCGCGAACCGTGGTTTTCAGGACACTAAACAAGTTTAATTTATTTTTATTTTTAATAACAGCTGTAAATAGTTCAAATACAAGATAAACAAATAACAACGTAAGATGGTTAAAAATTAAGAATTTTATTTTTGTTCACATTTAGGTTAAAATTTATTAATTTTTTATCCAAACTGTAAATTTATTAAAGGTGGTATGAGGAAAAGTACTGTTCGTAACTTGTCCGAAAGTGGTATATCGGTGCTCGATCGAATTCAAGTACTCGGCTTCGCCTAGTACTTGAAACTTGATCTTGCACCGATAACAACCACTTTCCGGACTAGTGACGAAATATACTATTGTGGGCTGAGCTAACAAAAAAGTAATGTAAAAATAAGACATCACAAATAAGAGGCTGAATACTACATAACAGTTAAGTAATACCTTATCCATTAAATGACTAAACACATTGTTTATCTAAATTTAGTACAGCGCTGATGAGGGATGTAGATTTAGACCTACATTTCATCTTTTGAAATACGAATCTTGTAACTTTTATTCATGTCCTAAATTGGATATTACATGTCTACTGAGTTTTATGTTTGTATTCCAGACGCATGCTTGAGAACACTTTGGATCCACTACAAAGGATAAGTTATCATTCTTATTCCTGCAAGTGTTAGCGACTGATACAAGCCAAATTCAGTGAAGGGATGAAACGGTATGTTTTACTTAATGTATTTTAGGTTATTTGTTACCAAAATAACTACTTATTTAAATTTGTATTTCCAAATATGATATTCTACCTATGCTTTAAAGTGCCTTTCATTAAGCATATAAATCTATATGTACATCTAGAACGCTCACACCGTTATCAGACCCCGCCACCTTATGAAAGAAGACAGGCAAGAATGACCAAATTACTGATACTGGCAGTGCGAACACTGTCATTTACATGCTGGTTTCTCGCACACACAATACATAAATTGAACCGTATTTATTCTTAATTTGCATAAATTGCTGATTCTGACGGTATAAAAATATTTGTTAGTCCTAAGTTATATTAAATATTATAAAATTACAAAAATAAGAAAACAAATACTTTTGAAAACGTTACATGAAAAAGTTTATAAACAAGAAAGTTTTTTTTTCATTTTTGGGCTAAGAACGAATTTCCAGTGGCAAAGTTTCAGATTATAAGTTGATCTAAAAAGTTTACATTTAACATTTTTTTCGTAATAATTTTTAGTTTGTCTAATAATTGAGCACAAAGCAGTAGTCAGTTGTTTTCCTCTTGCTGCTGCATTAAAGGCTATGCAACACCGTGTTATGCCACTGCATTGCTAAATGACTGTTTAGGCGGGTGCGTTAATCTTTGTCTAACATGTTTATTTAACATAAATAGCTTAATTAAATAATTAAATAATTTGTACTGAGAGTAAGTAAAAACACTCCACATTGCATGAACGGGTTTCTAAATAGGCTTATATATCATTCCGGACATTGAAAATGAAGACGCAATTCTCTGAAATCCTCAGCGACCCGCCACGCACAAGTTTACACATTTTCTTCATTTTACTGTTCACTTTGTCAAGAAATGTTGAATTTAAAGATTAAAGTCCATTTCATTATCTACAATTTTGTAGCTTGCAAGTTTTTTCCTAACCAACAAATAAAAAAAGTTTACGCTTAATAACTTTTTCCTGTCTTAGTTGTGTATTGACGTACGTTTTTTGGTCATGGGGTTTTCTAATTAAATGTAATGGCTAAGATATTTACGCTCTTATAATCAGCCAGCATTTGGCTTTAAAACTATTTTATAAGTTTTAATAAATTTATAAATTTAGCATCCGTAGAGGAGCGTGTAGGTAAGTAGCCTAAGCGCGCACACAAAAGCTTTAGATGCTCATTTTGCGTTTTTGTCTGCCCTTTAGAACACAGGTAGCAGTTTTTGGTTCGAGTTTTGTCTTGTATGAGCGTTCCTGGTGTATACAATATAGCGTCGCTTTCCAGGCATATGGTCGTATCTCATTTTCAGTGATTTTTCAGGAGAGCAGAAAAACAAAAACCACACCTACATTTTGCTTCAGAGATTCTAAACGAATGAACTTAGAAACTTTATTTTTAGGCTAGTAATGCATGACACCCTAAACTTTAAAGTACATGCTAAGAGATTTGGAAATATATATATACTTTGAAAATTATATATATAAACAAGATACGACAGTTTGCCTGAATACTTTATGCAAGGTTATACTAGGCAAGGTCAACATTATAGTTCAGACGAAAAGTCGTATCTTGAGATACGACGCCTTTTTTGACTGGGTTGTATCAGGCAAACAGTCGGTATCATTAATTGATACGACCTTTCGTCTGATTTAAATTTACAATTTTTTGAGATACGACTCATAAACCATAGCCTGTATCTTCTAAACAAGGAGGGATAGACATACGACGATTCGTGTGATGTGTAGAGGCTGTCTGGGAGATTCAAAAACTGTCGTAACCTAAAAATCCATTTTTTTTTTAGATACGACCTTATGCCTGGAAGGCGACGATAGAGTTGTATAATGTTAGATCATTACTTCGAGTGCAGTCTTTTAACTGTGTAATGCTACACTTTAAATAACTAAGTTTAATGTACTTGTTGCAATTCAATTTAACTATGAACTGTCATTGCTAAAAATGTTACATTTGGTTCTAAATCAATTACACCGGACCAATCCAATATTGTGATTAACAATAATCACCCAAAAATTCATGTTTTTACAGCTTTATTAACAGATGCTTAAAACGCTCAATCCTATCACATTGTTATTTTAGTGGGAAATTTTCCAATTTAAATGATGAATAGCCTAGCTCTCTTATTTTAAGTCCGATCTTCATTATTTTTTGGCAGAAACAACTACAGACCAAGCACTACTCACTCAATGACACCAAAAACTTGAAAATTGATCGAGAATTGTAGGAGTAGTCCAATTACAAAAAAAATTCCCTTAGAGTATTAAATAATTATAGATTTTACATTATTTAAGAATAAAAAAACTGCAATACCATATTTACATTGTGAATTTAAACTTAATAAAAATAGTATGAAGGTAGATGACTGATGTGAACAATATTGTTTCAAGTTACAAATTAATACAGCACCGGTAACACAAAATGTACTCTTTTATTATGATTATTATGATGAATTTAACTTCTAATTAACATATTATTATATATTATTATTTCACGTCCGCCTAATTCTTTGAACCTCCTTACATATTTATTAAGACATTAGGCATACTTAGATAAAATACTATAGCATTCTGTATTTATTATATGCATAAAAATTAATCCTATTTAATTTTTTAAGTACATATGGTAATTTTTTAAAAGAATGATTTTTTAATTTTTTTATTGCATAAGCAACTTTAGCTTGTGCGAAATGACATTTCAATATTGTTGCGCCCATTGGTGGGTTTTATTACGGTAACACAGCAAAAAGTATCTATGTTGAACATCTTGTGAGTTCTGATTCCCAATAGACATTTATGTCTGTTAGGAATTCAGAATGAATTTCCACCCTCGGTCGCGACACAGGCCTGCCATACTATGTACCGTACTTAGCCAGTTTCACGCTAGGGTGGTTATAAGTTCGTCATTTTATTGCTTAATATGTAGGGAATACTTTTAAAGATAATTTATAGTAAAGAAATCACACATACAATGACTCGCCAAATAAATCACAACTGTGGAGCGGCAAAGGGATGTTCTGATTAACAAAAATCGAAGTACAGTAAAGTGTCAAGTATCCAAGCAATTGTTACCAGGGATGGTTCAGATAACCAAATTGTTTGAATATTAAACACAAAAATCATTTACGATTTATAACCACCGGAAAGTTGTACATCGAATACAGTAGAAGCTCTCTTAACCGACCTCTACGGGACCGGACTACGGTCGGATAACTAAAAAGGTTGGTTAAACCGAGTAATACCGGAAATATTTATTAATAGTAGTTTATGCAGCGATTCTTTTATGAGGGCCTTTTAGCCACGAGTGTTTTAAATATCTCATGAGTGGCTTAAAGGCAAAATACAATCGTTGCCTACTTTATCTGCGACAAAATTACTGTAGTAAACATATTAAAAATTTAGAGGTTATGGACGGTCTTCCATCCAAAATAAAACGTAGCCACATGGATGTGGCTCGACCAAATCATCGTTCTCACTCACATATGATCACACTATTTCGAGATTAGATGCTTAAAGCAACCACAATTGAATCGTAATAAAACAATTAGCTTATATGCGAATTTTGTAATTTTTTATTAAAACACTAGCCTACTAATTTTGTTAAATGCTGAGCTTATATTAATCTAGAACGTGTATTTTAATTTGAAACCTGTACCTTGAAGACCCCATTAAGCAACGTGTCTAATTTAGTAAGGTAATTCTTTATGATTTTACTTGTAATATCATTATTGGTTATTTGTTGGAAATATAGGCTACTTGCTCTATGTTTGTCTTTTCAAAATTTTTATTTTGAAGTACGGACCAGTGAATAGTACATGTCATTCTGGGGTTACAGTAACTGACATTCGGAAAATTGACTCTTTACTGTATTTTTAGCTTTCCAGATGCCAGGGCAATATTGGAAACCAATTAAGCCTGCCAAAGTGGTATTAGGCCCTATTACAATGCATAATACATATATCTTTATTGAATGTCATTGACATCACATTTAATCACATTGGCGCATTTTGTGACATAGAGTCAATTATGACATACTAAATGTATGCTGGCAAAATACCAGGTGTGCGTACCAAGTACAGTAGACTCCCTCTTAACCGGCCAACTCGGGACCAGGCCTCGAGCAAATAATGATTTCGCGGGTTAAACCGATGTACATTTAAAAATGCCAACCTACAATTTCATATGGCTTAAATACAATTATGCCATTACAATTAAATACACTTCCTTCCAGAACAGTACATTTTAGGTGGCGTGAAAATATCATGATATTATGTTGAATTGAATGATACAGTAGCTAAAAAACAAAGTTTCTTGTGAAACATGGCCGGTTAAAGCAATGTTGAGGTAAAAATGGCTAGTTAAAAAGATGTTGTTTTTTTGAGCCCGGGAAGGCCGGTTAAAGCGGACCCTGGTTAAAAGGTGGCTGGTTGAGAGTTAGACTACTGTAGGCCTTTAGGCCATGAAAACAAACAATGGTAGGCTAGGGTAAAGTTTTATTTTGCGTTTTAACAAGTGACTTCTTAAGTTTTTTACAACTATGTACATCTCTATATGGTTGCTTCAATTTACTCTTAAATCTTTTTGGTAAGTTTTAGTTTGTTCCAGGTTTAGTTAACATTTTCTAAGTGGCGCACACTACCTATTTCACAAAAATGTGACCTCTTGATACATTTTACATTAAGTGCACATCTTAAAAATGTTCACATGAAAAGTCTATCTTTGGGCAAGTGCGTTTCGTAGATCCATAGGACATAGTCACTTGTCTTGCCATTCCTGATTTTGTTTTTGCACTTGTTTTTGTGCTTCATTATAAATAAACTGCATTGTTGTGAATCAGCAGAGTTTAAGTGTTAAGAATGGAAAAAAACCTAGATTTGTTTAAAATCCTAATGTTGGACTTGCCGTGTTCCCCATTTTTTTACGAAAGGAAAAGGAAATTAGGTCAAAGCTGTAGAAGGACGAAGAATTGGTAAGTTGTTGATAGGGTTAAGAGAGTAGTGGCCGAAAGGAGGAGTGTTGATTTTGTCATCCACAATGTGTCTTTTGAAAAGAGTTTTATAATGTCTAAAGATTGATGAATATTCATTTTTAGGGAGAACGAGGCGACCCAGAGAACAAACCACATGAATAAAAACACCAATGAAGAAAGAAAAGAATTAAACTGTTGTTGCATATTGTGTAGATGAGACTTAAATTAATTGTAAATAATACATGTTGATGTCTAATGTTATAGGTCTTTCTCTTTTAAAACTTCCTAATCCCATTATTTTATTTTATAATTATTGTTACTTTCCATATAAAAAAGTTATGGTCTGGTACCAAGGGGTCTACTATAAATCAAGTTTTTATATAGGATAGTTTGGGTGTTTAAGGTTTCATTAATACTGGTGGTAGGCATAATTCATTTAACGCCTTGTACAACAAATTTGTTGGGGCCAAGCATGAGTTTCAAAGTACAAGTATGCAATTCCTAAGAATAACTTTGACCGATCTGTTATAAATAGGCTGTCTTGGTGTGTAATTCTGTATATGTTAATTGTAATAAGATTAGTCCTTATCAAGTATGATTTTACTAATCTACCAATAAATTATGCATTGACGCCCAGAAAAACAAATATAGGTACCTAAAAGGCAATCCACTCTAAAACATTTCACAAAAGCATTTTTGAAAAGCAGTAGGCCTATTGTTATTTCTATCCTGTATTGTTAATAAGTTAAAGCACAAAAGTTATTATTACTGCTTATTAATCTTTATATAAGGAAATAAATTCTCTTATTTGAATAATTTTGCTAATGATTCATATAGAAATAATCTTTTGAGGTTTTCTATTTCTAAGCTTAAGCAATGGGTCAAAATTTCCATTGAACTCCACACGTAAGTAGCCAAGAGAAAATTAATAGAAAAACAGTTCACTTACTGTGCAAAGGGGTGTCACATTTATTGGTATTTTTATTTATTATTAATACTTTATTCAATGCTATTACTGTTGTGAATCAACATAACCTTTATCTGAAAGTATTCCTTTCGTTATCCTTTAAGTGCTGAAAAATATTACTTAACTTTTGAGAAGTGCTGGGGAATAATTCATATAACTTCAGAAAATGAAATAAAAATTCGATTAAAAAAATTTGTTATCCTAAAGTGCTATACAACGATATTTTGTATCTTGATCGCAAGGAGAATCTTATGAAATCATCGGTGTTTCAAAATAACAATTGAGTCAACCGATATTCCCGCTCACCATATTGATATCGACGGCATGACAATATATCGTTGCTTCGAATTTTTGGATGAAAGGAGAGGCTTGATTTATCGTTCGTTGCTTAGCATTTCCGCTTAAAAAGACGATCAACGATATATTGTTCTATAGCACTCAAAACGGTTAAGAGATTTTTTTACTTGTGATAAAGGAAAATATTCCCTTAAGAGAGTCTGATACCTGTGAAGTGAGGTTTATTCCACGAAATATATATTTAGGCATAATTACAGGATGGTTTTGGTAAGTTTTACTTGGAGACCAATTTAGGCCCACGCTATTATGGCGCTATCCTAAGGTCTTTCATCTATACTCGGGACCACATCAGTTTGTTGATTTTGGAATGTCAAAACACTTCACAAATCGCTTTAATAATAATACACCTTGATCATTTTTTTTTATGTTAACTTCATTAAATGGAAAGTAAAGAAGCAACAATTTTGAAATAAATTAACTAAAACACACCTATGACAAAATCTAAGATAGAACGTAAAAAAACTTCCAGCTTAATGGTCCAAATAAAAAAACTGAGAAATACCGATAAAAATTGACTAGGCCTATATGCCAGTAAATTTTAAAAAATTGACTTCTCACATCATATGCATGTTTGAAATCAATTTTCAGTGGCACGATCTTCCGCAGAAAACAAGAAGTACAAGTGGCATATGATAGGTAAATCGGTAAGTTACTAACATTATTTTAAACCATGGATGACACATTTTAAAATTTTGGTTTATGTTTACGATGCATAGCTTTGAATCCAACTGAATAGTTACAGCATTGATAGGTTGCACCTCCTCTGTCACAGCATACCTTCAAAATTTTGGTATCAAACAAAATACATTGAATGAAAAGTCTGTTAGAATGCTATATAGTCAATATTATAAAACATAATAACTTACAAAAACAAAAATAGCCCCTATCATAATTTTGCTATCTCATTATTTTACATAAAAACCTCAACATTAAAATCTTATTTTGCTCTGATTTTAGCAATTTTTCCAATGTATTAATGGGTAAAAATATTTGGTGTTACATAAAAGTTAATGTAAACTTCCTTAAATTGTATGCCTTTATAGTTTTGAATAAATTAAATCTACCTATCTAAAAGTGTAATAACTGTGGGCATAGTCATTTTATTTAAGTTAATAATCCAGTAAAATTTACACTTGACACAATAAAAATTGGACTATTACCATAATACATCACTACATAGGACTTCCTGACACTAATACTAAACAATATTTCTCAATTCTTCAGCCATAAAACGCATTCATCTTCAGAGTTTCAGTGTGATGGAATTTGTTGACAGAATTTTTAAGTGCATTAACCTAGGTAAATTACAGGCCTTGTGTTCAACTGTCTGGCCTATACCTTAATTAATAATATAACCACTGCTGATTTTTAATTTGATTCTGTTATTTATCAAACAGGTTAAAAGGTTTAAATTAAAAAACAAACATGATAATGTAGCGATAAATATTTATTGAACATACCGTACTTAATAACATGTTAGATATAAGTTATTATGTACATGAATATTTTAAGCAGGTTATTATTTAAATTAATTTTAAAAGTTTTATACTTATATATAGAAAATTTATAATTATATGTATTTTAAAATCAAAGTATAAAACAAAGCAGATAATTAAAATAACGTAGAAATAAAAGTAGGCCTAAGATGTCTGCAGGTCATGTGTCACCCCTTTTCCAAATCCTGAAAAAAACAACACCAATATAAGTTAACCATCATTATGATGAGAATTAATACAACCAGGAGAAATGATAACTTGCAACAATTCATTACCTCTAAGAAAATGCGGGCACATAAAAATGCTATAGTGACACGTTATGCCCATCACCGTATTCACCTTAGCAATCTTTAGGAACACTAGAGGCCGGCCACAGGAAAAAAGGGATGCAAGATCATGATGAGGTGTACCTTTGTTACGGACAAATAGCAGCAGATTCAGCCCAGTTACCAAAGTCGGCTGGGTCCAGTTTTAAACATTATAAGCCTTGTAACTTCACTCAGGATCAAACCAACAACCTCCAGATTGAACGTTGGGCTCGATAACCACTCAGCTACCAAGTCAGTTAGTAAACAGTGTAGTAAAAATTTTAATTTTTATGGAGTCTGACAAAAAAACTACAAAACTGTTATAAATTGTAATTTTATGAGTTACCTGGGAATAAAAATTATATTGCATTTAACACTGAAGCAAGCATACTCCTTAAATAAACCAAAAACAAATGGGGAGGAAAATTGAGGTTTACTGTCAGTCAAAATGTCATAGGCCTACCCCTCTTACAACTTAATTTTTTTAACAAATCATTTTATTTGTCAGCTCACGGAGGGGTTTTCTGCAAAAATGGTCATTTTGAGTTATTGCCACCAGCCAGTTGGTATCAACGATCACATAGGAGCAATAGGTGGAGCACGTCATCCACGAGCTGAAGCATGAATATTTCACTGGCCTACGATAATATGGCGGCTGCCGTCCGTGACTCACAGTTGTGGCGAGGGATAAAACTATGTTAGATTGTTTATTTTTGCTGTTAATTCAGAACGGACAACATAATATATTACAATCTGTCTCACTTCACTGATTAATTTCATACAAAATTTTAAATAATTCGGATCACATCTTAATTGTTTAATCAAACAAGAATAAGCGATGGCCAAATCATGAAAAAGGCGATTTAATATTGTTGTATGTTTTAAGTAACTTCTAAAAAAATATAGCAAAAGTGTAATAATTAATACTCAAAGTAAATATCTTCCACAAAAAAGGCATCATCTAATAAAAACAATGATTTTTATGGGCAGTAAAATGTCCCAGCTTGTATTAAAAGATTTTCATTATATGTTCATTCAGTAAATTCAATACTAAAACAAGTTTCAAAATAATTCAAAATAAATCTTTCATGTTTGTATTAGTATATCTTATACTCATCAGTTATAATCTTACTTTTTAATCAGCTTATACTTAGTGCTTGCAACCGTTAAAAACTTTGCAAAATTGTGATATACTCTAAAGCCGGGTTTACATGCAACGATAAAACGTAACGTTTTGTCTAAACGATAAGACGTTGCATGCAAGACGAAGCGTGTAAACCGCAAGTCGTTACGACTTGTCGGAGTTGGAGCCAGATCGGAAGGTTTGTGCAAATTTGCACTAATCTCTTGAGATCGCAACGACAAGTCGTTGCTACGCGGGTTGGCGTCGACAAGACGTAGCGTGTAAACAGATACACCCTGTCTCGACCAACCGCAGTTTTGTCGCCGTCTCATATCTCGTCTCGTATTTTTGAGTGATCACTGAATACGTTCCATTTGTTATTTAAGAATTGAAGTTTTGTTGCTTACCAGTGTTTTAAAGTTTATTTTAGTGAAGGAACAGAAATGTCAGACCCGCTTCAAGCCTCTCGGGAGTTCCTGATAGAGTTTAATTCGGAACTTAATTGGAAAGATCATGTTTATTAAATTCTAACTAAAGTCTCTAAAGGAATCTATGTCATAAGAAGGCGAAAAGGAAATGTGACAAAGGAAATAATAATAACGGCTTATTATGGCTACTTTCATTGTCATCTCTTGTACGGAATTTCAGCTTGGGGCAATGCTCCAATAGCCAAAAAAGTTTTTAAAAAACAAAAACAAGTAATCAGAATTATTTGTGGCACAAAAAGAAAAGCAGACTGTAAACCACTTTTTTGACAGTTGAATATCCTGACATTGCCAGCCATGTACATTTTACAAATTATTTTAAACGTTCGAGAAAAAATTAACAATCAACCTCAAAATTCTTTTAACCATTCATATGAAACAAGAAACAGAAATAAATTAAAAATATCTTTATGCAAGTACACAAAATCTCAAAAAAATCTTCAATTTATGGAACAAAAATTATTTAATACGATACCCTTGAATTGGTTGGAACTGCCAGTAAAAGAATTTAAAAGAAGTATAATGGAAAAACTATTAACAAAAACACCAAACAATGTTGAAGACTGCCTATCTAAAGATTTTTGGACATCATAGTAAAATTGAAAATTATATTTAAGTTTAATTAATTATTATTGCTATGTATCTGTTATGATACCTGCTAATAAAGCATTATTATTATTATTATTATTATTATTATTATTATTATTATTATTATTATTATTTATAGAACTATACAAAAGCTTATGGTAAGTAAGGAAAAGTAAAGATTATTCTGACAGAAATAAAAATGACAAATGAGGGGAAAACACCGACTGACTTGTATGGAAAGACGAAACGTGTGAATGCACCATCATATCGTTCAGACAAATCGTTACGTGTAAACGATCGTCCGATATCTGATAAAACGTAACGACTTGTCGACAACATTTTGTCGTTCAATTTATCGTTGCGGGTTAACCCGGCTTAAAACTATTTTGACCTAAAAGATCCAACTAGGCATTTGAATATTCTTTATAATGGAAGTAATTACTTCAGTGAAATTGCTTTATTATATGAATTTAAACATAATATAGCAAAAATGCAAATCCAAGTAGGCCTATTTTTTACATTTTTTGTATACGGTATTTTAAGTTTCCTTCATTATAAAAGTTATTTATACTCGTGCTGAGTGCAATCAGTTAACTTATGATACTATAACACAACCAGTAACATCTAACAATATTTTATAATTATGCATAAAACTGTCAAATGATAGCCTTGAATGATTATATTATTTAGAAACCTTATTTAGGTACGGTATTTAGTTTCCAATTAATAAAGAAGTTAATCTAATCATATAATTATTCAAATTCTTATTCCCCAATGAAGATCTCTATGTTTCTAGTGGAAACCAATTAGACTGTTAGCTGAAATGACGTCACATTCAACCTCCTAGCACCAGGACCGCCGAGAGAATTTTTTGGCCCAGGGCAGGGTTGGTAATTATGCCATTTATGTGCCACCTCTTAAAAATTTAATTTTTTTTGTTCCAAACTGTCCAAAGTTACGCCCTAATTTTTAAAATGATAGTTTTTCCACGGAAAAAGTCGGAAAATGCAGGAAAATCTGAAAAACCGGAAAAACATTTTTCAAGTAAAATGGTTTAAGTGGGTATTCAAAATGACGGGGAAACCGAGCTGAACTCAAATGTTCAAGAGTTATTAAAATCCGTTCATAAATAACAAAGTTATCGCCGGAAAAGCGGTGGAAATTTGGAAACTGGATAGTGACCATTTTATTCAAAAATACGTCAAAAGGGTACTCAAATTAACCGGTATGTTAAGCTGATTACAAATATGTGAAACTTATTTCCATCCAATTTGAAATAAACCGGAAATTGCAAGAAAAGTTTTGGAAAAGCCATGAGATGAACTATTTTTATACTATGTCATGGCGGTACTCAAATGACGCGGAATTTCATGTAGAATACGAATATGGCATATTACTTGAATAAGACAATTTAGTAGTAAATAAATATAAAAAACATTTAGAAATCAAATCAAACCACGCTGAAAGTCATATTCGAAGTACCAACTGTGTTAAAAGTGGTTGTTATTGATGTAGCCTACAGTCTTAGTTAGTATACAATACTGGTAGGCCTATCTAAAAACTTATATTTACCTAACCTAACCAAGGCCTAACGATCATGTGAGTCATATTGAGCAAAGTTTTATGTAAAGTAAGAATATATACCTAATTATGGAATAAACCATACCAAAAGACAGTTTTATTTTATATACTGTATCTCTTGTATCTTTTATACTTGGAACAACAAACAGACATGGCAATATTTTTTTAATTGAGGCCGTGAAGGACCGGTTGCAAAATATTTTGGTTGAGGTGGTATAGCTGCCAAATGGTATAGCACATGTGGCGGCTTGGCGCTGCGGAGTCTGTTCACTGACAAAGAGCTTCAAACCTCGGAGACTCATACAGGCTGATCAGTACTCGGGTCATGGGCTATAGGCCTACTTTGTTAGATTTTGATAGGTCTTGAAAAATATATGGTGGTACATAGCCTATGCAGAGGTAAAATTTTACTTCCGTAAGTATGGAGAAAAACCCCCTGAAGATGAGGCCCTTTATCTATTGAGGCCCGGAGCAATCTGCCCAATCTGCCCCCCCCCCTCTCGGCGGCTCTGCCTAGCACTAACAAATGGCCTTCTTCTCTCTTAAAGAAAAAGAGATTGTAAACTCATCTGACTTTTAAAGTAGCTAATACACACGACAAAGAGATCATAATCAATGATTAAATGTGACTGTGTTGGTACCGGTATTTGGTATACAGTGTCGGTATTTGGGGCATTTACCTTTACAAAATAATAAATACCTTACCAAACAATGAAATATATAAATACCTTCTGAAAAAAGAAACGGCAATGATCCATGAAGACCACAGAAGGCAATCACGAAGATGAAAAGTAGAAGAAAGTACAAAGATGCTGGTATTGACTTCCTCACATGGCTCGGCTGAAGAGGTGGCCAAGATGCTAGCTTGAGCCAAACCCTGAATAAACAAATCAATATAATGTAGACTACTAATTGTTACAACCTATTATAACTACTAACAACCAAATTTACCAGTTAATTCTTCTGCAGGAGAAATGGAGAGAGAATATTAAAACATATTAGGGCCAACAACTTGATAAAACAATTTATCTTTACCTAAGAGATTAAAGTCTGAATGCTGATCTAAAGGTAAAGCTCACCTGTGAAATGTTTTATTCTAAGTTCAAACTCAGAATGAAAGCATCTGAGAAGAAAGTCTGACTTGTTCTACACATGAAGGCTACAGCTTATGTTGCCACAATAAGGCACAAGTTTCATCGTTGCCGCTGTGCTAACATTTATCTGTTCTAGTCATACTAAGAGATTTGTAGCGTATTATCATTTGAATAGCCTATTATAGAGTTGCACAAGTTTTAATAAATGTCAATTAGAATATAAATTTATATTAGAATATTAATTTTAAACATCCAATATATATTAGTAATACATTTTTACAACAGATAAAAGTTGTATTAGCTGTAGCGAACCAACTTAGTAGCTTGTGGTACATATCCCAGAACTCATACTTTTTCTCAGTGGAAGTTATTCCTGTACTTTGATTTTAATCTTATAATTCTGACTTTTTCTCGCAGGTAAAAGAAAACATCGTTTATCTACATTTGTGTATTCAACTTTATTGTAGTTTTGCCTGCATGAACAATCATTGTTGACAAAGTCAACCAATAAAAAGCTATGCTGCATTGTTAGCTAAAAATATTCATATTGACATTTGGTAGGCCTGGCTAAAAACAATCAAAAATAAATTTGGTAGGCCTAGTTTTTATTAAATATTTGCCTTTTATTGGAAAGTTAACACAACTAGAATAGTTTAGTTGGGCTCTGTGAGGTTAGGTTATCCTATTATTTGATTTTTAACAACATGCAACAAATGCATACTCTCAATGATGATGATAAAATATAAGCTAAAACTAGGCCATTAACCACTGATCGCTAACATATAAAACACATTAGTTTTAAGTTAATTAGTGGAATGAATTGAACAAACAAATGTAGGCTTATTTACAGTAACTTATTCATTTTATCGATTGATTCAATTGTTTATATTTTGGTTAGGTTTGATATGAATTACCATAAAAAAATCTAATCATTTAATATCAGAAACCATATCTTTAGTTATGACTTCTGAAAATGTAATATTTTAACAACACTACTTACAGTAATCTGTAGGCTTGTAAATACGTACCAGACTAATTTAAGATTAATAAATTAATTTAACTCAATTTCAACAATAATCACAGTCAACCTATAATTAATTTATGGTTGTGCTAAAAGTAAGTAATACAACAATATGACATACTAACCTTTATCAAGACATTCAGCTTATTGTTGACAAACGAATCCAATATGGCTGCTCTTCTGATTCAGAGAGAAATTGAGATGAGAACTGGCTGCAGATTTTTCAAGAGTTTTGTGATTAGTATTTGATGCCTCCGCGGAGGCAAAAATTCATTTCGGAGGCAAAAATTCCTTCTGGAGGCATAAAATGATAATTGACCAGTCAAACGGAGGTTTGGCTTAATGAATGACCAATCTATATATATATATATATATATATATATATATATATATATATATATATATATATATATACATATACATATATATCAATTTGAACGAACGGTGTTTTTGGCTTCTAGGGACCTCAAAACGAAAAAGTATCATGGTCCCGGGCTTAGGTCTTACCGTGACTACTACCGTAATAGCGTATTCCCTATAGGGAAATTCGCTAAAATAAATAATTATTGTTAAATAAAAATTATTCGAATAAATGTAAATTAATTTTACGAATAAGTAGAATGATAGTGTGAAAATAATAAAGCCAGCAAATGAAAAAAAATGTATGATGTAGGAATATGAGAGTACGGGTTTAAGGGTAGGTAATGTGATTTATTAGCATAACCCATTTTCTCCTATTTTATAATTATGTTAGTAAAACGAGTATGTTATGTTTTGTGTTCGTCTTTGTAAGTAAGACATCTCCAACAAACATTCCATTTCTTACACACATCCTCCACTGTCTTTTAATGTCAAAGTACGAGCCAGAGAGTGAATGTTTGTCCTAAAAAATATATATGATTAAAACTTTTATTTTCTTATGTTGTGAAATTTTTTGGTTGGGCTATTAATAAATGAAACTCTTTATCAGTTGGCCTTAGACAGTAACAAAGATACACAAGGAAAATGTATTATACTTCCTGATCACCTATCGTTCATATTATAACCTTGAAATACGAACTCACGTCGTCGGTGTCTTACAAAGTGATTAAGTTATTCATTTGAGCATCTTGGCACACTTAAATTTGTAAAGTTATGAAAAATATATTCTTGGTGGTAAAATCTTTACTCTTTATCATCAATAGGTGCATAATTTTTTTTCCAATCTAAAAAAGAGTAAACTAAGTAAGTATCTAACTACAGACTAACTATCACATAAACTTCATGGCTAGAGATTTAGCATTCATGAGTGTACCGTATACGAAATTTCCACTATCACGGAACAGTTTAGGGTAAAGTGGCAGTAAGGGTCGATAATCCCAATGGTCTTTGTAGAATCTACTCGTTGAGCCAAATGCGTATTTTACGCCACCCCAGACGGTATTTTGTATAACTAAATTGTTTCTAAGAGGTGATATTTGAAGGCGTATTCACATATTCCATCCCAATATTTTCGGAACAGACTTAATAAATAAAAATTAATTATATTTTACCTGAATAAGGAGTTATTTTTGGTTAAAGACATTTGTTTAAAAGCGAACACATTTAACATATTTTCTTTGTAGAATCTATGGTAAAATAAGCTGTATTAAAGAAGTTTGGTTTCTTAGATATTTGATATGCCTAGATGTTTTAAATTTTGGATAAGTTCCTCGTGATACAGTCGGTTAGTTAAACAAAAAGATTTCACTTCAACGCTAACAGTTTCGAAACTGGAACCAGCTGCTCATCCTTAATAGTCAAATTCAATCAAAATACGAACCAGAAAGTGTAGTGCCTGAAAATATATCTAACGAAGACCGTTAATTTTATTTTTCTGTGTCGTGGAATTTTTTGTCAGGATACATTACCTTTTTTGTTAGGTTATTGATAGGTTATTAACCTATATGAAAAATCAGCTGTCGTCGGATAGTACAGAATCTTCACAAGTCACCAAACCCATTTCACTCTTTGTAATGAATATGTATTCATTCATTCATATTCACCTTAAAATACGCCTTGGGAAATTCGACGGCTCAGGAAATTATATTATAGTAATGTAATTATATTTCTCACGAGGGGTTTTCAATTTTCTCTTACTGGATTATTTCAATTAATCAATAAAGTATAATTAATTTTAATTTAAACGTATATACAAAATAACAAATAAATACTAGTAGGTTTAACGTCATCCCTCTCTATTCTGCTATTGCACCTCACTAACAAAAATTAAAATAAGGAACAAAATTAAATTTGAAAAAATGTTGCACTTACTTTTTACTCAAAAATAAAAATCTATTTAATAAAAATGCTAATTGGTCTTAATATTTTTATAAAAATGAACCACCTTTTTAATTTCATTTAAATTTAACATAATTTTTGTATAAAACAACATAATAAAACAAAACATATATTGCTGCATTCATTCAATCACGATGATAAAACACTTGTAATATATTTATATTTATATTTATCCATCAAAGGGGTGCTTGGAGCTAAATCAAAGGGTTAACGGTCCCTAATCCACGGGGCCATTCGGTACACCTGGCCCTCTGCGGCACACCCCTGCGTGAAAGTGCATTACTTTATGTTTATGATAATTTGAAGGGTTACGCAGTTGAATTCGCAGATTTTGTTAAACGTACGTGTTGATATTTACGTAGTAAATTTCAAGTTAGTGTTTCCAAAGTATCTTTTAATGGTTTTTTCAATACGCCATATTGAAAAAAATAAAACATAATAAAACAGACAAAATATTGGTAATAGTTAAATTCATCCATAGCTATTCTATTTTACGGAAAACACTTTTTTACTTTAAAAGTTTCTTAGAAGTTTATGTAATGAGTATTTTAAGTTAATCAAGCTCCTCATACGAGCTATTAACAAGCATAGAATGTACTTTTACTCGATTGCGTTTATTTGAAATCCATCGGAAAACTCAAATCCTTAATTGTCAATTGATATTAATAAATCAAATAAACCTGGTGATTGAAAGCTATTTTATTAAAAATATGGTTTTATCGTATTTTATAAAAATAATAATAAGTAAACTTATGATTATGAGTAGAGATAATACTTATCCAGAAAAAAACGTTCATGGAAATGTTATTTTCCAGTAAATATTTTTAAAAGGTTTCATTGTATATTAAAGAAAATAATTCTAATAATTAAATTTGTACATTATTGTTTTAATATAAGCAGAAATGTTAGTAAATACAGTTAGAGATAAAACTAAAGGGCACAATTGATTCCATCGAGATTGAATCTTCCAAAAGGTTTTACTTTTCTTTTGGTTCAAAAGCTATTTCAATAAAGTTTACGTTTCATTGGCTCCATCCGCCATTGCAACTTTATCCGCTTCTCATGGTGACTCATTCTTCCTTCTTATACAATAATTATTGTTTATTTAAATTAAGATATTTTACTATGACATAACAAAAAATTGGAATTGGTCTAAATGGTTTTCTGTTCTAGCGTTACAAACATTGCCTTACTTGCATTTCAGTTTATTTTGTAAATGTTTTAAGTTTATTCAGGTAAGTTTCAGATAAATGACAATTTACACCGGCTTATGATGCCTTAAGACAACCATTTCAACAAACATGTAAATCAATTACTTTTTGATCCCAGTAAAATGGACCGGATGTACATTTGTCAATGTATACACATTGTAGTTTATGTACAAATGAATCTAATAATTATTTATAAAAACAGATTATATTTAACGTTTGATAAATTAAGTATAATAATGCAATTTTTATTATGAATAGAAGTATTTTATTAGAAAATTTAGGTAATTTATTGTAAAGGGTCCAACAACATAAATAAACGGTATCAGATAACTGACACATACTTTCTCCCAACAATATAAAAACATGTGTTAAAAGCTTTGAACATTAATGTCTAGATGACTCTGTCGGATAGCTACCAGCTGAGCAGCGCGAGCTTGACCCTACGCGCATCTGTGACTTTTAACAACGTACTGCGTTTACCGCTAAATGAAAAATTGTATTTTCTCCTCAACCACTTGACGTAGAGCAATAATTTAAAGTACTGGATTATTTAGTTTTTTGAGCTTGATTTAATGATGATAAGTAAAATTTATTTTGAGACAACAGCTATTTTGAAAATAAAAAAATTGATTTTTTAAACACTTTTTACTCCATAACTTTTGAACGCGCATTTTCTCGGAGATGCGGGTGGTGTCATTTTATTCATCATTTTAAGCTTAATAAACCACAAAATTTTTATCAAAATCGTTAGAGCCGTTTTTGAGAAATTTTGATTTTTGACGATTTTTGAGGGTTTTTGGGGGTAAAATACCCTTAAAAATCAAAAATTCAAAAAAATGAAAAAAAACGCCTGGAATTATTGTGGATTTGGTCCTATATACCAAATTTCATTAAAATCGGACCATTAGGACATTCTCTAGCTCTGTTTACATCCTGACACACACACACACACACACACACACACACACACACACACACACACACACACACACACACACACACACACAGACATCACTCCGAAAACCACTTTTTTGGACTCAGGGGGAACCATAATGGATAAATCCACCAACAACTCAAATTCAAAAATTTTGACGAAAACAATACTTTCTCCATATACTATGGTATAGGGGGAGAAAGTAAAAATTTGACCCAAATGTTTGTACTATTTTTGTAATATGTTTTGTAATATGTTTAAAAAATTGTTGGTATATGTAAAATTTGTAGATATTAAAAGTGCATATTTCTTAAGATTTCAGTTAATTACACAACTTTCGCATAAAAACCCTAACCTTTTAATTTTGTTTCAGGCACTTTTTGATATTCCAAAACATTTTTGCAGTTTTTTTTAATAAAAATACTTGATCTTAAATTGAATTTGGTTAAAAAATTTTATGCTTTTATGAAACAGAAACGTTGCACACATGTACAATAACAATGGTTCTACTTGTACGATACACCTAATTTAACATTTCGCGTGTATATATGTTCAATAAAATCAAGATTTATCTTCTTACTGTGGGAAAAACCGTGAAATAGAACCAAACTTGCAGAACAAATAACTTTTTCACATTTTAATTGGAAAGTAAAACACTTGAAGATTTTGAAATTCAAAAATGTATTGAAAAAAACTCACTATTTAAAATACATTAATTTGATCCTAAGATTTCTTGCTTTATTAAGTTAGATAATGTAATTATTCCCTTACTGTTAACCATTATCAAATCTGGCAATGTTATTAAAAGTTTTCTTGTCATATTTGACTCCTAGCATAAAAAAATCATTTATATCATGATGATTTGTTTAAAAATATAATTTTAACGATTTGTTTCTAGTTGAGCCATGGTCTTTATTTATAGCGAAATCACACTTAATTATACTATATGTATCATCTTAAGTTTACCATATTATTGATTTTTATCATATCTCACACATTTTATTGAGTATAATATAAATTAAAAAGTATTGGCAATCACAAATAATTCTGTATGGAAAAATAATTAAAAGAATAAAGATTAGACCAACATATCATTTTTATTTTAAGCCATTATTTATTGTGATTTTTTTTACTCACTCAAAATCATCAAACGAGAGAGATGGAATCAAACAATAGTAACTATTGATGTTAAGTAAAAATATATTCTCAATTACTGTGATCGCGTTTTTTATTAAAGTACAACTTATATTGTAATACAAGCACTAATGCTTTGCAGTAATGAATCGCGTGTATTTTGGTAGATTCGAGTCACATTCTGAAGTATTATAATAAGTTATTTCTTTTTTTATAATTATATTATTTAAAGTTTTAATTAGGTTTTGCAAAAGAATTGGAAGGAATTGTACATAATGTTTAAAAGTATTCAAGCCGTATAGAATAAATAAAGAAATGATGAGCTTGATTAAAACTATTTAATACAATTTTAATGGCAGATTAATTGATTAATTGATCAGATTAATTGATTGTATATGATTCTAATTTATTTTAATTAAAATTGAATTGTTTAAGATAATCGTAGTCTAGTTTATATTAATTCCAATTTATAAAAATTGTTATGAAATAACTCAGCAACTTAAAATAAAAAAAAAAATATTAAAATTATTACAACTGTCTAAGGGCCCAAAAGGAGACCGTTTCACGTATGTGCGAGAGTTTGATGCCAGTCAGTCTATAGACAATTACCACCTCTCCGAGGAGTTGTGTGCTGAATGAGTGATAAGAATCCCCTAGCGAGTGTGATGCTCCACACAACACGGGGCTCGGGTATTGTTCAATTGTTCCCCGAAATGTATTCTCAATGAGATAGACATGCTATAGTACAGTTAAATTTTCAAATGTTGAAATAAGCAATTTTAAAACCACGTGTCAAATTTAACTTTTATAATTATTAACATTTACACATCACTTTTGAAAAAGGTTTAAGTTTCTGCCATAAAAAAATAAAAGTATAGTAAATTTTTAATTGCTTAAAAAACATTATAATTGAATTAATAATCGGTGGCTATATTTCATAACCGGTGTCGGAAAGTTGCATTTATCAGGCGGCACTCCCACTATAGTAAGATTCACGAAAATAGTCCGATGAGAATCGATTCATTGTTGCCAAATTTATTCTGAAACACATTTTTATACTGTATTACACATGGTAAACATAACCACAAATGACAACATTGCAGGGCGAGAGGGGGTGAGGGGGAACAGCTGTTAAAATTTCCATCGGACTATTTTCGTGCATCTTACTATAGCCGAGCGGAGAAACCAGTTTTGTTGTAACCTTTTTTAATTAAATGTAAAAAAACCCAGTTAATGCTATTTTTTACTGTCATAAGTAAATAAGTTCTCACATTTTAACACAAATCGCCTCAAATTGTAATACAATAGTACAAATTGTATTAATAGCATAAGTTGTGTAATGGAATATTCCTACTCTGAGAGCAAAACAATGTTGTGGTATCTTATCCGACACAAGTTCTTACCTATCCATTAGGAACACGCTTAGTAAACTGTCGTAAAGAGGTAGTTAATCAGATTAAGGGGAATCAAATGATTAAATAAAAAAACTATTATTTGCTTAAAAAATTTAACAAATTTATAATAAATATTACATCAAGTTTTTCATGGAAACTGTAATATAAAAATTTTTTGTGGGAAGAAACAATTATATATTTTATGTTTGCTTGTCGCATAAAAACATGACATTTATACGACCTTTAAAGATTTTCGAACATTGGAATATTTTCTTTTTTATATAGATATATAAAAATGGAAATAATTACTTGTCGGGAAACAATATGAGTGTCTAACCCAGAAATTGTTTATATATAATGAATGATATTTATTTAACCATTGACATTACATTAACGTTAACATTATTATTATTATTGAGTAAACGCCATTTTGTTCAAACAAGGTATAAATCATGCATGGTGGGTAAAATAATTTAAGGGTTTATTATGTATGCCAAAGAAAACGAAAACAATTTTTTTCATCCTGTATATTACACTTTCAATTATTTTTCAATTGTAATTCAAAGGGAAAAAAATATTTTTAAATAAATTATTAAACTTTATCAACAAAAAATCTCTGTTTGAATTATACCAGTATTTTTAAGTTTTGGTATTTTATATAGTTATTAAGTCGGAGAAAACTTAACTAGATGTTATGGCTTATGATATGAATTAAGGTTTAAGAGTGTGTGAGTAATAAAAAAAATGTGTCGGTATATCTAGTTATTTTGTTATTATATTTCTCCTTCGCAGCAGCAGGACGGTGCCACCCGGAAGCTGTGGGTCCCGGTATAGTCACCAGCCGCGACATGTGCCCGCTCGTCTGGGGACTCTCTCGTCTTTTATGACCGTCACACAAAAAAATCCCACTTGTCTGGTCACGTGCCCAACACGATTGCAAGATTCTTTTCATCAAACCCTTGCGATAAACGTTGTTTCCCGAACAGTCAGCTTTGATCCGAAACTAGTCAATTCCCGATGGGCTGAATAGATGGTCTGGTAAACAATATTTTTCGGGACTTGATCAGGAAATAGTATTTTTCAGGACTAGGCCTGAAAAAAAAACAAAAATATTTCACACATCGAGCACTGCGATTCTACTTAAAGTAACAATTACATTGTACAATTTTTAAATATCTTATTGTTTCGCCTGTTGAAACAAATAAAACAGTAACTTCACCTCGTACATGAAACTCTCTCTTGCACCGCAACGACCGACCACTCTCCGGACTAGTGGCGAAATATACTATAACAGTCAGTTGGCTGTATTGCGCGATTTTTAATTACGAAAAACATTTATTCTAATAAGAATAAATTTAAAATGCAAAAATGTTTATGCCATATGAAAAATGGATTTCTATTTATTAAAATGCATTGTTTATATGTAATAAAAGCTAGTCTGCTTAAAAAAAGGATTATAACTGATTCCCATTATAATATATCGGGTGTTCATAAGGTCTTGTTTTGATGAAGAAACGGAAAAGTATGAAAACAATTTATGATTAGATACAGTTTTATTTTCAGTTTTAACAACTGACTTCTTAAGCCTTTTATAGCACAAAATGAACGTGTGGGCTTTTGGTTACCTGTAAATCTTTTAGGGGAATGTTTTTTTTTTTTATATATAAATAACAGTTTTTTATTTTATTTTAATGAACATTTCCTGAGTAATATGTGTTACTGCACTTATTATTCTATCTTTTACAGTTTCTAAACTAGGAACTGGGAAAGAATAAACCAAATGTTTGAAAAATGTCTACATAAGGAAATCGAGAGAGGTCAAGTGTTGTAAACGAGGTGAAACTTTAGACGGGTCATCACGATTTGGTTTTTATTGCATTATTAGTAAACTGCATTTTCATCACACTACATCGATATCACCTGTTTTCGACCCTCACTTCTACCTACGAAACACCTGTTTTGCAGGCCTAGGGTGGTAATGGAAACGGTAGCAGAGAAATCTAGAATATTAGAAGGTATTTAACAAAAACAACAACAAATAATAAATCAGTGACGTAGTTAGTAGTTCAGCTGATAGCAACTGTTAAATATGTATGACGTAGATGGGAAAATAGTGCTTTCCCCTTGGAATCAGCTATAGTTAGAGCTAATACCGTTAGAGTATTAGTTTTGGTGGCCTTAGCTGATGTGAAGTGGTAACCAGAAACTCAAGCAGTACATCTCGCTAGGTTGAAGTTGGGGTTATGTTTTGTTTGAACGAAAAAGTAATTTTTCACTTGTTTAGAATTTATTGGATTGTGCAGTGTGATGAAAATATCGTTCATAACGCGGGCCGAAAGTGGCGTTTTGCCGGCCCGAGATCGTGTTTCAAGTTCGAGACGAAGTCGAGAACTTGAAACTATCGAGGGTTGGCAAAACGCTTGTGACGAAATATACTATTTTGTATCAGCTGCATCTTAGTTGCAAACTAATGAGAGAAAAAAATAGATTCAATTCCATTGAAAACGGAAATGTAAAATGGCTAAAGTGATGTCTGCACAGCTATGCCACGAAATCAGGGAAAACACTGTAGGCGCTCGGTATATTCATTTAAATGGGAACCCCTATTTACTTTTAAAACCACACAAAATTAAAACCATACAAAATCAAATTATACCCATACCAGTTGATTAAAACCAAAACTACATTATAAAAAGACCCTTGTTTTAAGAGCTGTCGTCATGAAGAATTAAAATAATAATAACTATAATCATCAATCTAATAGAGTATTATTTAGATTATGTATTTATTTAATGAATTTTAGAGCCACTATCCCAGTAGTCCAGTTTTATTGAACAAAAGTTTTGCCTACCAAGAGTTTCAAAGTATTATATGATTATCTCAGCGGTTTTAATACAGAGTCCCATATTTATTATGTTAATCAATTATTCTGAGAAAAAAATTTGCAATTTCCAGTTAATAAAGGCAAGGCCAAGCCCACATATGTCTACTGGTCGCTGGCCAGTCAATCGTGCATCACCGTCTCTTGGGATGAGACGTACTATGAATAACCAATGGAAGTCCCTCGTGGTCCTGGAACTAGAGATAGATAGTGACTGTTAACTGTATGTTTACAGCAAGTGTTTACAGCAACACTCAGGACTACTATGCGTTAAAATTAAAAGGAAGCAATTAATAGTCTGATAAATTTCAGTTTTTTGGCAATACTGATTAGCGATCATTCATATCGACAGATGGACCGTGACATTACTGTTAAAAAGGTAGAATTTTTCTTACTCCGTAGGTAATTTTTTGTGGGGTATTTAATATTTAAACTTAATTATTGGGCACTTACCACCTCCAGGCTTATGGCGTTCGTCAGGAGATTGAAGACATCCAGATATCCTCTTGTCAGAAAGATTAGTATTTTTTAAAATTAATATTATCCTTCAAATAATCATTTTAGGTTTTATATTTCTGTAAGGATTATGTTTTATACACGATTACACAGTCATTTTATTTTTACTTATTATATTTTACAGTTATTATATATTTATTATATATTATATAGTGTTGGATCTCAACGCCCAGAGCAACAAGCTTCCTCTTCTACGATAATAAAAGGTTATATAGACAGTGTATTGATTCAAAAAAGTATTTAATCTGTTTCATAGTCTATATATTGCTCTCAAAGTACCTAACCGATTTTAAGATTGATGTTGTTTTAAAGCTTATGATCTAGCACGCGGGCGAAAGGTGATTAAAAAGTTGATTTCGTTTAGGGCTCCGCCTCCCTAGCCTTTGATTTATTTCTGAGGCGCTTTAAAATGTTGACCAACTTTTATTATAAGATTTTAAAATCTGAGTTGTAACTTAACAGCTGTTTAAATTTAGATGAATTTTTAAATCATATTGTAAACGAAAATATATCGCCTGACACTTCATAATCAACTAAAATATTGTTAAGACATTCAAACTTTGTAGTTTAATTTGAAAATGTTCTATTTGATAGTTTAATTTTTAGTCATATAGTTCCTTCAAATTGTAGTATAGATGAGTTTTTAACAAAAAAATATATATTACAAAATGCGGAATTTGCGAACAGATCCCTTAGTATTATTATTAATTAACTTAAGGCTCACAATTAGAAATAATTACATGGTTTTGATTTGTAAGAAATAGTAATTCATGTTCCATGTATTCGCACAAAAGGTAAAACCGATGCATTGGAATGCTGGCCGCATGTTACACCTGTCTGGCCAGCAATTAGTTGACAATTAGCAGCGCAAGGTACAAGCTTGATTTGAGGTACGTGTGTTGTGTCGTCAATAACCACATACATATCACTGTGTAACAGTTAAATGTTGTAATTATACAACATATACACACATTATAGAGGTCTCAAATTCAAGTCACGTATTATGAAATTTTGGTAAATATCAAAATCCGCAATTAAAAGTTAAATCCCATTTTACCTTGTGGCTGTAATATAACTGAAATGTTGAGAAAGATAAAATATTACGACTGTATGAAAAGTAGAACTCAGTATGATTAAGTTTTAAACAGTATAATGTTGTTAGTACCAGGTTAACCAAGCCTTGCTAGTTGTTTTAATTCACTTTTGCTATAGTATTTTGTCACGGTAATAAAGCTATTAAATTTCCACCAACACCCAACTATACATCGTCACATTTAACAGCTGTTTAAAAAATACTGCTTAACATTGTTTCTTTATTTTTGTAAACCTTTCGTTGTTATTTCGTGGCCAAAATAGCGACCCTTATGACCAATGTTAAAAATTACGATCTTTAAACTTAAATTTAGACCAAGTTCGATTTTTCCTGAGGCTGTTTCTAAACTTATTTTTGGGCCAAAACACTCTTAAAGGTAAAGTTTAAGCAAAATCTACCCACTAGATTTCGAGATAAATGAACACTCATCCCTTCAGACAGTGCTCGTATTAATTAATATAGAATTTCAACCGCTGTAAAAAACCAATAAATTTCATTTCATACACTGCACATTATAATTACGTTTATTACCCATACTTTAAGGTTATCGGACGATTTAAAACAATTAATGATAATTTTAGCACGCACTTGCATAAAAATGACTGATAGGAAAATTCACATTCTAAATCCAAAGTTTGTGTAGTTTGTTGTTAAAAAAAAAAAAAAAAAAAAAAAAAAAAAAAAATAGGATTCCTAGGGAAGCTGGTTAGACACGTCTCCGTGAGGGACATTGTAGATCCACCAGAAAGATGGGATTTGTATAGTGGGAAAGGTAGGTGATTGTCAGTCTGCCTTGCTCTTTGAGGGATAGAGAGCCTTACCCAGCCCTAGAACGTGATCCATATCCCCTGTGGTTTCTGCCCAACCCAAGTCGGCCAGACAAGGGCCACCCTCGAGTGCAGGACAACCCCGTGTATTGGTCTGTAATGTTTTGGTATGTTCGTCCCCAAAGCCAAGTAGACTATTGACCATAGAAACTACCCTAGGAGCCGTCCCAAGCACAGGAAGTAAGCCACTTCTGTCTCCATGGACACGGACGAAGCTGGGTGTCCAGACTCCATGAATCAAGGTCTCAGAGAGTGAAGGGGGAACTCAGTTATCGGAGGGTGCCAAATATAACAACGGGGGACAATTCATCAATATTGTTTCTCCGGATAGAATTACGTTCAAAACTGGATTCATTGAAGCCCTAACATCATCTAAAGGTTTGGAATAAGTTTAAAAAGTTGAGTCCAGTCTTTTGAAGACAAACATTTCAAACCAGGACCAAACGTTGTCGTTCGTTGTTATAATAATTCAAACAAGAAGTGGATCTATGGGCAGGTTATAAGTAAGAATGGTACATTATACTACACTAGAAACACAAGGTACCTTAGTAAGAAGACATGCAGATCAACTTCGAGATGTATCGTTACCACCACCTTAAGTTCAACACCATCCACTACAAACCCCAAGACCATGCCTCAGGCAAAGTGGTACAGTCCAAGCTACAAAAACGAATTCAACAGACAAAAACATTGGTTCAACCGATGCTAGAAGCACACAACACCAACAATGATGAATCCCAACTTGTGGAACAACAAACTGTAGATGACGTTCAAGATAGTCCTGCTCGCTGTAATACACCTATTGCCTCAAGATGAGAGCGGCGAAACATTCGACCACCAGAAAGACTAGATATCTAGGGGGGTAGAGTGTCCCCCCACATTATGAAACACTTTTTCAAATAATTATTTTCCTTTTGATCAATTTAACCCTACTAGTATACGTGTTGCTCAAAATCGAGCAATTTACTTTAATACAACACAAATGTTACTTTTAGCTCAAAATCAACGACATCCGGCCAATCCACTATTGTGAATATCTTTAATCACCAAAACAACACATATTTACAGCTGATTATTAACAGATGTTTAAAATGATTGATTTAATCCCAATGTTATTTAAATGGGAAATTTTGAGATTTCAATGGTGGATAGCGCCTTTATTTTTACTCCGATTCTCATCAGTTTTTTGCGGAAACAACTACAGACCAAGCCCTATCCATCGACACCAAAAACTTGAAAATCGGTTGAAAATTGTAGGAGGAGTTCTCAAGACAAAAAAACCCTTAGCGTGTTAAATAAGTATAGATGATTGTGTGATTCAAACATATGTTTTTGTATTGTTTTTGTTTACATGGATTTTAGTCTAGTCTTAAATGTAAATTAAACTAGATCATTTTTCTAAACTGTTGAGCTATACTACTATAAATACTTATTTTACAAAGTCATACATAATTGAAAAATACATTATAGTTTAGGGAAGTTAGTTACACTTGATCGCCAAAAGACTTGCCGTTAACACACATCTTTATTTTTATATTTCTAACACCTCTGTACTAGTAAATGCCAGTCAGAGAGCCAACCAGTACAAAATAACCTAAAAAAGAAATTTTATGCTGGTTGGGAAACACGACTCATCTACTATACATCTTGGATTCATAGAATAATTCATTCTTGGGTAAATTTCTGTAAGAGGATTTTGCATTAGGCTTTTGTTGTTGCAGCACTTATGTAAATGTAATATTTTTATTTTGTTATTTTTTTATTTATTCTTCTCAATAGCATTCACTGGTTTTCTTTATAAAAATTTGTAGGTAATCAATAGATTTAATTATATAGTTTTAAAATCTATATAATTACGATTTAGTAGGCTAGTAAATTTATTAATTGCTTTATCCTTGCCAGTAAATGAATATAGTCTATTATTAATATATTATCGATATTGGATAAGTTCATGTTAAAACAGGCTTAACAAGAAAGTAATAAATTAAATACATATTTAAAAAGACTACTTCAAAAGCCAATAAACCACAGATATTTCGTATTTTACTTTTTATGAGAAACATTTATATATTGCATGGATATTGTGCAGCTTCATTTCAAATATTTTCTCGGTATAGAATGTTTTATCTAAAAGGTATCAAATATCTTTTCAGATGAAACCTGTGTTTTAATCAAGATCTGGTTTCAGTTCTTCCTCTGAGAGAAACCCTATCGAACTCACCGTTTCTATTTATGTTTTAATTTAAACCGGCAACTCATATTGTCAAATAAGATAATCTCAAGTGTTTAGCGAACAGAAAAAAATATTACCATTGTTGATTTAATTATTAGTTTAAAATCATTCATAAATCATAAAGGTAGAAAAAATTATAAATTGTTTATAGTTATAAAATATCAATTATTTAAAACTACTGAGTGATATTGTACATTATAGCAAGTATTTGTTGTAATGTTATATGGTGTTCAAACTACTTCTTTGGTCTCAATGAATACTCACAATTCATAATTAATCAGAAATAATATTTGTTTAATTTGACAACTTTTCAATAAAAATAGCCTTGCATTTTGGTCATCACATAATTAATTCACCAATGTTCAAATCTACCTTAGGGCAAAAAACTAAATTTTACATACGTTGGTTTAGAAAAATGCTGAATCACTATCTTAGTAAATGGTACCTAGATACAGTTCTTGAGTTTTCTCATTTGAAGTAGAAAATCTTAGACGTTATGCTACCACCTTACTAAAACAAACATTTTTTTTATGAAGCTCACACTTTCCCTTTCCATTACTACTTTAAAAAAAATAATTAATATACAATATGATTATATTTTTCCCACCATATGAATTGCTGGAGAATGAATGTAATTTCACTTTCCGGTACAAAGGCGCACTTCATTACACAGTTTTATGAAATAGGCACTTCAGAACCTTATTAATCATCTATGGTGTATATCAGCCCCGGAGTGAATGTCCCGATTAGATTTATTGCAACTGATTTACGTTCCTGACCACCGGTTTGCAAAATGGCGATCGAATATCCAGTATTAGCATAATCTACCCATTAAACTTGCATATTTATCCCGGAGCACGTTATACAAAAAAGTTAAGTAATGGCATACCGTAGTAAATAAAAATCCATTTATCAGATTTAAAAGCATATTCATTGTTGGACAATTACGATTATATACTCTTTGACAAGCCATTGCTGAATTAATCTTAAACAAAATCCAACAAAGACCAGATTTTTTTTAAATTTTACACGTAACAACGAACCACTCGGTCATTAAGAGCTAACAGTGTTCATCCTTCGGGTTTTCAAAGTCAAGAAGAAATTATTAGCCTAGTATAGACTCAATAGACCACCTAGGAGTGAGATTGAAAGGTAGGCCGAGGTGGGGTGATCTTGTAGATAGGTTAGGTCTTACTTTGTACAAAAATATTTTTGTACTTAGAAGCATACCTTTTTCAAAGAAAACATAAAACTGAAGCAATTTCCTATAGTTTAATAGAGTCGTATAAAATATTCTCAAGTACTGTGGGATGGTTCGAGTAAAAATAATATGAACTGTCTAATAAAATAATAAAAAAATTAAAAAATACATAAAAAAACCAGAAATTACACGCATTCTTTGTTTCAATCCGAGACAATGTTGCCAAGGCCATCTCATAAAATTTTTACATAATTTCAACTGCCCTTAGATTTTTCTGTTTGAGACGATCACTGTTTGTTAAAGATAACAATCTGGTTTCATCAATTTCTCAGTTAGTTATTACACCAGAAACCGAGAGAAAAATCAATCCGTTCACTAGTCAAAAATATTTTAGCAAAAACCTAGTTACTTTGTCTTAAGTTTTATGCAAGTCTAACTTCTGACTTAAGAGAAGTTTACTGTCCCAAAATATTCAAATTACAACTAGAAACATACAAATAATACTTGCTTCAACGAACCAATAACCTTTCCTACCTCATTATTCTAACCTGTTTAACCAAGTACAAAAATCGCGAATAATCGGAAGACTAAAAAGAATAATAAACATGATGACTGATCTCATGACAAGTATGTGGTCTTTAGAACGACTGAAGAAGCATAAGTAAGGGCCGTTTGCACCATATTAGTTAAACCTAATCTTCAGTTTGAACCAATGTTTAACCTAAAAGTCAGTTGCACACGTATAGTTTAAACTTTCACCCCCAGCTGTTTTGATTTGTTTTAAATTGGATTGTATTTAAATTAATTTGAGCAAGTGGACTTGAGTAATAACGACAAGCGTTCGGAGTCAAAGTAGCGCCCAGCAGCACCAGCAGCAGCAGCAGCAGCAGCGGCGGCAGCGGCGGCAGCGGCCCGCGGCGCTGATGGCGACGAGAGAGTCGCTCGTTTATCACTCGAGACATCGCGCCAGAGTTTCCAGCCTCGGCAAGATTAAGCCATTAAAAAGTGGAGCGCTTATGTTTGTTAATGTTGGGATATTAGCTAGGACGTCTATCTGGTGGAATATACAGTATTAACGATTACGTGATGGTTGAAAAGGACTATGAAGTATATAACCTATTATTTTATGTTTGATAGTTAATTTTTTTGTACAGTGCAGATAAAAATTATTTTATAACTGCGTAAGTAAGTAAATATTCCTGATGTTGCAGTTGGTGGATTATTTGTTATTTAGATCATGCTTTACTTTAATTTCACGGTTTTGACTAGTTATATACTTTTTTTCTAATTCACTGGTCCACACAAATAAATTAAGTGGCCAGTTAATTCCTCATCGATTGAATGTATCTTTTGTATATGACTGTATTTATTAGAAATAATGTTATTTATGTTTAATAATTTGTTTCAATTTGCCTTACTTATCAAAGCAATTGACAAACCTGCATGAATCTTATAAATACAAGAAAATCCATAAATGACAGTAAAATAAGTGTAATCTATTTCATCGTCTATCAATTTACTCAATACAACATGTTTTTTTATGGTTAGATCAAAACACACCGAAAGATTTTGTAAGGAACATTTAAGTAAGATTTAAAAGTGTAGAATTTATGAAGTTACACTATAAAGGACAATACAAGAATATAGCTATGGAGAAAGTAGAATGCTAAGTTTGTACTCCACTTTGAGTAGAAAAAAGTGAATTAAAGATTAGTATTACTATAACACTCGTAATCTTTTATTTTAATTTGTATTTTCCCCGTATAACTTTAAGATAATAATTTTAAAATTTAGACAATATACAACAATTTTCACCACCAATAAATATCGTTCTGGTTATCCATAACAACAACTATACAAAACTGGAATTGGACATACAAGTATGAATATCATCTGCAAAAAATTATCATATTAAATAGTGCACAAAGTCTTGCTATCTAAATTTCTGCCAAAGTGACAGACGTAATCGAACTACAGTGTTGACAAGCAAATCTCCATTTGCTTGACATGTACAGGATTAACCAGTTGTACAAATTCCCTGGCTAAGTGACTACTAACCTTCCCAAAATAATTTGATAAGCTAAACATCATTTTAATTTTACCACATTCAATGTTTGTATAGTAAGATTTTTACTTCAAATCTGATGTTTGAGCACACTTTGTATATTCATTGGTACAACGTTATTTTCATTGATTCAATAACAGAAATATCCATAGACTTATCAAATATATTTTTATTTTACTACGAACAAAAATATTTGGATGTCACAACTTTACCAAAAAAAGTACAGTGTATAGAAGTAGACTACCATGAGTGTATAACATGGTATATCCATACATAGTGCTCCCACAACTTATATTAACACACTAAATAGCCTACTGAAGTCCTATTTTCAATCCCCGGAAAATGCCACAATGATTTGGAAAATTATGTAACACTTACACTTTTTTTTAAAGAGGTTGGCGCACCTCTTTTATAACACTTGACTTAATTGTAACATGTAAATTTCTATGTTAATTAATTTTTTTAGGTCAAGTTAAATTCTAAAAAGCGATTAACATACTAAAGATGATAATAATTTTTTTAAATAAATTAAGGCAAAAGAGTTTTTGTTAAAATATTTATTTTAAAAAAGGGGTTATGCTGCAGGTGACCCAAAATGTATACATGGTTATGCGTGGTTATTAAGATAGAAATGTTTGGTTCACTAGTGCTTGCAACGTAGTTTTACTACTATACAAAAAAATAAAAGTAATTTAAAAGATGGATTTTGAAATAGTTTCTTATGTAAAATACAGGGTATCAATAATTCATTGGATTTTGATGGTATATGTGTTACGTGTTCTTTACACTATACTATTCTGGAAAACATGTAGTAAAAATGTAATTTTTTTCAAAAATCTATTTTATTTCTTTTACCATTTTACTAGGTGTTATATCTTGTTAATAAAGTATTACACAAAAAATTAAATTATAAATGTTTTAATAACCAGATAAAATGTTGGATTGTTAACTGCTCATACATAATAGGCTCAGTCATTTCAGAAGGGACGCTTCAACATAACTGCTTAGAGGGCTAATGTTCTGAAGATAGTTTAAGCTATATTCAAATTACATCTCCTTTCAACTTGATAAAATAGTTGATCTATTTTAGGGATTTGTTTAATAATCTAATTAATTACTAAAATAATTATCTCAATTTATTACATAGAAAACATTCAGAACATTCCTCAGACTTTCAAGTGCGTGATTCTCTCGCACAGACTATTTAATGGGCAAAGTTTACGTCCCAACAATGATTCAATATCTACCAGATTTCTTTGAAAGAATTCATTGCAGTGGCAACAATCAACGTCAGCATATAGCTTAAAAACACGTGTTTGGTGATCAATGCTATTCTCCGTCGTGTTAAGATAAAATTAACTTATAGAAATGTCCATTGTGTATTTTTTTGTAAATTTATAGTAAATAACAAGTTTATTGCGCTCAATAAAACCCCGTTGATGTATGGACACCCGACATTTCCTTAATACGTTACCCAAATTATAATACTTATCTACAAACTAGTAATATATTTAAAGGTTGGTTAAGGCACATAAAACACTGAAACATATATCACAGTTAATGGAGTAGAAACGTTCGTACAAACGAGTTCTGGATCAATTTAAATAATGTTTGCTGATTTTGTAGAACGTCCCGTTTAAAAGGTTGGAAATGTCGACTCTAAACTTTCTGTCAGATCCGTTGATTGCAGATGAGAATTGCTGCTCATTTACCACTCAAAGAATCTTGCAAATGTTTAAAATTTAACTTATTTTGGTGGCATAGGCTATGTTTTGTTTACTGTTTACCATAAGGTTGTTTTAACTATTAGACTTGATAAGCTAATAATGTAACATAAAATATATACATTTTACTATTTTTAGCTATATAATTAAGCCAACAATCTACTACATAAATTTAAACCAAACTTTATACACCTCATTCTTATTTATTTTTTCTTGAAATAAAGTGCAAATTAGGAAAATAGAGCATTTATTAGTTTTTGCTAAAGCTACTGAGCTATGGAGAGGTGTTATTCAGTTGTGCTGACTTGAGTCAGATTGGTAATTGTATCCTTAACGATCACAGGTCACACGAACACACGAATTTAATTGGTAGCTAAGCCATTTTTTTACTACCACTAACTTTTTGGGGCCCACTACATATGGGAGTCGGTAAAAAATTCAAATTATATACAATTAAAGATCTTACTTACTAAACAGCAATACCGAAAACTCGATTTAAAATGAAAACCCTAGCGAGACATTACAGGTGACCAAACTACAATATATTAATGAAATCTTACTACTGAGCTTTTAAAATGCATCTTTCATTCTTCTACCGTTTGAGGTTCGGTTTTTGGCATTTAAATTAACTTTTTTTTAAACATTTTAAGGGAGTGAGATTACTAGGAAACAAAATAACCGAGTACGTGGGTCTGCTGCTGTGGAGGTGTTAGTGACATGATGTTGCAAAAGTGGATAAAACAATGTTTCCCATATATGTTTCGTTCGGATCATTACTGATTATTATATTTCGTTAGCTGGAGATATTTACCTTGAATTGGCCAGTATATTAGATTCATAAAATTAGTGAAGATAGTTTATTTTTAATTCAGATCTAAAAATATCTTTAGAGTTTTGATAATTTCCCAGGTTTCATGTTTTTATATCTATTTTATGAGACGATTCTAAATACTATACAACCCGATGTGAAACTGACTCACTGACTCACTGATCACGTATACAAAGTATTTTGTATTTCCGGATGAGCTAGAAACTTGAAATTTGGTACACACGTAGTTTGTATGGTCAATAAAAAGGGAAAATCCCAAAATATTGTATTTTCAAATTTTAACCCCCTCAAAAAAATTAAAAGGGATGACATCGGTAATCTGAATATGTGAGGGTTTCTTATTTCCGCTGTAACTTTTGAACGAGGAGTCCTACCTCAAATCTGAGGAAAAATCGTTAGTTGGGAATTAGACGCTCTACAAATTTGGTCCTATGCAATTTTGCCGTATCTCACTCCCTTCACCCTTAAAAAGGGGCGTACTTCCAAAATTTCAAAATTCGTCAACAAAAATTGCACTATTTAAATATTTTTCATTTACTATTACGGTGCATCGAGAAGTGAAATTTTGTAGATATTATGCCCTTCTATAGATCTAACTATAGTAGCATTCATTGAACAATTTCAACCTAAGTTTAGTCCTGAAAAACGTAAACAAACTAAATCCTTAACATTTTTTTCATGTATAGTGTTTGTAATTTACATTTACCCGGTAAATATACTGCTATATCGATACATGTTTTACCATTATTGTATTCTATTTTAGATGCTCTACAAGTTTTGTTCCTTGAAATTTTGACGTATCTCACCACCTTCACCCTTAAAAAGTGGCGTACTTTCAAAATTTCTTAAGTTTTTCGAAAAAATTGCACTATTTTGATATTTTTATTGAATATCATGTAACATATATGCATGAATTTCTGTTTATATTATGAGCTAAACAGGTTGTTGATTGGCAGTAGCTTTTTTTCCAATTTCAATCGAAGTTTAGTCCAAAAAATTGTAAAAACACAAAATTATTAACATTTTTCATGTAAAGTGGTTGTAATTCACTTTATACTGGTAAATATACTGCTATAACGATATATGTTTTGAAATTACTATATTATATTATAGACGCTCTATAAGTTTTGTCTTATGACATTTTGGCGTATCTCACACCCTCCACCCTAAAAAAGGGCGTACTTTCACAATATCGAATTTCTAAAAAATAAATTGATATATTTGAATACTTTTCGTTTACTGATATGGCACATAGATGCCTCAATATAAGTATATATTATGACCTTATCTAGGTCTTACTATACGAGCAGCCATCGGCCAATTTCAATGTAAGACTAGTTAAAAAACTGTGAAAACCAGAAATTACTAACATTTTTTTCTTGTATAGTATTTATTTTAATGCGGTTAATGCATAATTATATCAATATATTTTTACTGGTATTACATTCTTTTTTAGACGCTCTACAATTTCGGTCATATGACATTTTGCCATATCTCACCCCCATCTTCCTTTAAAGGGTGTACTTTGAAAATTTTCATTTTATAAAAAAATGGCACTGTTTTAATATATTGTATATTCTATTTGTAGTTTCTTTTACGAAATTTTTAAGACCACCCCCCCCCTCCCCCGACGCATCAACGACTCTTGCGTATAGTAGGAATTTTTTAATTAGGGGGGTCTGAACCGTTCCAAAGTTTTTTATTTAGTTTTGAATGGAATTTTCTAATTGTATTCGTGGATTGAATTATTTTATTCTCTTTTATTATTATTCCACTCTTAGCTTCAACTTTCAAATATGTGGTAACACGGAAGACACCGTATATATTTCAAGAAACATATTTTAAATATAAAGATAACGTTATACGATACATTTTACATTTTGGGGATCCATATCCGCTTGGCCATAAGACCAATTTAGAGCTTCGATCTGAATTTGTTTAATGCCTGAGAGTTAAATGAATCCAGGTCAACCCCAGGTGGGTAGAGGGACTGAATCTCAGTACTTGAGACTTTCTGATTCAATAACGAATTAGGTGAAACCAACTTGGGGGCATGGGGGCGGAGCCCCCATCGAGCCGTAGGCGAGTAAACACATATAGACCGAAAAAAGTAATATCTTTAAAGCCTTCAAGGAAATTAATTAATTAGAACTTATTATAAAACACATCATTTGGCTAAAATATTTTCAAAAACTCTTCATTTTGAGTCCACGGCAACGCACAACGAGTTAGCTAGTTAATAACAAATATAAGCCGTCAATAGACATTTCAACACTTCTTTAAGTAGTTAGATTTGGTTACTTCTGGCTCAGGGCACATGCCCCGGAAGCCACGTGCCGGGGCACACAGCTTCCGGTCGTATATTAAATGAGGGGGAGGTATGCATAAATTAAAAGTTAGTTCAAAACTGAAATTCAACTTGATAATTGGGTTACGGAAAGTATGTCAAGGTCATCCCGAGTAAGTTTTAAAAAAGCCTATCCCGCTACCACAGGAAATAGTTCTGAGAGTTGAACTACCCGGTGATAGCGGGATAGGTAGATTTAAGTTTTGAACTTTATTCGTAAAAACAGATACAATCAATGTGCAAAAACAAATACAATCAATGTGCAATACAGGTTGAATTTTTGTGATGAAATACGGAGTTGTAAAAGCAAACGCCGACGACGAGGATGAGGTAAAGGCAGAGTCCCCAGATGACGTATTTGACAAGTTTGAAGAAACGTAATATCTCGAGTTGGTTTTCCCGTTCTAATTGCAAACGTTTAATTTCCAATTTCAATTTTTCTTCTTTCATCTTTTCCTCTTCCATTCTTGTGACGAAGGAAACTTCATCCATCATATCCATCATTAGTGTTGTGTTTTGGTGTTTGAAATTTTGAAACAAGTGATGTTGATAGTTCAAATGTTGGAGACGGAATGAGAAGTGAAAGCGAGGAACGTTAGTTAAACGAAGAAGTGGTGGGGGGAAGTTTAATTACAAAGAAGTGGTGGGGGAAGTTGAATCACAAAGAAGTGGTGGGGGAAGGAGGTTGCTCACCATTTGCTTCCGTACTTGTTGTTGTCGTGTCTGATTGTAGAGGTGTAAGTGGAGTAAGATTTAGCAAACTATCTTCATCAGAACTTTCAACCTTATCACAAATAGGACAGGCGTAAGTTATTTCCAGATTCATTTTAACAGTGTTAAATTTACTAACAATTTCGTGTAAAGTATTAAATATTTCTTGCAAATCTTCTTTTGAATTTACTTCGAAACTAGAATTCATTCGTGCCAACGGAGAGTTGTTCATCGTGCGAGAGTCGGTGATTGAATGAAGATCAGCGCTTAGGAAGGAGGCTTATTTGTCGGTGAGCATGAGCTTGTTATTAAGTAAATAGCTAAGTTCCTCTTCTTCGTCTTTCAATTCAAATATCTTAGCTGAAGTAGTAGTCGTTGTTTCGTCTTCACTCGATGATGAAGAAAATTGAAATATCCTAGCTGAAGTAGTAGTCGTTGTTTCATCTTCACTCGATGATGAAGAATCACGAGGACGTAAATAGTGAACATCAAGTCTGATCCATCTCATAGGATATCTATTCATGACAGAGAGCAAATTTTGAAATATTTCCTCCAATTCTTCTCTGTCAGTTATTATATGTTGAAACTTGACGAAAGGCGATCCCATGTTGTTAGTTAGAGTGTTGGAAGTGAAATAATTCAAAGGTGGATTCAATAAGATACAAAACTTAAACTAATGGTGGGGGGAAGTCTAAAAAACCAATGGTGGGGGGAAATCTCAAGGTCATCCAATTGAAGTTTTAAAAAAGAGTGTAAAACTGAAATTACACATTCGATGGTTCTACAGGATCGGAATACCAATCTGATCTGTATTTACATCTTTTTATCATATGTGTACAAAAATCATCTTGATGAGACTTGGTGCGTTGACAATGAGCTAGATCGAGAGGATGAAATTTGAAACATCTTTGAGGACAGCATGTATGAAAATATCTTGATTTGTAAAATTTGAAAGTTCGCAATTCCGGTGGCGGTAGTTGTTTTGTTTTGCACTTGCAGTAACAAGATCCAAAAAATTCACATTTAGTGCAAGCTAACCCGTCCACCATCATTGGTCCTAAATCTGTACACTGTTGTTCACAACAGTAACGAGGTTCGTACTTGTACTTTTGTTTTTCCATGTTGACGCTGCTGAGTCCAGTGAAAGAATAAGAGTGTATAGTGTTGAATAGTCAGTTTTATGTACTACAAAAAGTGGTGGGGGTAATTTCAAGGTCATCCAAACGAAGTTTTAAAAAATTATACCTTACTAATGTAAGGAATGTTTATACTTAAGAAGTTTATTTCTGTTTATCTTCTTCAGACTTTGTCTGTTTCTGTTTGTTTTCTTCAGCCTTTTTCTCTCTCTCCGCTTTAGCCATAGCGATAAGTTCTTCAGTCGATAGTGGATGTACTTCAGGAAATTTTAAAATTAATTTAGCTTGATATCCTTCTTTAGTTAATATATTTAAATCTTCAGTCATTTGTTCAACGGTGTTGTAATCTTTTCCATAGATTTTTCCATCAAGTTCGATCATCATTCTGTATAACATCTTTAAAATTAGGTGTTGACGCAGCGAGAGTCGGGAAGCGAATGATTAGTTATACAAGTATCATTCCCTTTTTATCAACTTGACATTGATCACGTGATTCCTTAGTTTTATTTGTTAAAAGTTATTTAACATTGGTAATACTTGTGGAACTTGATGTTATGTTGACCAGTCGGTGATGAAGATGTTGTAGGTTGTGTAGAAAGAAATACTTCATCATCGCAGTATTTTGTTTTAGTAAACATCCTTACATTAGTAGCACTAACATCAACAGTTAAGTGATAACCACCGGTAAGTAAAACTCGCATTTCGTTGGTTAAATCTTCAAGTTGTTCAAAACTCGTAATGGTGTTGGTATCGTAAGATGCACACTTGACCTTTAGGGACATGTTGAAGTTTTGTATTTAGTTATAGAGAGCGAGATGTGTACGGTACGAAAGGTAGTCGTAGACTGATGAATTTCATAAGTTGATTTTCACTTTTATTATCACACAAAATTGGGTCAAGGTCATCCCGTGGAATTTTTAAAAAAAGCAACATATTGCTATGTACAAAGACATAACAATATGTTGCTTCTTTAATTTTTCTTTTTTGTTTTATATCATCTTTATTGAGAAACCATTACAAACACATATATTTACAAAGTTATGTACAAACCAGTTAGTAGTAGGTGTTACATGAATAGTTAGTTCAGTTGAGTTGTTTCCACTCGGTCCGTGTGAAACTAAATAGAGTGCGCCAGGTTGAATAACTCGAAGATCTTCATTTTGTAGAAGTTGTACAAACCGTTTCGGTAGGAAGATTTGAAACTTTGGTTCGTCACCAACTGTATACGGCGCCTCGCTCAATGTGCAATTAATAGCATCACCAATTGAAGTGTCCATCTTCTTGATTGTATGTATGATGTAATGTTTTTCTTCTTTTAGTTCAGAACATTTCTTCGTCGGTAAGATTGTTGATTTAGAATGAGCGTTGAATTGATCAACCAAATTTTGAAGAAAGTTCTGCGATGCCATCTTGATGTTATTGTTAATCTTCTTGTTAATAATAATGTCCGTCGGAGATGTTGTCTCTTCGGAGGTTCGAGTAATACTCATGCTGCGTCATGGTAGCACTCTCACTTTTATTACCGACATTACCCCCACCATTCTGTTGAAGGAAATTATTTAAGCGGTAGGCATTCTTCAAAGCGCACTGTGACCTTCGATGTTTAAAACTCTTTGATGAAATACAAAGTTCATTGAAATAGCATTGGAAATCTCTATCTATTATTGCATTTATCACTTCGTTGCTTGTAAATGATTGTATCCAATTAGCTTTTTCCAATCCTCTTGTGTAGATAGTTTTGAACTCTTTGCAGTAATGATTCATAATGTGCGGCATCATGTTATAATTAATAAAACCTTCATCCCATCTTAAGTTGTGAAAATGTTTGTACAACCATTTGTTTGTAACTTTCGCTTTAGTTGTTAGTCTATTGAATGGTAATGGAGGTTTGAATAAGTAATGATAGACTACAGATGTGTTCATATCCAAAATTACTAATTCTTTTATAATAAAATTTCCATCATTTCCTCGAAAAGCTTGAAATTCAATTATACCTTTTTTAACTTCCATTATATGTGGCGCATTAGAAAACGAAACCCGTTTGTTCATGATGAAGTCTCGTCAGCAACTGACTTGTATTACAAACACGATTGTTCTTCTTTAACTTCTTGCGCTTCTTCGTCGATATTAAAGTTGGTGTGATAGTTGTTCAATTGTCTCCACATATCCACTTCTTGAGGTATTCGATTAAAAATTGAAGTATCCACGGGACCGTATAAAATTGGAACGAAAGGTTGTCTGTCCAATGTATCGATTAGATAGTCTTTGATTATTGCACTTGAAAATATTAGTTGTTTCAAATATCTGGTGACGGGACCGGTAGTACAACTTAAAGTGTAAAATTCTTCTTTAGTCAAATGTAATTTTACATCATGTCTAGTTAAATCTCTGAAGCGAACCATTTGTCCCCCACGATGTTTCACTATATCAACTTCAATATTTGATTCCAATAAACTTAATCTTGTTCTTCTTCCAAATGTGTTGTTACTCAAATAACATTCCAAAAGATGTAAATGTTTCATAAATGATTCCCAAGAAGTTTCAGTGAATGTAACCATTTTATTTCCATGATTTAAAATAACAATCGGTGAATAATCCAATGATTTTAAAATTCCAACTGAAATACTTTTCGTCATGCATGATGAAATGGGGTAGAAAATCCGAAGAAATACTTCTGTTAAAATATTAGTTGTAATGTTAACTTCAACCTTTTTTCTTTTTACTTCTTTTTCAGCTTCTCCTTCTTCTTTTTCTTCTTCTCTCTTCTTATGTTTGTTAAACTTGAGGAACTCGTCCATTTCTCGTTCAACTTGTTTTTTTTTATATCTGAACTATTCTCATCCATTAGAGGTGTATTTTCTTCTCCGTTAGTAGAACTCATCTTGCGAACGATGTTTCCCATACGACGGTCGAATATAAAATGAACTTTCCACTCATGATTTTCTCTCTTTTATGTTTTTCGTGAAATCCTTGAAATTTATACAATCACATAAATGTTTGTTTTCAACTTGTTTTTCACAAACGAAATTCTAACCTCAAAAATTGAAGCAGATAATTCTAACCTCAAAAATCTGCAGTCGTTGTACTAATTCTTTTTAAAGTACATTCTTCACAATTCCGGTCAGCGGTGTGTAAGTAACTATTTTTCATGTAGAATTAGACAGTATGCTGAAGTTCCATCTGCTACTGGTTGTTCAAATTCCATTTCAATTTTTATATCCACACTTGATGATTTTACCGATTCATTTTGTTTTGAACAATCGATTACAATTATCGGAGCCTTGGAATAATACTGGTCAGGCGATAATAGTGGTGTATTAGTCTTTCCATAATATGACGATTGAAATCTTGCATACATATCGTATAAAATGGAAAAACGTTTTTTGCTGAACATGACATTCAAATTGTCATACGGAAAGAATTGAGAGTTTAAGAAAACTTTACAATTCTTTATTTTACAGTGATCAAATTGACCGGCATTTGCAGTGATAACATCTTTTCGCTTAGTTTGAAAACCGAGTATTATGTACCTTGCCCGTTCCAAATAAGTTGATGTCTTGACGGTCCATGTTTGTCGTTCTGTCTGAGGTAGTGTAGGATATTCATGGAATTCCCAACTTCGGAATGGCATCACAATATCACGGTCAGTTTTTAACTTTCTCAATAATACGATTCTATGTTCATCGGCCAATCTTACATGAGGTACTCTCCAAACAACTTTATCCAATTGTAGTTGCCATTCCAGTTTATCTTCCGTAGTTGCAGGGTCTGCAAGTATCAAGTCCTTGTTAGTTGAAGATCTGAGTAATACCAATTCTTGTTTGACATTTATTATTATTCGTTTGTAATCTTCAGCGAATCCCAAAAGCAATCGTAAGGGTACATGAAAATCAAAGTGACCGTTGGAATCCGGTGTTCTAGTGTCTTTATCAGGGGCAACCCATCCGGCGGTGACTATTGAATTCTTCTCATGCGGTGTTAATGATGTTAATCCTTTCAATGTCGTTGTTATACCAACCTTTTTTGTCGAATCAACTGTCACCCCTGATATCTCATATCTTATTTCATCAAAAAGATATGCCATCGGGTTATTTATAAAAGGAACTGTTGAAGCAGTTTTTCCATCCAATTTTAATACCCGTCCTTCAATGTACAAATAACTTTCACACGGTAATGTGTAAATATCTTGTTGTTGAATGGAAATCCTTATTTCATCGTTATTGTTTAATTTTGATGAAGTGTAAGGGTTGTGCGTGTGATATTCCTTCTCCCATAGTGTTTCGTCGAATGTCGGTCCTTGAGATATATCCAGGATATCCATCGTTGTTAAGTTTCAATCCAATCTTCTGTAGAAAACGAATGTTGTCCGATGTTAACTCTTCCAATGTCGAGGAGCTACTGAGCTCCCGACTCTTCCGTTGCGGTTTAAATGATAATCCCATGTTGACCTTTATGTTGCCGCTCTGATGTGTATCCGTATAGTTATCGTTTCTCCTCTAAAGTCAACACTAACACCGTCTTGATCCAATATGTTCAGTACGATGTCTGAAATGAAACTGGTGTTTAACGGTAGGTATATCAAGTTTTGTGGCTTCTCAACAATTTTAAAACCAGGAGCCACTGTTGGATAAAATGTATGTAAAATATGCTGATTCACTCCTTCTCTATACGATCCATGTATAATATTACACGTTACATCGATACTATTGACTTTCAATATTGTAACAGTTGTATCACCTGAATGAGTAGTTCCAGGAGTTAATATATTCTTTTTTGTATCTGTAAATCCAAGTAAACTGCCAATGGAGTTTTTGAAACTGACATCGATATAATATTTTGAAGTTATTTCTGCTTTTAAAGTATTATTGTTTCCTTTAACGGTGATATTTTCTTCACTGAGTTGTTTTTGTAGTAATTGGTTTATATCATCGATTTCATAAGCTCCAGTAGGAAATGTAATTATTTTCAATTCTGAGTATTTTCCTGAAGCATCCTTAGTTTCATAATAATGTAGTAAATTGTTCTTTCCTTCCGTAACATTGGGAATTGAGTTGTAGGTAGTTAAATCAAGTAATGCCGCTTCCCATAATCTTTCCTTGGATAGACGCAATGCTGGGAACAGCGTACTTTTCAATGTGGATGAATTTCCACTCAGTGACACTGTATACGATGACATCTTAAAGATGAATGACACTCTTCGCTAGAAACTCCAAACATAAATGCCCACATATTTCAGTATTGTTAGGTTGTTCTCTTTTGTAATTGTAAAAAATGTTTTTGGAGTTTCGAAAATAATGTTGCAGTTCTTTCGGCGGTGGTAGATTGCCAAAACTGTCAAAGTAGTAAACGGTTTGTCCGAGCTTTTTATAGCATACCCAATGAGTGCCTGGACCATAGGTGGAATCCAAATTTACTATTCCAGTTTCATTTTCCCATATTTTAGTTGGTAATGCATCTTTCATAAAAACTCCTCGAAAAAATGGTATTTTCAAACATTTTACATAATCATTTAACTGATGATTTGTTAAGGCTTTATTTGGAATTATCAATTGATTCTTCTTATTTAGTACACACGGTACGGTCTTAGGTATAAACCTGCTCCGTTTTTTACCATTGACCAAATAGAAGCTTTCTTTACTGTTGCTTTACGAGTTCTACGACGTCTCTTCTTAATGTTTCCACCTCTTTTGGGAGCTCTTCTCTTTGCAGGTCTTCCTCTGCGACGTCGTCTTCCAGCACCAAATTTAGCTTTCGTCTTCATGGCTGTAGTTACTGCCCAAGCCGCTGCTTTTTCTGCAATACTTGCGTCACTTGATTTTACTCTTTGCCAAGCTCTTTCCGCTAGAATTTTATCAGCTATTGATCTATTTGTTGAATCTTTATACTTTGAATATGCTATATCGTGTTCTTTGCAAGCTTGATCTAATTTATTAATTCCAGGATCTCCTCTTGCTAAACGTTTTGACAACTTAGTTCCAGGTCCACAATATTGATAACCTCCGGGCAGATGTAATTCGTATGGTAAAGCGTCTATCGCTCGATTCACAACAGCACCAATTGGAATCCGTCTGAGCAGGGATAATGCAGCTGATGTTAAACCACGTCCTCTCTTGCCGCTGTCTTGACGACGACTGAACGATGAGGTCTTCATTATGCCGTTTTATATAACGAGCGTCTTCACTCCATGAAATACTTTATGATAATGAACACTTTTTATATATTCCATACTTATATATTGGCGAGTTTTACTAATACTTATTGATAATTGCATCTTTAATCCATTGTTCTCTTTGATCATCTTGGATTTTACCGTGATTCGGTTTACTAAGCATATGATTGTGCATGTCTATAATTACATTACCCATAAGGTTCATTACATACTCCACATTAGTAGCATCTTTGTAATCTGTAGGATTCTCAAGATCTGTGATACGTTTACCATTACATGTATACACAGATGGATCGTCATTAGAGGTTGCTATAACTTGATTAATAGTAGCAACATCATTCGGAGCTATTCCTGCTGATATGTTAGATATTCTTCTATTTTTTCCATCATATACGTTATTTATTTTATCCAAAACTATAGTTTGTTTTACAACAACACAATCCTGATCATCTTTACCAGATTTAACTTGGGTTAATCGTCTACCTTTACATATAAAATTAACACCAGTAGCTGATAGTTGTGGTACTTGTGTTAAAATAACAGCATCATGTTCTTCCGTGCCTAAACTTATATTTGACAATCTTTTATTTTTTCCATCCCACTTGTCATTTTTTAGTTGTAGTAAGGTAAACTTTTCACTTCCTTGCATAAACTCATCACCTTTCTTTGACACCACCTGATTTTGTTTAACAAAAGCGGATGTTCCTTTTTTCAAGCTTTCATTCATTTGTCTCACGGTAGCAGCATCCGATGGAGTTGAACCATCTTCCAGATTGGACAACACTTTTCCATGACAATTAATAACAGCACTATTATATAAAATACAATTATCTTTAATGTATTTTATATTAACACCATCACTTTCTTCTTTAGGATATCCAATATCGTTTATAGTATATTTATAGAAGGAAAATCCATCTTTTTTCTTTTCTGGTATTACAGAGTGCAAATAACGCTTATTAATTGTATCTGTATCCTCGGTTGGATCTGCCACATTAGTTATTTTATAATTTAAAGCATTGTACCTTTTTCCACTTTTAGTCTTTTCCAACAGTAAAGCGTATTCCATCGCAGTTAGAAAATAGCCTTTATTAACAACATCTCCATTGTTGACTGGTTTTGCAACATTAATAACCCTGTGAGATTTTGCATCATACAGTTGGTTATTGTCAAGTTTTAAACTTGTAGATGTTTCCTCCTTTACTGTTTTTAAATTTGTTGCATCTCCATCTTCTTCTGGATCTTTAACAAACTTTAAACGTTTATTATTTATGTTATAGTCACCTTCGGGTGTTTGCGGTAATCCACTTCTTTTTCTGTTTTCTCCAACTTGAACTCCTAACGCGGAGTATCGTCCGAACTTGTCGACGCTCATGTTAGAACTGACACATTATACTCCTGTAACTCTTATATATCCGCGGATAATTATACGATTATGCCGCGATTCCTGAGTTCGTCAATCAGAGCTACCCATTCATTATTTAAACCTGTATGACCGGCTTCCATGGCTTCATGCAATAGTCTCACTCTATCAACCAATTTATTGATGTCGTTGTAGTAAATCACATTCGTATTGTATAGATTTTTCATCAATCCTTTGCCAGATGTTGAAGTATCTCCTTTACTCTTTTTACCATGTTGTTCAAGAAGTGATAAATCCATAAGTGATAAAGATTTTCTTTTCAGTGGTTGTCTCACCGCTGGTGCAGTACGTAATGTTGGCAATTTTCGTGGAGGAAACAACTTTTTTATAACGATGTTATATTTTGTTGCACGTGAACGATTAATCATTGCATCCTTTAAGTAGTTTCTTTTATGAGCGTTAGTATTTTGTAGAATCTCCTTAAAAACACTTAAATCTTTGGATGAATATCTTAGTGGTATGTTTTTAAAAATTAATTCATAGAGTCCTTTTGTTCCTTTATATTTATGATCACCAATAATGATGTAATCGTCTTGTGTTATTTCAAGCTTTGAATCGCCGATCTTTAATTCATTCCCATCAATTCTTGCTCCGTATACGTGTGATCTACTCAAATTCGGGTTTGATTTCATGTCATGTAGCATTTTCATTATATATTTTCTTCCAAGAGGTCCATGTTGTAATATATCGCTACTCAATTGAGTTAAATTTGGAATAGATTGTTCAGCTTCAGGTATTGGCTGTTCTTCTTCCTTTTCAACAATTGGTTCTTCTTCTTTTGTTTCTTCTTGCTCACTAGCACTTGTATATGAATCATCATCTTCTTCTTTTTTTAATGCTTGTACTTCTTGTTTAGAAACTGGTAGTAAAACATCTCCTTCATAACGAGGTTTACCAATAGTTTCTGATATCTGTTTTAAAGGTTCCGTAATAGGTTTAACTGTAGTCTCTAGAAATTCTTCTCTTTCACTTAAACCCATCCTCAATACACGATTCTTCATCCTAATAGAATCACTGAGTGATTTTATTTCTTTCAATAGTTTTTCTTGATTCACCATGTTTACACTGTGAAGTTCAACGTGTAACTAGATGTAACATCGGTAGTTCAACGCATAAATACAAATTTATCCAACCCTATACGATATCTACCATTTTTAATATCTTCTTCCTTCATAATAACGAGAAAGCCATATTTCTCATTCCATGCTTTGCCACACATCTCTTTAAATTTCTCAAATGCCATATCCGCATTTACATGATCATTATATACATGTTTTAAATTTGTTTCATCTTGCTTGAAGATGATCAACATATTTGCATTGTCTCTTATGAGTTGTTTTGGAATCTTACTGTATGTTTGACCAATATAAATGCTATCGATATTATGATGTCTTCCCATTTTTTTTTTTTTTTTTTTTTTTTTTGAGGGAGAGGCGGAAAAATGCATTACGCACACAGGTGGCCAGCCTGTAGTGTGGGGCTCCCCTAAAAACGGGTTTACCCACTAAAAAACCTCCTCTACTCTTTAGGAATCTAACCTGGAATTGTTTGTCACATTACGTCAGGCTAGGCCTAAATTTGGCTTACGCCCGTGGGGCTCGCTCCTTATCCAGCCACTCGATCAAGGGATCTGGGCCACTTCGCGGTCCAGATCGGTTTTCTTTTCCAGGAGGATGCCCCGGACGAACTGTGACAAACAATCCCAGTTGCCCTCATCCTCCAAAATCTTTTGGCAGACCGAGTCCACCGAAAATACACCAAAGATTTGTGTGGCCTCCAGGCGGGGCCCTTCCCAACGGGGACAGCGGAAGAATGTGTGTTCCGCATCGTCGGGAACACCCGGGCAATAAATGCAGTCCGGTGAACCGGTCTTTCCCATCCGGTTCAGGTACGACCGAAAATAGCCGTGACCTGTCAAAAATTGGGTCAGGTAGTAGTCCACCTCCCCATGCCGCCGTTCCACCCATGGTTGGACCTGCTTGATAAGTCGCGCAGTCCATCGTCCTCGGGTGTCGTGCTCCCAGCTGTGTTGCCACTGCTGGAAGGTTCGGGAGCGCTCTTCTGTTCTTGCCGTGTCCTTGCCGATCTCGCCTTGTCTCTGATAAATCGCTTTCCTCTCCCCTGCCAAGAGCTTGACAGGGATGACTCCGGCGACCACCAGGACGGCAGGCTCGGACACTGTCCGGTAGGCGGAACACACCCGGAGTGCAGCTTGACGCTGAACCCGGGCGAGTCGCAACCTGTAGCACTCCTTATCTAGAGCGCCTGCCCACACCTCTGCCCCGTAAAGAAGCACAGACTGGACCGCGGACATCAACAGACGTCTTCTGCTGGATCGGGGACCCCCGACATTGGCCATCAGCCTACTAAGGTAAGTCACTACCTTAGCGGCCTTGTCCGCCGTACGGAAGATCTGATCCCTCCAGCTTAACTTGGTGTCCACCATAACCCCGAGGTATTTGGCGGCACGAGTTGATGTGACCACCTCCCTTCCCACTCGAAACGGGACGACGGTGTCGATCCTCTTCTTCGTGAGAATCACGATCTCCGTCTTACTGAGAGCAAGTGAGAGACCGTGATCGGACATCCAGTTGTTGACCACCCGCATAACTCGGTTCAACTTCAGTTGAGCCAGCTCAACGTTGCGTGCAGCAATGAGAGCTGCGACGTCATCGGCGTACCCAACCAAAGTGGTTTCCTCAGGCATCTCGGACCTCAGGAGGCTGTCATAGGCAACGTTCCAGAGATCCGGGCCGAGTATTGAACCTTGTGCGGCACCAGAAGTGACTTCCATCGTCCGCGTTCCGTCCCTCGTGTCATAAATCAGGCTTCGAGAGCGTAGATAATCCTCGATGAGCCGCAACAGATATGCAGGAATACGAAAGGTGTTGCGAAGCGCATCCAGCATATCGACCCACCTCGCCGAGTTGAAGGCATTCTTGACATCAAGCGTAACAAGAAGCACTACTCGGCGGGAGAAATGGTTGTGGCTCTCGGCTCTCTCCACAGCTCTCTGAACTTCGGTGACAGCGTCGATCGTTGACCGTCCCTTTCTGAAGCCGTACTGACGGGGGCATAAGTCCCCGGCAGCTTCCACGGCAGAAGTCAGGCGGGAACGGATCAGCTTCTCGAACAGCTTTCCAGCCGTGTCCAACATGCAGAGAGGCCTGTGGGACGACGGCAGCTCGGGATCACCTTTGCCCTTGCTGATCAGTACAAGCCTGGCTGTTTTCCAGGGAGCCGGAAACACCCCTTCTACCAAACAGGCATTGTACATTCTCAACAACAAGTCAGCGTTGATTAAAAATACTTTCTTTAAAGCCTCACTGGGAATCCCGTCCGGGCCAGGAGCCTTGTTGCTCTTCAGGGAGAGAACGGAGGTTTCTAGCTCCTCGAAAGTGAAGAGTGGAACGTCCTCTACCCGTCCGAAGTCAACCGGCGGTCGCTGTGGATGTTCAGGAAACAACGCAGCGACGATCCTCCCCATGGTGGCGCCCTCCATGATGGAAGGTGGAGAGCGGGCGCCGAGTTTCTGTGTTACAAGTTTGTAACCCAGGCCCCAGGGGTCGGAATCAACGTCGTCACGAAGTCTCCTCCAGCTATTCGCCTTGCTCCTGTTGATCGCCTGGCGGAGAGATTTTCTCGCAGCTTTATAGGCCTCAGACTTACGAACTCTGTCTGCGGGGATTCTCGCTCTTGTGGCCGCTCGTCTAGTTCTTAAACATGTTCTTCTGAGTTCCGCAATCTCTTCAGTCCACCAGTAAACGGGTTGTTTGTCGCGTCGGGGTTTCCTTCGCGGCATAGACTGGTCGCAGGCCGAGACGATCAGTTCCATCGTGGATGTTACTAGTGCCTCGGCCCCAGCCTCACCAGGATTCCCCTGCGCTCCCCGAGAGATGACTTCGGTGAACTTGACCACGTCCAGTTTGTTGGTGTTCCACCGGCGTGGCCCTTCCCGAGATGCGGAAACTCGACGATTTGCCTGATCATGCAGGTCAAACACGACGTATTGGTGGTCGCTACCCGTGTAGTCCTCCACAACCCTCCAGCCAGAGATCCTCGGAAGGAGCGACTCAGACGCAAAGGTGACATCGGGGATCGTGCCTCTCTGCCCGGGGCGCCGAAAAGTAGGTGTGTCGCCCTGGTTGAGGACGACAAGACCGGCCCTGGCGATGAAATCCAGGATGTATTTCCCCCGGGAGCTGGTAGAGGGCATTCCCCACTCGACGGCCCTGGCGTTGAAATCGCCACCAACGACGACATGCCCGGTGGTGCCGAGAACGCACTCCTCTAGGCTATCTATCTTGTCGCGGAAGTCCTGGACGGCCTCGTTGGGTGTGAGGTAGCAACTGAAGATAGTCACGTCCCCACACCGAACCCAGACGAATCCTCGGCCGCGCCCGTGACTCCGCACCAAGACATCTCATGTATTACGTGCCCAAAATGCAGCAGTACCGAGGCTGTCCGAGATCCAAATGTTTGGGTCTCTGTCCCGATACTGTTCGCTGATAAGGAGCGCGTCAGCACCAAGTTCTCGGGCGAGCTGATCTAGAAGGTTATCAGCTCCCCAGGATCTATGAAGGTTGGCCTGGAGGATGCGAATTACCGGCCGCTGCCTTTTGCCTGTTCAAGTGCGGCTCTGAAGGCACCGCACTGACCAGACCCGGGTAAGTGACCGAGGGCACTGGAGCCTGAATCCTTGCAGAGGAAGCAGGAGGGGCTCGAGGAACATTCCTTGCGTTTGTGGCCCTGGCTTCCACACTGGAAGCAGTTGGCACTCCTGTCGGGCCCTTTACAGTTTCGGGAGGAGTGGCCGAAACCGAGACAGCGGAAGCATCTCGAAACTACCACCCTCCGTTTGAGCCTGCAACTGACCCAACCGACTCTGAGGTGCTGAAGGCTAAGCAGCTTATTGGCGTGCTTTTCGCCCATCTCAGCAACAGCCATCCGGAGTTGACTTCGGTTGGGCTTTGTCAGCCATACCCTCACTCCATCAGCTGGTATCTCCGGGAGTGCCACCTGGATCGCACGGGTCACCTCCTCTTCGGTGGAGAGGGCATCAAGGTCCCGAATCTCGACCGAACACTTCGGTTCTAGGGCCTTGATTGAGCCTTTGTCCCCAAGTGCAGTCTTGAGGGAAGCGGCAAAACCGATCTTGTCACTCGACTTCCCCAGTTCGAGGAGGACATCCCCGTTCTGGGTTCGCCGAATAGACTTGATAACGGTGTCGGTCTCCTCCGGTTTGGCCTGCGATCTAATCTGACCCAGAACATCGGCAAAAGATCGCCCCCCTAAAGGCTTGATCAAGATTGCCTCCGTCCTGGGCTTCTTAGGCCTGGGTTGTTTAGGCTTTCTGGCAGACTTGCCAGAGCCCTCCCCAACCGGTTTCGAGACTTGCGTCCGCTCCACCCTCGACGCACTTTTCGAAGCCGCCTCCGCTTGCTTCTGCCTCCTCCTTTCTTTCTTAGACAGGCGCGTCTTCCAGCCCCCCAAAGGTGTTGAGGTAGAGTTTGCTGCCAAGGCAGGATTAGCCGCCGGAGCAGGAACCTCTGCAGGAGTAGCCGCTGGAATCACGGCAGCGCCCGGGGCGGATTCAGTAGCCTGGACAGGAGATGTCTGCGATGCCGCAGTGACAAAAACCGGTCTCGGCACTGAGTCCACCTCAACAAGCTCAGGGCTTCCAGGCGAAGAACCGCTCTGCCTCTTCTTTCGCTTTCTGGCTTGAGTCTGGGACTCAGCTAGGTGAGCTTGAGGCGAAGCAGAGATGACTCGGTTCGTGACATCGCGCTCCTGCTTCACTGCCTTTAGCCTGATTTTCCGGCATTCCTCGATTTCTTCTAGAGCATCTTCGAGTTTCGGGATCCCCTCTTTTATCGCCTTGTTCACGTTCTTTTGAATTAAGAGGGCCTTGGCCATCTCCTTCAAAAGAGCTTTCATCTTCTTCAGAAGTGAGTCTTCCTCCTCGTGGGCGTCGTCCTGCTGCTGCCGAAGCATTTGCAGCTCGAATGCCGCACGAAGAGGGCTCTTCCTGGGAGGAATCCCTTGGATATTGGCTAATGGTGTTGCCGGCTCGGCCACCTCCATCGCCATACCGATCTCCTCCTTCTTCTGTCCGGTTTTGGACGACGATCCGTCACCACCAAGAGCCTTGAATGGCACCGGCGGGGGGGTGGTTTTAATACCCTTCGTCGGCGTTCCAGTGTTCAAGGTCGGAGACCTCTGCAGTCTTGAGCTGCGCTTAAAGGCGGCCTGCTCTATTTCATCATCGTTCGTGTTTTGCATTTTTAAATCCATACTTTTGTTTCACCAGCGCATCGTGCGGCAAGAGGCGGCCCTTCATCGGCCGAGAGCGGGTACACCCTCGGAGGTCTACCCCCCGTAGGAGATAAGACACCCCTACCCCGGTACTCCGGGGCCCGAACCTCCGTTTGCCCAGCACCGATACACAAAATGTGCCGGACGTGCTGGGGGTCGCACCGTGGCAATGCAGAGTCCGATCCCTGCATCCATGCCGCACTCCCTGACTAAGGTCCGAAGCGGCTGGCTTCTGACGACACACTGGAGGAGACCATCGGCAGTGCGAGGCACACATCAGTCCCTGCAACACAACAGGGACACTCCCAGGACCCCCCAGCATGCGCCGGTCGAAAGAAGGTGGAAAGACACCCTTGATTCGGGGTCGAAAACAAGAAGGTGAGCAAGGTTAGCTCAGGAAAGAATAAAGACGGTGAGCTAAGACCTGAAAGATGAGAAGAAAGGCCCTAGCTCGGGAAGAACTGTGAGGAGGGTCTCACAGCTTGGCTCAGGTACCCCGGGGTCGCCAAGAAACACCCGTACAGTGGAAAGCCCACTGCCCCTGAGGGAATGATGTCTTCCCATAGCGAAGTAATTCCTTATAGTGTCGTGATTTTCACAAGACACATCGTCAAAAATAAAAATAGAAAATGGTTTTGCTTCATTTGGTTGCATAATTGTTTCACTGGCATTAAACTTGTAGAAATTCACTTCAGGTACACTTGCAAGTACTTTATCCAATAATTGATATTTTGGTTGTTGCAATGATTTTGAAAAAAATGTATATATTGTTAAAGCGCAATCCTTTAGGATTAGTTATAAGGTTAAAAACAACATTTGTTTTTCCACAATTTGAAGGACCAGTTATTAAACATCTTATCGTATTTGGTAGTAGTTCACCATGTTTACCATGATTTAACTTATCATTGTCAAGCGTCAATTCATCAATATTATTGATATTAAATCGATCTTTTTGTTGTACAATCTCCATCTTGTGTCAAGGTTAAACACACAATGAGCTATTAAATTACTATACCAAGTCTTTTGAAGGAATCCAAGAGTCTTCACTTTTATCGAATCCTAACCACCGGACTTTAACCATATCCTTTTTCCTTTGTAATACCTTTTCAACAAGATATACATCACCGACTGTTGATTTCAACAATTCATGTCCGTAGAATCCACCTTGAAGTAATTCACCCTTGTTATCCTTTAATAAGTAAGTTTCAGGTATAGTTGGTTGCACTTTATAAACTGTAAATACTTCATAAGTCCAATTTGGTAGATATCTTTTACTAAATACACCTTTGTATTTGCTTATACGAACTTTATCGTTGACTTTAAACTTTTTTTGTTGCAACTTTTCCAATTTAGGTGTTGTATTATTTCTGATGCGTTGTAATACAACCTTAGCATTAGCGCTGTTTACTTGGATAGGTTTCATTCCGATGGTACGATGATATTTGTTGTTATACTCTTTTATAAGTTGTGGTAATATGTCATACCACACGTATGATCCTCGTTTTGAAAATTGTTTGTACATCGCTCCTTTCAATGTTCTATTGAACCTTTCAATTATTGAAGCTTTAACTTCAGAATTTGTAGAATAATGATTTATTTGATATTTCTTCATTAAAGCTCCAAAGTCTTTATTAAAATATTCTTTTCCATCATCGGTCTGTAGATGTTTGATTTTGAATTTGTTTCTTTGTATCGTTGTTTCCATAGCTTTTGTAACACTTTTACCAGTCTTATCCTTCAATGGTAAAGCGTCAGCTATTTTAGTAAAACAGTCTATAATTGTTAAAATATATTTGAAACCTTTGTTTAATTTACTGTGCGGTATCATTTCAATGAGATCAGCTTGGTAAAGATCATTCATTCCTTTAATGATTGTACTTCTTCTTGGAAATCTTCTTCTTGCTGGTTTATGTAGTTCATTTACAATCTTGTCCTTCACACTTTCCATCTTCAGGTGTTGCTTGCACATCGCTTGTAAAAATACTGATCCATACAACAGTTCATTCTCTTTTATATAGTTTGAATATAGGTCAAGGCCATTTCATATTAGTGTAAAAAAGAGGGAACATGGCATTGGGCTTGCCATGTCCCCTCTTCTTTACGGAAAGGAAAAAAGGAAGAAGGTAGAGGACGAAGAATAGGTTTACTGGTCGATAGGGTTCAGGGAGTAGTGGCCGAACGGTAAAGTATTAATTTTATCTTCTAAAATATAGCGCTTGTCATCTTTGTAGCTTAATGCCCATTTTGTTTGTTTGACACTAAAGAGTTGATGATTATAACTTCTAATAGTGTTGAATGTTGCAGTTGTTTCAACATTTTCAAACAAACATCTTTTATAATGTTCAAACTGTACGTTCTTCTTCAGGAAAGAGGTTTTTATTCCTTTGGCCTTTTTCGTGACTTGATGTTGATTTTTTTTCGCTTATGTACAGTTGAAATGAATATAGTTTGGACATTAATGCTACAATTTCCATCATCGGCACACCATTTGTTTCATCTTTAAATTTTCCCAATACTTTCTTGTTTCTGTCGTAATCGTAATTTGGATGGTCCTTGGGATAGTCAGAAAAGTCGAAATCATCTTTATACATAAAAGTGCGTAGATCTTCGTACATGTCATTTGTTTTAATCCAGTAAATTAGTGCATCCGTATCCATATATGCAATACCAATGTTCTCTCTTCCATAATAGTTAACCATCTTCTTATAATGAAACTCGTACATGTGTGTTTTGGAAATATCCAAGATTGACATTCCTAGATACAAAGGACGATCCATTAGAACTGACTTCTTGTTCATGGAAATAACAACTAGATTTTCATTAATAATTACAGACGAACCAAAGTTTGGTTGTTGCACTAATTTCTGTAATTTTACTGGATCAGTTACCAATTTGATATCCTTATGTTTCCTTTTGTTTTCCAAAGTCTTGCCAAATATTGCGTTGTTCATTAGTTTGAAGAAATCTTTTTGAAAACTTGATGTAGCGGCGGCTCTTCTTCTTGTGTTGTTGTCAATGTACGGTTTTAACCAACAAGATTGAGAGAATTGTAGTACTCGATTAATTTTTGTAATTCTCAATCCCAAGTCTAAGGCCTGTTGTATCATCCAGTAGTGTCCAACATACCGAGACTTGTTAGTTAAAGTCATCAATAATTTTGGCCATCTTCCAGTTGGAGAAATTTCAGTCTTCGGAAGAAGTGGTAAATCATAATGTTCGTCGTGAAGATGATCGGGATATTCAAAATCGACGTCGAATATGTAACCAGTTTCTCCATATTTCGGTATATCCATTATGTTTCCAATTGATTCTGGGTCTATCCATTTCAAATTATCATATGGAAGGGGATTCGACATTGCCCATCCGTACAAGTTATTTGCATCAAAATAACCCAGGAATGTTGTTGGTTTTGATGCATCATAATCGGGCAAATATTTATTGTTCGCCTTGACATGACGTGTTACACTTTGCGTCAATCCTCCTCGAACTCCTGATTCTAACATCAACACCATATCTATATCTGTAAGAAGTTGTATTTTACAATTTGTTTCTTTTAACATGGCTTGCCACGCTAGTCCAGGCGAAGTGTACGAATGAAGAGGGTCTAATCCATATGACGCAAAACACGTATTTCTAAATTCTTCCATTACATCACATAATAAAGTCACATCTAATTTGACATAGAAATCTGAATATTCCCCCAATGTTCTAAATCCTAATTCGTTCCATACTTTGCATGCATGATCACAATCATCTTGAGATATATCCATGTCGTACAGTTTACTTTTAAATTCTTCTTTTGGAGGTAGTGATGTTTCATTAAATCTTTCTAAACTGTCTATGTAATCATATGGGAAAACACCTTTTCGAAGTACCAGATCCAGTTTGTCGCTGTTTACAATCTTCTTTGTTTCAATTAAATCCTGTTTCCTTAGGTTTTCAGAAAGTTTGGACAAACTCGACGGCAAAAATCGGTAGGAGTCCAAGAATCTTAGTTTGACGTTTCCAACTTCTTTGGAAAAACTTATGAACTTCTCTGAAGTTTCAGCTAACACATCGATTTTACCGTCGTCTCTTCCTAATTCAGGTATTATAAAATGAGCGTCGTACCCACTGAGATTATGCAGAACCACAGGGATAAATAGTGGTAAACGATAGCTCAAGTTGCATTTATTACAAGCAGCACCCCTGTAATAACCTGTAAGGTGGTCGTGATCTTTAACTTTATAATTCTCAATAGTAAAATCATTTTTGCACAAGAAACAGTGAGTCGCATTTTCATGTTGAATTTCTTCTTCTTCGTCCATCGGTTTCATTGGTACAATATTTGTATATAATCTTTGTGTATTTCCAGCTATTGAATATAGGTGATCAAGAAATATTTTTTCCGCATTTTCACCACGATATACTAGAGGTTCTGAAGTTAATCCATATCTGTTTAAATGTTCTTCTGATAATGTTGATTTGATCATTAAACAAAAACTGTTTGGTTTGTGCATTTGATACTTTACACTTTTTCTTGCTTCACAATTTTCATCTTCAACTGGAACAAGTGTTGATTCAAAATCCGCATACACAACTAAAGGGATACGGTATTGATGATGAACCTTTTCAAATGTAACGAATGCTCTGTTTTCCGAAGGTAAATTAATCTTTGCTTCATAATTATTGTTACATAATCTTTTGTGTTCTTGTAACCATTCTCTTCCTTGCCTTCCTTCTCGTTGAAAATTAAAACATCTCTTGCAAATCAACTTTTTGTTTCGATTTTTTGAAAGTTGCTTATTAACAAGAGAGTCGAATTTCTTTATGTACACATAGTGAGACACATCTCCTCGCGTTAGTAGTAGTAAATCCGTATGATCTGGTAGCTCTTCTTTTGCAATACGTAAAGGATACACTTTGTTTGAACTATCTAATGCAAAAACATTAATAGACGTGCCGGGATTTTTCTTTTCAAATTTTGATATATCTTTCGTAGAAACGGGATATGTTATTCCTTGAAAATTGTACCTGTGTCTTGCGTCTTCATATTCTTGGTTGGGTCTACATGGATTTCGTGATACAAACTTTGTCGTCATAGCATAGCGAAAACATTCATTATCTTCATTTTGGACATTAATACAAGATTTTGTATTTTCAATTATTTTTGGCAAAGGAATGTAACTAGATCCCATTAGTCCATATCCATGTTTGTGAACTCTTATATCTAATACTTCAATACTTGTAAGACTCCATCCGGATCCTCTTCCTTCGTGTTCCTGAAGTTTGGTTAATATTTCTTCTATACAATTCTCTACTATTGAATCAATGTTTGAACTTTCCATGATGGTTCGGTTTTTTGTTATGAATCCTCTTGGTGATAATTCTTCTTGTGCATTTATAAACATAGCTTCTAATAGTAAACCAAATTTAAGAAAGTTCAATCTTTTCAATTCTTCTTTTAAAGTTTTACTTACGATTGGTTTTGCTTCTCTAATAAATTCTTCTAAGTTCAAGTTTTCATTTTGAATCTTATGATGCATTACTACCTTACCGGGTAAAGCAAATACTTGTAGATTCGGTAAAGTAGTTGAAGATGTTGCTGTTATTTCTTCTTGTTCTTCTTGTTCTTCTTGTTCTTCTGTGTTATTGTGAATTAGTTCTTTATGTATATCTAGTAGAATTTCATCGTGAAACGATTCCGAACATTTATCGCAATGATACATGTTGACGATGTTTACTCTTCGAAATTTCGCCGAGAAATGAAATGGGCTCTGACGGTCCCGCTTTTATAACGGTTCCCCCACCACTATTTCATCATCATCCTCTTCTTCTTCACTATCCGAGGAAAACAAACGTCTTGGACGAAACATTAATCTTCTACTAACTGATTGTTCATTTGTGTTCTCTATTCCAGTTGGAGTTTCAGTATTTACTTCTTCATATTCAAACGATGATGAAGATTCTGATATTACTACATCCATATCCAAATTTTCATTCTCCACATCATTTACACTTCCTACTTCTGATGTTGTTAGATCTACATCCATATCATTTACACTTTCTACTTCTGATGTTTCACTGTTATTATCATCTTCTTCCATATTAAAATCGTCTAGTTGAATTTTATACAATATTTCAATAAGAGGTTTCCTTGGATAATCGGTGTTGTCCACAGGAGCCATTTCAAGTAAATGAGGAATAACTCTTTACGATTCGGCTTATATGATATTTTGATAAGTATGTCAAGGTCATTTTAGATTAAGCGAGAATTGGGAATAGATCACTAAGCAGCATGTTAATTCATTACTACAAAGTAATCTATTCCCCATTCTCTAAGAAGTGTCTATTAATAACCAAAGTTCAAGTTCATTTTTGTTCAATTTCAATCTTTTACTTCTTCTTTTATTACATAGTTTATAGGTTGACAATTCGAATTTTCAATGTGCCGTTCTATCTTTTGTTCCAACTCTTCTATTTTAGCTTCTTTTATCATTAATTCCGTAAGTAACTGATTGATGTAATCAGCTGCCATGTCCACTGTTCTTGTTCGTATTTCACCTAACCTAACCCCGGGAATCAATCTCTGTAGTCTGTAAAACTTTAACTTTATTCTTGACTCTCTTGCTTTAGCCATTTCCCGAAACTTTAGTTTTTTATTATCTTTATTTGTAGTCAAGTCCATAACACTTTCCTTCAAGTCCTTACTCGTGACAAGTTCGCTTTCAGAATAATTCGACTATAGCACACTCGTCTTTTATACACTTTCCCCCACCACTTTTAATTTCCCCCACCTTACTAATATAGGTCAAGGTCATCCAGTATTAACGCGAGAACGAGGAATAGAACACTAAGTGGCATGTTAGTCCATTACCACAAAGTGATCTATTCCTCGCTCTCTATTCTACATCTACTTTTTTTGAGGTTTTGTTATTTTATTATTTGTTTTTAGTTTTTCTTAGGGGGAACGAGTGTTTGAATTTCACTTTGTAGTATGTTCATTCTTCTTCAACTCTTCGATTGTTTTTAACAATTGTAACAAATATTCGTTAGTTTTCATCAAAGTCTTTATTTTACTACATCCAACTTCAATGGAAGGCACTATTAGTTGTAATTTTGCTAGTTCTATCTTTTCTTTCTTGTACAATTCTCTCTTTCTTATGTTCTTCCTTAGTTTTGCTGAAGACGGTGTTATTGGATCATGCAAATATTCCGGATAGCGATTCGATGTTGTCAACACTTCCGATGTAGAAGGATGAGATATCCTTTGCTGTTGGTTTTGGTAGCAATTTGAAGTTGAAACTACTGGCGTTGCAGAAGTATGAGCCATCGTTGACTGTCGTTGTACAGAGTGAATTCTGCTCTAAAATTTTGCTGGTTTTATCACATTTCCCCCACCACTGACTTATACATTTTTTCCCCCACCACAATTATTTATTCTTTTTTATATTTCAAATTCTGTACCAAACTTCTAATGTTACATCCAAATCTTCTTCTTTTAAATATTTTATAAATTCTGGGCTCCTTGAAGTTATGTTGGGAGTATTCAAATACTCCATCACCTTGTGATGGATTTCCTCATTGTGAATGAAACAATACACTTGTATTAAAGTTTCATCATCTTCTTTGGATTTAGTAAATCCTGCAACAGAGGTCCATTCTTCGTATTTAATTTTGAAATGGCGCACTTCAAATTCCATGGTGTTTCTGCTAAAGCCGCAACAATAATAAAAGTTTCTTCAAACAACCTGCATTTATACACGTTCCCCCACCAAGTTATAATCCCCACTCCTTCATAGTGGAAGGGGTATTATGGTTTAAATTCACGGTACTTAAGAAATTCAAACAAACACTGTGCACAAATGTCGCAAGTGTTATTACATGTTTCGAATTTCATTATTTGACCTTTTACAAGATGAACTAACCTACCTCCATCATCTTGGAATTGTTCAAAATCTAAAACAGACGCTTTTCCACAATCATTACACATTTTTGTACCATCTTCAAAAGTATAAGCAAGATAGATGGCAAATCCATAATTGTCTTTCTTAAATTCAATGAGCATTTCACGAATTGCTTTAGGTATTTCACACTCATTTGATCTCATGATGTAATGGTAAAGAAACCCATTATTGATAATTTCTTGTAAACACAGAACCAACAACCTATCCATCGTGTTAGACTTATACTGATAGTTACATCTAAAACCTTTTTCTTATATGATTTTCCCCCACCACTTTTATATAGGTCAAGGTCATTGTATATCAAGCGAGAACTGGGAATAGATCACTAAGCGGCATGTTATTAAATTACCACAAAGTGATCTATTCCCCATTCTCTAATAAGATTGTTGAATTTATGCACTTCCCTCTCCAACTTTAGGCTAGTGGTGGGGAGAATTACATTAATTTGATACTTATTTCCACAGTTACACTTGCTCCATTTTCAAAAAGGTATCTGTAAAATGGTTCTGGATACTGGTATTTTTCACGTCCTATATTTTCCTTAAGAAAGTTGAAAGCTATTCTTTTCGAATAGTCATTATGATATACTTCTCTTAAATTAACAAGAATTCCATCTTCCAGAAATTTCACTTGAATCATTGGTATTTTGCTTACATCATCTTTGTCTATCAGAGGTAGCCTGTAAGTGAACGTATTTGGTGGTAGACGTAAGGTTCTATTAAGTCGAGAACAGAATATTTTGAACAGTTTTTGATCATTGATTGCAATCTCATGAATACCTATCATTTTATAGTACGAAGGTTCAAAAGGTACAGCACGAAACGTTTGTACTAGACAGTTACTCGAAAAAGGTTCTATAGGTGCGTTAGGATTGAACATTTTTAGTCGACAGTTTCCTGACGAATAAGCTTCTACGCAAATAACCAACACATTTATGAACATTCCCCCACCAACTTTAAGCTAGTGGTGGGGAGAATATTCCCCCACCACTTCTTCAGAATTAATAGCTTCAATTTGAATTATAACAAATATATTTGACGCAAATTCCCAAAAAACTGAATATGAAACAGTTTCTTCTACATCTTGAGATTCATTTTGTGTTTCAACCATTTCCATCATTGAAGGTTCTTGATCAATTTCTGTTACTTCCATCGCTTCTTCTACAGGATTTTGTATTATGTCAATTGTTTCAACTTCATCTTCTTCTTGAACTAACGTAATATTTCGTTGTCTCACAATTTCAATTAATTGTATAAAAGAAGTATCTCTAGGAGACATTATTAACCATACATGTAGCTCCAACAAATGCTGACTTACTAATGACAAAACGCTCAATTAATAAGACTTGTTTGAATAATAAAGTGGGGGAACTACCTTAGTCCAATTCGGATTCGGATTCAGAAGACAATAAAGGTGATATGGGTGAATCCAACGATGAATCTAATATAAATGTATCAATAGCTTCCTTAACTATGTCTTCGTCACTATCGTTTATCATTTCTTCAAAGAGTTCTTGTTCAAACTGTACTATTTCTTCTTCTTCCATCGTGGAATCATTATCAGTTTCGCTATAATTTTCCTCTATATTGTCTTCTTCCATTTCATTTGTACTAATATAAACATTTTTAACTTCAAAATAATTAACAAATGGAGTATCTTTAGACCGCATATTTGTTCACCACTTCTTTTAAAACAGACTAAAAATATGGAGGTTCATAGTCCTTTTATAAGTTTTAAAAATGGGGAGGGGGAAGGAAAAAGGATTGGGAAGGGATAGGGTGGGGGTGAGGGAAGGGTAATGTGGTTATTAGACCACTTGTGCGACAAAGTAGCCACCAATGCTAACTTCGAGCTCATAACACTTCATAATATCATCCTGCCAAGTTAACATACGTTCTCTAGTATTTGGTGTTACACAGAAGAACCTACTGTCATTATACACAATAGCTGAACCAATTATAACATTGAATCCTAAATTTAGCCATTTGTGTGCTTCCGTAATAAATCTTTCTATTGTATCAAAAGGAAATTGTTCATCGATGTAGATTGGTCTCATTTGTTCATCAAGTTCAATTACATCTTCACCGTCATCTTCACTGTCAATGCTACTATCATTTTCATTGTCACTACTACTATCATAATAATCTATCACATCTTCTTCAGGTTGTTGAAAAACATCAGCAATTTCTGAAGGATTGAAGTTTTCACTATGGTGAGGAAGCATTTTAAAGCAAATAATAACGGCAGAGACGAAACAACAAGTGTGGCGCGTGAAAGTAGAATGAAGGAGTGAACAACGCTCGCTTTGCTTTTATAACGATATGCTAATGAGAGGGGTTAACAGCCGTTAAGTGGGGGAAGGTGGGAGGGAAGGAAAGAGAGGGGTATTTATTTCAAATAATTCGCATAACTTTTGACTAAAATAAGATAGCTAAATTCTTCTTTTACTAAAATGTTCGTCTTACATAGACCTTTTCAATGATGTATTGCTTGTCCTAATCCGTCAATCGGTTATCAAGTTATAGGCATTTTAATTTTCCGGGGGGGGGTTCCACTTCATTAGTCACGGGGGGGGGGGGTTCCGCTTCATTAGTCACGGGGGGGGGGTTCCGCTTCATTAGTCACGGGGGGGGGGTTCCACTTGGCTGCTCATGCAGAACTGATATTCTCACGAGATAGTCGTTGTGTGATAATGAAGACAAATGTTCACGCCGCGACCACTAATTAACTCGCATTTGCGGTGTTCACATCTTTCCTACTCATTACATATACGTTTCCTACTTCATTATTTCAAGACTAATTAACTTGCAAAACAACAGTCTCTGTCTTTGAATGTTGATGAGATTTCATTAGGAACCATTCTTTGCACGCTATATGAAGCTACACCAGCAAACAAAGCAAGTCAGACAGGTCATATAACTGTACAACGACCTTAGAAAAGTAGGTCACGAGACTTAGAGTGTTAAAAAATAATGGGGGAGAAACACAACGCTATAACGCATTGTGTTTCTCCCCCATTATTTTTTTAGCAAAATTTGGAAAAACTATGTGAATTTACTGTTTACGTCCCCACCTTGTAATACGATCCTTTTTATCCCTGAGGAGAAAGTCTTGAGAATCTAAATTGTTAAATCTCTTCTCTTTACACAAATTGTCAGGAACCTTAATTTTATATTTATTGCAATTACATTTTGCCAATATGTGTTGGTGGACAACAACACTTAGAAAAAAATATCTCAAACCTTTCTTAAGCCTCTCTCCTCTGACGGATATTATTTCAGGATCGTCTTCAACAGTGGGGATTTCTGTCAGTTGTGGTTCGGAAAGATGTTTTACGATATGTACACGGCAGAAACGTTCGTTCTTAACACATTTCCTACCACAAGCTGATCCTTTCTTAATTCCCCTAGCGAGCACTTCAGGGCAAGTAGTGGGACGGCTAAATGCCCTACGACGCTCTTCTTTTAATAATTGGAAACGCTCTGAAGGAGCAGACTTAGGAGATTTATTTTTAGGATAGGTGTGATCTTTAGGAATAGTAAGTGGTGGGGTAGGAGGCAATGGTGACAGTGGAATGACAGGTGTACTAAGACGATGAAGCAAGGTTTCAAATGAAGGGGTATTAGGACGGGGAGCTGGCTTCTGCGGTGGCGGCATGTTAGTTGAAGGCGGTGTGGAGTCATTTGAAGACGAAGGCGGTGAAAATATGCTACGACGTATGGTATTGTTGGACGGGGGAAGAGAAGCTCCAGAAGTTGAAGGTTTCGATTCTAGTTGCTTCTTATACCAGTCGGGAGCATTTTTCAAGCGAAGAGTTTTCTTGACTGGAGTTGAAGCCGTAGTAGAAGTAGAAGTTGAACTTGTAATAGAAGAGCAGGCTGTAGTGGAAGTTGTAGTCGGCAGGGATGACATCGTGGTAGTTCTATTCGCAGTTCGCAGCGTAACGTCTGGAATCAGAATGAAATCTTAGCCGCGGTCGATGCGTCTTTTATAACGGTATGCTAATGAGAAGGGTTAACAGCCGTTAAGTGGGGGAAGGTGGGAGGGAAGGAAAGAGAGGGGGTATTTATTTCAAATAATTCGCATAACTTTTGACTAAAATAAGATAACTAAATTCTTCTTTGACTAAAATGTTCGTCTTACATAGACCTTTTCAATGATGTATCGCTTGTCCTAATCCGTTAATCTATTATCGAGTTATAGGCATTTTAATTTTCCGGGGGGGGGGTTCCGCTTGAGTGAACACGGGGGGGGGGGGTTCCGCTTGAGTGAACACGGGGGGGGGGGTTCCGCTTGAGTGAACACGGGGGGGGGGTCATTGACCCTTCCGACAGTGGGTCAAGGTCATTCAAGACTTATAAAGAACCAAGGTGATGGGAACAGTAGTAACTGTTCCCACCACCCTGTTTGCCTAACGGTTCCCACTCCCAACCCACTAGTTACGTTCTGCGAGGGACATCGACGCAATTTTGTTTGGCCCGTCCGGGTCCATCCGTAACGGGCCGGTCCGGGTCCATCCGTAACCGTGAATTCGAAGGGAAACTGGAACAGCTGCAGAAACGCAACTCTAACACCCACCCAACTAATCCCACCCATCATATTCCTAAACAAAATGCAAAAACCTAGTCCGCAATTTGCGGATGTCCCACCCCTTCTAAGTGAAGTTCAACCGAACTTCTGAATTTACATTTAATCTACCCCCTATCATCTAGCTGAAAGGCAAAACAACAACATTAATTATTAATACCAACACTTAAAACTAACAACACATCATTATTAAATATCAAATAATTCAACACAACCAAATACCATCATTATTCTTAAAATTAATACACCTTAACGCTAAACACAACTTATAACTAACATCGCAATGCGCAAATTAATTCTTAAATTAAGTGCAACTTACAACTAATATTTACACACACACACACACACACACACACACACACACACACACACATACCACATTGCATTAAAGAACGCAACGTAGTATAAGAAGTTCAAATATATATAGGCCTACTATATATTTGAACCTCTTACCGAGTCGCCAACGACTTTTCGCTATGAAAACTCGTTGACGACTGACGCGAAAATCGGGCTCGTATCGCTCCTCGGGTTTTCGAGTGGTGGGGGGTAATTAATGCAGTGGTGGGGGAATTGTTTCACTCCAGTACGGTCTTCAATCCACTCCAGTTCGCAGCAGTGTAAAAATGAAGAGAAGGGGTGGGGGTGGCGCATGCGCAGCGACGTAAAATCCAAGGTTTGAGGTTAGAACTTTCCGCGCACAGTAGAGCTAAATTGAGTAATACAGGACTCGGCGCATGCGCAATAGCGAGGAGTGATTCCGATCCGGAGAACTCGTTGCATTCGCAGCAGCGCTAAGGTGAGTAATACAGACTAGGCGCATTCGCAGTAGCGCTAAAGTGAGTAATACAGGACTAGGCGCCGTAGCGTGAAGTTGGCTCACTCCAGTACAAGTTATAGCGGCATAAAAATGAAACGAAGGAGTGGGAGCGGCGCATGCGCAGTGACGTAAAACCAAGGTTTGAGGTTAGAATTTTCCATGGTGGCTGCCATGTTTAATTCTGTTTCATTCAAACAATAGTAGTTCATGGCTGGCATGGGATGTGAAGTGTGGTAATTAGATGGGGTTAGCAACCGGTCGTGACCGGCCATTGACCGGTCATCGACCCGGCGGGGTTCCGCTTGAGTGGCCACCGGGGGGGGGGGGGGGGTTTAATCTCCATTTTTTATGGGGGGGATGTTCCGCTTCATTAGTCACGGGGGGGGTTCCGCTTCATTAGTCACGGGGGGGGGTTCCACTTCATTAGTCACGGGGGGGGGTTCCGCTTGAGTGAACACGGGAGGTTCCACTTGGGCGCTCATGCGCAACTGATCTTCTCACGCGATAACCGTTATAAAAGACGATTGTTCATCGCGCCGCGACCATTAATTAACTCGCATTTGTGTTGTTCGCATCCTTCCTACTCATTATATATACGTTTCGCCAACTTCATTATACAAGTCTAATTGCTACTAACCTGAAATTTCATTTACATTAGCACATGTCGTCCTGTTTGAATCACCTTCGCGTGCTCGACGTTATATCTCATTCATCAGTCTTGTTCTCACTTATACACGTCTGACATACTTCTTGTGATGGATACGCAATGTTTGAAATTGAAACTTTTGCGGACACAACATATATTACGAAATAATTCCAAACCATCGGTTTCAAAGACTAAAACAAATTTAACAAAAGTGAGGAAGAAATTAAGTTTTAACCCGTTATACTCTGTTAGAACTTCGCAGGTTCACGTTGATGATAATGTTATTCACAACATTTTGCGTTCGATGTTACGTTTCCACAACTTCGAACTTGTTACACCTATCGACTGTGTTCAGCAAGTTTTCATATTTTACCCCCACCCTTCTTTATATAAGTGCGCTCACGACAATTCCTGTTTCATTCTTCTATACGCTCTTCGACCGACAACTACTCCGCTCTAAATTACACACTACAAGAAGATGGATACAAACCAAGAACAAGTACAAGTTCACGAAATATCGTCTACTACCCCAACCCGAGAGAGGATCCTCCGAGAACTTCGCCTTCACCGAATCCACAGAACCCCGTCCAAGTTTCGGATGTATCTTCGACGGCGAGGAATGATCTTGAAGCTATTCTTCGGTCGCTCGTCGGTTTCGACTGACCTGTACGACGATCGATGTTAAACTGAACTCTTAGAAGTTCAGTCTTTTTTAAAACTTCCTCCGGATGACCTTGAAGCAATTATCCCCTCTCCTTTTTCAACTAACTTCTACTTTTATTCCACTGTTGAATTTCAGTTTTGAACTGAAATGTGAAATTTCAGTTTTAATTTATGCGAAGTTTTAGTTGAACCCGGTTAATTTATGCGCACATTTAGTTCACTCCCAAATTGTTGAATTTCAGTTTTGAACTAACTTTTAATTTATGCGCAAATCTACTTCAAACGCTCACCCCACCTCCTCACCCCTCATTTAATATACGACCGGAAGCTGTGTGCCCCGGCACGTGGCTTCCGGGGCATGTGCCCTGAGCCAGAAGTAACCAAATCTAACTACTCCTTTAAAAATATTAAATGTAGTGAAATTTAGGTTAAAGTGGTCTATTCTCTTGCCAACACAATTATCTTGTCGCAAATACAAAAGTTTTTTTCAACCAAATTTCTTTTAATCATAAACAGTTCATGTCAAGCCAACTCAACCTTGAATGATAACGTCAGTTGTCACCCCCCCCCCCTCCCACAGACCCTGACCCCTCGTCAACGCCGTTCCACAGAACCGCAGACCTCATACTTTGATCTCGCCCTTGTAATTATCTGTGAGATGTTTACAGCTTCGCGACACTGAACTTCCTGTCAGGGTCGTCACAAACTCCCCTTAGCCACCCCTCCCCCAACCCGTCAATCCAAACTGCCTCTTTCCTAACATGTCTGGTTCTGATCTCCTTCACGACAGATTTTAACATGAGCGATGTTTTCATAAGTATTATTGAGGTAAGTTTTTGTTTTGTTTTCATCATGAGTCATTTTTAAATATAGATACGATACAACGCATGACACTTGAAATTTAATAAACCTACCAAGACTAAACTGCAGTTTGAAGCGAATATATCAAAACCTTTTTGATCTATTAATGTTAATTAATATCCAAATTAAATTTCAAGGCTCTCATTTCTAAAAACTGTGATGGGTGTCTATGTTACACCTTCTATAAAGTAACCCTGATTGAGTAACTATAAAATTGTTGATTACAATTAGTAACAAAAACTGTAAATATTTCAAAAACAAATAATTTATTGCTATAACTAAAAAAGAAGAAATACAATTGTTTATTACAAATCGTTTATTTTTATTGCAAGCAATTTAAGAAAGTCAGTTAATACATTCACTTTCAATGCATTTAACTTTTTCACGTTATCATAAACAATAAAAGAGTGTAGTATAGACATTGATTATATCAGTAATGTAATACAAGTATTTTGTGTGATTTCTTCAAGTAGTCCTAATTAAATAAAAAAGAATGACATGATACAAGAGGGTTATATGACGGCTACAATAACTATATATATATATATATATATAATGACATTTAATGACAGTGGATAGTTCAATGGATTATACATTTCTCACTTATAAAATGTAAAACTGTCTTCTTTTCAACATAACGAGTCAACAAAATAATGAATTTTATAAGACACAAATGAAATTATATTATCCTTGGAAACCAATACAAAACAACGTAAGTGACATTAGACTCTTAGAATTTATCTGTGATGCACTGTTAGCAAAATGAAGGAACAATTTGGGATTTTCAAGTATCTGTTCAGTTTTGAGGCGATTCATGGTATATTTACTGTTAGCCTTACATCCTTGCAACATAACAAGTGGATATTGGCATATTCTTTCTTGGTAGCAACCATTTATGTCATTGAAATACTAGAAAGATTCTGCACATTGAGATCATCCCTTTTAATAGAAACAATTGGAAGTATTTGTGGAGCAACAATGATTTACTTATCAGTAATGAATGGTTATGATTCAAAAATTAAAGTTTTGGCTGCTTTAAATATCCAGAAGTTATATAAATTATTGAGCCAAAAGGAAAGTGTTTTTGAAGTTGCCTTTCAAATTATTTTGTTCTTCCCATATTTTGCCAAAATACTTTCAATGGTGTTTTTCAGAAGGGATTCATCCACCGTTATGCATACTTCACAGTACTTCACAGGTATTCACTTTCCTCTGACAATAAATATATATTTTGCCAGTTTCATAATATTTGCATTTAAGGTGACACGTATTCGAAAATGTGTATCAGAAGCTCTTTTGAAAACAGGTAGGCCTAAGTGTTCAATGCGAGAAGAGTGGGCAACAACACAACATGTAAACAGACACGAAGGAGATGCTGAAAACCAGGCCAGGCTTATAATGTCACTTTTAAGTGCGTTGCATGACACTGAAATGAGTTTGCGTCTCTACTTCCGAAAAATAATTATCAGTATAGTTTACAGTTATGGCATCGCTCTTCCACTCATGTCGGTGAAGTTCAAATCTACTTTTGAAGATCCATTTCAAACATTTCCTATGATTCTAACATTCGGTCTTTATTTTGTTTTATTTTATGTGATAGGCCAATATTACAAGTCAGCTAATGAGAACATTTTTACACTATCGAGAGTATTTTATATGCACCGAGAACCCACTGTTCGAAGACGAATCAAGCACCAGCTCCTAGCTTCTCTCCATCAACCCTCGACCTTCTCTGCGCGTCTCTTCATATTAGATTTTAATTTGTTTGCCGAAATACAAATTTATGGCAATGTCATATCACTTTATGAAAATGAATTTCATTTTAGATTTAAAATAAATAGATAATGTAGTAATTTACAAAGTTTAAGAGTTAAGAACTAAGGTAAAACGGGTGACTGTCATTACACGGATAAAGGGGAGAGAGTTGAGGACAAAGTTATGAATATTTGTGGCTCACAGGCGTAACGCACCTAATTAAAATACACCCTTGCGTCAGCAGCTTCCGTGATTTCGGTAGAGGATCAAGGGAATGTGTGAGAAAGCAACCTGCATCTCTTGTTGTAATATTACAATTTATTTACTTATCATACGACTAAGGGATTAGTTAGGCAATTTAAGTTAAACCTTTTGCTTCAAATAAAATTGTATTACAATGATAAAAGTATTCTAATTTAGGTGTTTATTAAGTTTAAATTTAAACATATTATTACTATTAAAGGAATCAGATGTTTTATGAACCATACAATGGCTTTGGGCCAAATGTTAGATCCTTATGTATCATTTGGAAAAATATAAAGGCATTTAAATAGAACTTTTAGATGTGAAGATAATTCCAGTCGTATTCTCATCTTTTTCACAGGCATCTTTTTCTTTCTATTAATAATATTTTACCACTGAAATATTCTTATTACCATGTATAAAAGGAATTATTCTATAGAACTGGCTTGAAACTAAAAATGGAAGTAAAGGTTGAAAAAGGTTATGTTAAACAAAAAAAAATTCGTTTTTTGTACACATAATATAGGTAGAGAATGTTTGCAATCAATTATATTAATGTATGTTCACCATGTATAATAAATAAAATCGTATAGAATGGAATGTGTAATCAATTTTATTGTTAGTGCCATATAAACGGATTACAAGAAAAAGATACACAATTTCTTGGTTTATAAATTTATCAGTTAAACGATCGTAAAAAAATGCATACGCTTCGCACAGCCCATACATTGTTCCAAATTGAACAGTTTGTAAAGCTTGTGGAATGATCCCATTATTTCGGTAGACTTGCCTTTCAGACCCGGTTCAATTGAATAGTTATAGACTCAATCACCATAAAAATAATAATGTAATACAGATTACCTTTCATGTGCAAAACCTTAAGTATATTGGAATCTAAATTCCACCTGACAAAATAAAGAATGATAACTACATAATAGATGATTAAGTATAAAGGATGACAAATAATAAAACATAAACTACTATGGCATGTTCAAAACTAATTCTTTGTTTGATTTGGAAACTCATATTGCCCTAATAATTTTGAATGCTATAAAATTTGCAATTATTTGATGATTTAAAATCATTGTCGTTATGTTTACAACTGGCTGGGTAGCTGAGAGGTTATAGTGGTCGCCTTGAATCCAATGGTTGCCGGTTCGATCCTGAAAAAATAGTGGGTAGCTTTTTTAAGATATACAATGGATTCCGGACCCAGTTACGGACGCGGTTCGTAACAAGAGCAGGGTTTGGACCGTTCCCTGTCAAAACGTTAAATATGCTTTGGCATGGAAACACATAAAAACATAACAAACAAATTAATGCAATAAATGAATTTTTGTTACACTATTCTTAATATTATTATAACTATTTCAATATCCCCGACCCACTCAGTGCTCACTCACGGTTACGAAATGTTGGCTCATTCCCTGTGAGCTGATATCCTGAGAAAAAAAGCGTACTGGGAGGACCTCGGAAGTGTACTGCGTCTAGCTGCGGATAGGGCCTATAGTCTTAAGGGATAGAAAGAGCTAAGCTATTATGGTCTAAAGTTGATCTAAATTTGATCAACATTTAAAACCTCTTCCACTTTTATCGGACTTAAAATAAAGGCGAAAAGTGGGATCAGTTGAAGCACTGCGTGAGGTTCTGAAAGAGGCTCTTTAGCCCACTTTTAAGGTTGTCTCAGTTTATCATAGCGTGTCCGATCCGGCAGTCCTGGTGCTGAAATTGTCCCTATCATCATGGTGGCAAAAGAGAGGAGGAAATTCATCAGAGACAAGCAGTGGATGGTAGAGATACTGCAATGAATGAAGAGCACGTTAGCAATCTTGCCAACTGACAGACAACTGGTAGACTAGGTCCCCCGGGAGATGGATTGAGAGACTCATCACGAGAGTCTTTGTGTAAAATGATTGCATGGCAAAACTGACTTCTTAACACTTGGTTTCTGAATGGTCACGGCTACTTTAGGTTGTACCTGAGTCGTGGTAGGATCGACAAAGTGCAGCTATTGCAGTGTAGTCGAGGATGACACGGAGCACAGTTTACTTCATTGCCCACTTTAAAAAATCCTGTGGCTTGAAGTCACCATATAAAATTATGAGCTTTCTCCTGCCACAGTCATTGTGGACGGAATGGTGGCCATGGTGGGGCTAGTGGAACTTTTCGCGTTACTTTTGGGAACTGATTGATAGAAAAAGAGAAGTAGTCTCGAAATATAAGTCTGGACATTTTAAATTGGTACAGAAAGAAATGAATGGATGACAAGGCAGAATAGAGCACCCTAGTTTGAACCGAGAGTGTCTGACTCAACTCACAATAAAGTCTTCAACAAAATGTTTGGAGATAATGCCGACGAAAAATTTCAGATTATGTTAGGTTAGGTTTTGTTATTTTAGTTAGGTTTCCGATTGGGAAATCATCGTAAAATTCACAACAGTCACTAACTATCGATGGTTCTTCCGCAAGTATACATCACTAGCAGGAATGACAACGTCGCATTTATCAGTTTGAGCTTTGCCCTTTACCTTATCAGTAACGTCGTCTATTACTTCCTCAAAAAGGGTGAGCGGACTTAAGTATTGCTTGTTTATTTATATTAAGGATCCAATACAAGTATAGAAGATATTGGAGCTTTTTTAGTTGATGTAAAAATTACCACAGAGTTTTTTTAATACTTTCTTAAAAATTTAAGGCAAAAAGTATTCTTAGTAAGATACAATGGTTAAAAAGACAAATTTTATGTCTTTGGTTTTTTTTACAATTTTAGTTTTATAAAGATTAGGAATAATTAGGATCTTTACATAGTTCATTATACATTCATTTCCTTTTCTAAGTTATATGAACGATTTAGTACAAATATGAACCCATCAAACTTATAACTTTAATTACTTTTATTAAAATATTAAATGCCCAGTAAATGAGAAGTCTTAAAACATGACAAGCAAACAATAGAGCCTGTATATTTAATGTTATTTTTTTAGTTAGATAAAATAACTTTGATTTTCATTTATAAAGAAAACATTAGTCTAGTATTTGAATGTAAATTATCCATATATCAATTATATTGTTATGGTTATTACTTAAAATATATAAAAGACCTAATGACTCAAAAATTATTTGTGTGGCCAAATAATATGGTATAACCAAGCCGTATAATTATAGACATAAGAAACAGACGAGAGAAACTTTAAAAAGCACAAAGAGATTCATTACCAGACCGAGATGAAAGATATGTAAGCTGTAAAGACTTTGGACAAAAGGAAAAGAGCAAGTAATCATCCCCAAGCGGGCTGCAGTGCCTGTGTCGGGATGTCGACTGTGTGGGGATGGGTCTGCGATGTCGCCCACCACAACAATGTGACCTAGTCGGGCGGAGTTTCAATATTATACGAAGATGTCCTCGTAAATATTTTAATTTGATTAAAGTATAGATCTAAAACTACTGCCTAAACAAAAACTACTGCCTACTGAAAAACAAATGCCTAGTATTGTTGTTGATACATAATATTCCTTTCATATTTCAAACGATTTAAAATATAAAAAACAAGTTTATAAAAAACAAATAACATGTTCATTAAAATATGTAGTGCCAATTTGAAAATCTTGTTACAAATGTAATTTTCTAACTTAAAACTTAAGTATATTCAAAAATACTTAGTATATTCAAAATTAATAAATTTAATTCAACATATTAAGCTTAAATAAAAATATAGTAACTGAAAGTAAATCATTGACTCGGGGTGTTTAGTAGTTTTGAAAATAAAAGAGTAATTTCGGGGATATGAATCTAAATCATTGATTGGTTCGAGGACTTTATAAAAAAAGCTTAGTTTCTTTTAGGAATGGAATATTACCTTGCAATGTATAATATCAAATGTACAGTGAATAAAATATATTTTATATAATAGTTACAGTAGATGTTATACAACAATTTGTTAGATACTTTTTTTAATTTATGTGTTTTAAATTACCACAATTCTTGTCAAACACGTTTAGAGTAGTAAAACACACATTTCATTGAATGCAATCTATTGTTGTTTATGTAATAAACTATTGCGTATGAATGTAACTTCGTTTTGTACTTTTAGAACGAAACCATTATAAAAAGAATTTGTTCATGTATTTTGACTATTGTTAACTCTTCAAAAAGTAATTCTTTTGTATTGCTAAATATAAAACTGTATATTGATTGGAATACAAAATAAATATTGTTACGCATATCAAGTAAAAGCAATCAAATAATTATAACCATTTAAATTTTAACCGTAAAAAAATTAACAAGTATAAACCAGACACAAATCTTGATAGTACAATTTAGTTGCGTTTAGCGGCCTATATTTTTATTATTTATTTTAGGATGCGTTAAAACAACAAGAGAGTTGTAGGCTGTCTATTCTGTCAGTCTAGCTGTGGCTTATTATTGTCGACAGAAAGGCCAACATTTTGCTTTGATTTTTATAACATTACATGTAAAACACACCCTTTATTATTAGTTTTACACTTATTGGTTTTTGTATTAATGTTCCTTATATGAAATTATTGGTTTACATTTTTACAAACTGTCAGGATTTTAATTTTTTTTATATATTTATTTGCATGAATAATTACATTTATTAATGTAGAGTTTGGTAGACAATATTTAAATTTTGTGTAGAATCAACAGTTAAGTAGTGAAATGTATAACCTTTTCGTTTGAACACGATATAATACAAACAAAAAGTAACAAAACAAATAATTGCAAACAAAATGATTTATTTTATTCTGAATGTTACATTAAAACATTTTTTTCTTTGTAAGTTCTATTTATAGTTTAAATTACTTCATCCATTTTTTACTACCATCCTTGATTACTTGATAGCAGCGATTTCTTTCTCTTTTAGTAAAGATCTTTAATATTTTTGTTCAGTTAAGCGAGCATGCGAGGGAATAATGCGTTCAATGGTGTGTGCGACGCTATAACGTGGGGAGACGTAGCGAACTCAGTAGTCGAGTGGTTAGGGTAATCTGATAACGAGCCTTCAACTGCCAAATCGGAAAACTTATTCACCATAATAAATATAATTATCCCTCTTACGTTTATATCTTTAGTCGACTTGTAATAGGACCCTAAGCTATATTACATTTCGATGATACCTCTTCCCATGTTATACTTTTTTAATGTGAATAATATCCTTTTAACCAATTTGATAAAGTTTTATTTACAAATGTAAGTTGGTTAACCTTTTTAGTATGCATTATAGGACAGTTTCAGTGTGACTGTATGTTAATTTGTGTTTTACATTCTAAAAACACAGTTTATTTGTGACTCCATTTGCTTGCAATGAGGGTTAGTATATCATAAAACAACTACTCACTTAAATTAATACATCCTATTCATGAAACGCATACAATTTTATACATAAATATTATTATCTGCACATAAATAGGGGTTTCATCTATCAAGTGTATGTGGCGGTCAAGTAGAAGTAGAGGACTGTAAACTTTTAAATAAATTTTAACTCTCACCAACAGATCCTCGACAACCATATCTTTGTTTCAGATTACAAAACCGTCTTTCTGCATATTCTTTTTCCATGCACTGTGTTTTCAGAATTCTATCGTAAAACTGAAACGAAATAACGTATAAAACATTTTCATGATAAGTCACTGACAAAGAAAGTAATACAAACTGTAGATCATTACACCACTGTAGATCTGCAGTTTCATTATAACACAGTTCAGGGGATACAAAATGCATTTTTATGGAGGTAGAAATTTGTTTACTGCTGTAGGTGATACAAATCAACATAGAGGAAGGGTCGACCAATACATAGGCGGGCATGGCCCTGACAGGATGTGCGGTGATATGACGCTGTAAACATGTCGTAGCTAGTCCACGACATCAAAGGGGGCGCCACGCCTCAGTGACGTCTTTGGGGGCGACAGGGGGACTGGTTTACGGTCCGGGGGCTGTGGGTGGGTCACCGGTTTTATAACAGCTTTTTTTAAAGCAAGATACTTAAAAGTAGGAATCTAATAACAATGACTTTTCGAAGAAGTGAAATAGACACATCGAGTTGGTAGATGATACTTTTGAGGATTTAATTGCAGACAAACTTGGACTGACATAGAAATAATCAAATTACCACACCTGTTAAAAGTAAGTGAAACTTTTCATTTTCGGTTCCCGTTTTATTCCCGCTCTAGAGCGGCAATATTCATTCCTGCTCGATAAATAAAAAAACAATGTAAGGTCAGCTGTTACAAATAATGCCACAGCTGCTGGTCATTGTTGTCGTTTAGTATTCGCTGCTTTTTTAGTTTGTGGTTATGTTTGATAGTTTACACTTTAAAAACATAAACATAAACAGAAAAAATTAAACATAAACTAAAGTGCATTTTGTGTGACATTTAATCAAACATTTAATCTGTTGCAATTACGGCGGTAGGAAAAATCTTGAGTGTTTTACGAGCACTAAGTCACTGCCGCTCTCGAAATGTTTGCCTGCACGAAGCATCTCGAGTGGCAATGACGTACTTTGCGTTTTTTAATACTTAAAGAGCTATTTTATTTCTTTTTTAAAGAACGGAAATTCATTTTTGGTGATGGTGAGATTATGTTATTCATTAGCAATTATTGCGGAACTTTTTAGTTATTTATTATACAAGTCCGTTACTTAGTTCTATATCATTATATTTATGTGGTTGATGAAAAGTTTGACCACGTGTTTTAATTTTTAATAAAATTAAAACTGTTTCATTTACTAGGAGTACGCTTATTCAGTGCGTATGGGGGATTTACATATTAAAGATAATAATATTATTCAGTATAGGTTTAATAACCATTGACACGAACTGTTTGTTTACTAATTTTGAGTAGCATCTCAGAAGGATGGAAATAGTTTTTAACCCCTTTCTTATGTCTGACGCATAGACGGTTAAAAACATCATTAAAACAGTACCCAAAGCATTTCTTGTGATCAATTGGATTATCGACTATTAATTTACTACTGCTTAGAATAAATTAAACAAAACAAAAAACTGAATTAAACCAATTACACATAAAAAGATCCTCCGAAAGTTTTGTCAATCTGAAATTTCCTTGGAAAGTTCTCATCGGACATTGAAATTGGAATTCATTGAATACCGTGATGCAGCAACATTCATGTACGTCCACTCCTTATCGACCCGTTAATCTAATTATACTTTGACCAACAAAATTTTCAAACAATTGTCCATTTAATATTCCATTTCATTTTAATGAAAGTATGTATATTTATGTGCTTCTTAAAAGTGTTTCATGATTTGCTCACCTACTAAAGTGAAATACGTATAGACTGTGATGTATAATTTTATGAGTGAACGAGACATATTACTTAACTGCCTGGAACGGCTGTGAATCTCCAAACTTGGAACATTAGCCGGAGCGGCGCGATGACTTGCTGATTAATGAACATCTTTCTCCAACATTGCTCAACTGTCACTCACTCGCTGTATACTAGAGACACGTTTTTTACATCATAATGTTTTACTATAAAAATGTCTGCATGTTATTAGATGTGTGCTTCATATTAATTAATTCTAAATTTAATTTATTTCTTGGAAAGTTTAATTTTTCATTTGAAAAGTTATGCATTTAAATTCAATTTTCGAATTTTTATCTTAGATAAGTTTTACAAACATAAAAAAATATATTGAGCTTGATTGAATAGTTGTAGAATCGTTAGGGTTTTTTTTTTTGAGAATTTTGTAATAAAAAACTGAACAAAGAACTAATAGATTAGAAAGTGATCTTCGCGTTACTTCCAGGATGCAATACGGCAATGGGTTCTCTTTGTCGGTTTTAAGTAAATTATGATATTTGGGAAAAAAATTTGTTTCTTTACATTTTCGCTATAAGCCAAGGAATAATCTTTGGGCTGAATGGAATTTTAAACATTAATCCACAACAGTAGTTAATTATTTTCTTAATGGAAATGTGAAAGCTTTAGCAATTAGACTTTTGTTACCCACTACTGATACTGAAAACGTTAGCATAAATAAGCAGTTAAAAGTGAATTACACTCGGAACTTGTAAAAGGGTGGCTAAAGGAATTAGCCCCAGCGGAGTTCTAAATCTCCCAAGAAACGTTCTAGTTATATTTGGAGACTAAATGTCTTGGTTAAATGATTGCCATGCTTCTTAAGTATTTTGTCTAATGTGCTCGCCTCTAAAAATAGGAAAAGCAATTGTGGAAAAGTATTCGGGGTAAGAAAAAGTGAACCGAAAAAAACTGACCAATTACCCTCAGCATTGCAACTTTAATATGGTTCATAGATTGTTAATTTTTTTCCAGATATTAATCAACTTCAACATTGTGAAGGTTTCATGAGTTCTGCCAAGCCAGATATTTTACTATAAGCTAAATCTATCGTTGAAATGATTTCATTTTATATAAGAGATCAAGTGACGTATAATCCTGAGGTTACCAGTTTGATCCAAGATAGGTAACTTGTAAATAAAGTTGCCAAAAAAAGGTAAGATACATTTATAATAAGTATTGCGAACCAAGTAAAATATCAAAAACCGTGTACCATGTAAAACCAGGTGATACCATATAAATGGAAAAATACGTGACTCGAGGTATGTAAATTTCTATCCATAATTGTCCTAGCCATTATGAAAGGACATAGATAAAAAATCATATAACTCATTCAAACTAGTAAAACTTAGAATTTGCATATTTGTCATTTAAATCTCATTGTTTAGACTTGTATACGGCTTTCACCTCTCAGGAGTAGTAAGAAGAAAGGTTTAAAGGCCATTATTAGTGAGGAACACAAACCAGGTTTTTAAATTATGTCAATTTGATTTTAATGCAATGTTTGGTCGTCCTTTAATAGTTTGGTTTGGGGCATTGTTCTTCTATTAAAATAAAAATAATTAATTTGATGTAGGCTACATATCTACCTATGTTTTATTAGATTTTTTCCTTATTCCGTATGGACTACATCTCTGGAGAGTTTAAAACCTGTACATATCCAAAAAAGTACATTAAAATTGCACATGCACATTGCAAAGTTGCTAAATATATTTACAAATTCTCAAACCGTTCCGGGACTTATTTACTACATAATATTTTATTACATAGACACATTAAGTTTGAGAACCTTTCATAAAGTTCTATTATGTTTTTTTTTTATGTAAAATTATTAAAATTTAAGTTAAACGATTTAATTCGGTCCCATTGAGAAAGCGAACTAAGTTAACTAACTAGTCAAGGATTTAGTTTAGAACATCATAACATGAGAAATATAACATGACAAAAAATAAATCTGAAAGCGAGAATGAAACTAAATTCTATTTAATTTGTAAATTTAACAAAGTTAACATAGATGTAAAATTGAAAGCAAATTTCCATGTGCTTGCTGGATATAATAACCTTCATAGCCTACAAAGGATTGTTTTTTATTTACCAAGCACATAAATATTTTTTTTTTTGTATAAATACCTAATTCTAATTTTAACTAATCATTTGTTTTTGCAGGTTGTAATCATGTAGTTTTATTTTCAGTCAAAAAATTTTTGTATTTTCATTTTGATTATTTATATTAGGTACATAAATTTTATTATGATTAGCAATGTATTGAAAACTTTATGTCTCACCTGGCAGCCTGTTTTAAACGATTGAAATACCCGTTTTAGCATCTACCAATTGTATAAAAACTATTACTGTCACTTTCATCCATTAGTACATGTCAAATATTGTTCCGATTTTAATATACTGTATAAAAACGATTTTCATTTAGTACGGTACAACTAACGTATACACATATTCAACTTGAAAACTTTGTCAATGTGTGAGAGCAAAATTGGTCTTGTTCGTATTTCACAAAACACGAGAACAGCTGTTAACGGCACATCAATTAAGAACAGAGCAGCTTTGATAAAGGAGTCAGGCTCTCCCTGGAGTCTCCTAACTGTCGAGGAGCAGAGCAAACAATCCAGTAGTGAGAAGCACAGCTATATATACCCAGCGACACGACACGGCTCGGTCGCGACGGGAAGTATTTGTCAGCCTCTTATACCTAATTGGCAGCTGTTATTGTTGACTCATAAGTATTAAAGGGGTTCTGGGATCTGTGTACAAGTAGAGAGCCAGACGGAATAGTCCTTTTATATTCCCCGCTCTCTATATGATTATTTAAAGTCTCTGGGTGTTTCATCTAACATTCTGATTTAACGCAATCTACGAGAATTGCGTTGTTTAAAGGTATTACTTTTTTAATAGTATACAATCAATAACTAATTAATCCAATAAATTTGGTTTTATTTCTTGGTTTGACATATAACACAAAGTAAACACAATTAAATAAACTCACACCTCACTCCTTAGCGCTCTCAGTGTTGTCATTTGTTCTTATGTTCAACATGTGTAAGGCAGTATAAATCAAGAATGTTTGAATTGAGATCTAATTATTTAGATTAGTGGGGTTATAACATGCAATAAGGTTGTTAATTTAAAATATATATATTTAAAATACAATTGAAATTTAAAAATTTATAAAAATAATTCAAGATGTACTGCAATCTCATTAATTTTTTTATTATTAAGGTTCGTTTCAAGTAATTTAGTTGTTCTACATGAAAGTTTTGAAATGTAATTTAGTGGAATCTTCTTACATTAAAATGGAGTACTCAGAAATTATTGGATTACCTGACCATTATATAACTATAAAAATAAAATAATAGTGTTTGGTCCATTACAAATTGACAGACTGACGCGAGTAACAGTAATCCCAGGACATGGCGGCTGCCCCACTTTATTCACTTAAGCTCTGCTCGCCAGCAACGACAAGCGTCAAATGCAATTGTGACGTCACCTGTAATTGTATTACTTTCAGAATTTAGAATTTGTTACTTAACATTTTCCGGTAGGGCCTGCAATGCAAGGAAGTACTTGACCTTATTAACAGACCTAAAATATGTAAATTTTCTGATGTTGGATGAAAATATAGGTTTTATAACGTAAATGTATATAAATGGCCATCTCTATAATGTTTCAATGTTTAATAATGAACAAATAAACTTAAAACAAATCATAAGAAAATATTTTGAAAATGACAGTTTAATATAACACACGAACAATGTCAGGTTTCACAGAATACCATCCTCAATCTAAATATCAAAGAAGAATTTATTTTGTTACACTCCAATTTCAATAATGTGTTATTCATGTTTGTTTCGACTTGAAGAGTTTTCTTTTGAAACTTTTTATCAAGTTTGTTTACCAACAAGAAAAACAACAACTTTTATAAAATTGAGTAAATTTTAAATTATATTTGTTATGAATAAACGTCTATCATCTAAAGAGAGACATTTAAACTTGGGTAAAGTATTCCAAGTAATTTGTTATCTCTTTTTGAATCCAGAAATAAAGTTTACTCGAGTAAACGATATTATTTTGAAACAAGAACCTCATTTATCCTTTGATGGGGTCGTAAAAAAATACCTTAGTAATTTTTTTAAATAATCGTCGTTGTTTATCTATAAAACAAATAAAAAATGAATTAACAATTGAAGTTAATAAATAATTTACGAAATACAATTAAGAAAAATAACTGGGTTTGTAAAACTGAACATTTTGTGGCAATTTCTTTTTGTTTATTCTCGTAATTCTTCTGGTATATATTATTAGAATATTAATTCAACAATATCCATACAAAAATCTTACCTTTTTTATCAGAAGATTTCTGAGCCACGCACTGAGTAAGAATCAGGAACAATATTATCGTTGATAACCGGACTGACCCGTACCACCTCATTGTTCAGAGTGGGGCAGTCACACTAGCATCACAGTTCAAAATGGTACACGGAGATAATGATCACTTTGATACAAGTCTGTATACAAACGTAGTCACTCTACACCTATCACTTACACGGAGTGACACTACACTGAAGTCTACACTACAGAAAACCAACTATGGGGAGCGGAGCAAACACGGAGTACACAGCAATATCTGAAACAAAAATGTTTGTATTACCATACATTGTACTTTTATTGTGTTGGACTATAATTGGGAAGATTTATTAGACTATCATTTAGTTCGGAATAACGTGTTGTTGTAGCAAAAGATATTTTTCATCATACTCTTGCAATAAACATTGTTTTTTTTTTTTTTTTTTTTTTTTGCGGAAAAAGTTGTAGTTTTTGGGACTGTTTTGTTTGTCACTAAACACGTTAGTTACTTTTTATTTTTACTAATATCTGAAAACAGTTCAAATTCAAGATAAACAAATAACAACGTATATAGGTATACAGGTCAATGTAATAACGGCGGTATATAGGTCACAATTGATTAACTTTTATTCAAATCGTATATCTATTAAAGGTGGTACGATGATGAAAGTGGAATACCGGTCTCGATCGAATTTAAGTACTCAGTTTCACCTTATACTTCAAACTTGATGTTGCTTGTGAATGAAAATTTTCCGGACTAGTGACGAAATATACTAATTTATTAACATTTTAATTTTAATTCTGTTACTGGTTCTGTTTTACTATGGTTAATAAAAGATAATTTAAACTTACAAAAATAATTTTTGATTTTTAACACTGTAAATTAATATACTAGACATTTTGATATTATGCAATGAATTTAAAACTCCGCCATGTTCAACTACACGTTAGATATGCCAATTAGAGATAGAATGACACTCGACTGTGAAACAGTAATTAGTCAATCAGTCCGAAATTCATTAAGGCCCCGAGAACGGCGGCCATGAAACCGATTAGTGGGTGGGATCAAGCGATTAATGAGCTTGTTAATTTCCCAGGACGTTCATGAAATGGAATCAATACGCTTTGACCAATTATAGCCTATAATTCAGTTGTATGCGATTACTGGTTTTTGAAAACTGGTAAAGTGATCAGCGAGGATAGAATGGTTTTACGAAAGGTTCACTTTTGAAATGGAAATGGACATTTATTGTGTACCAATTATGATTTAGTTAAAAAAATATAAAGCCACGCTGACGAAAAATAAGTGACATTTAATTCGATGATTGTAAGTGATAAACTAATAATGTTTGCTTTATCACAAGGACACAGGATTAATTTATTTTTTAAATAAATATTGTTTAGTTTGGAAAGCTAAACTTATTATGTTAAAACGTAACCCAAAATTGCTTTAAGAAAAAAATTAACCTTCCTATATAGTTTCAAAACATTCTTGCACTTTCCCCCTAAATCTAATATTTTGCCAATACGATTGATTGTTTACTTTAAATTGACATGATTGAAAATTTTAATGTTAAAAATTATATTGGTGACTAAACTGTTATTTAGACATAAACAAAACTTAATTAATCCAAACTATAATTGGTATGACGTAAAGTATTTCATTGTTTTTATAAATATTTTAATCCTAAAAAGTGAAATATACTTTTTTTACTGTTCAAATGTAAAATTACAATTCATTAAGATAAAAAATATTCCAAATAAAATCCAACTGAAAATTGATACTAATATAAATAACCGTTAGGAGTTAATCTTCGGGTGCAGTGTTGTGTATACCTTACGCACTTTAAACATTTAATTGTATTAAATATACTTCATGGATAGTTGTGTGATTGAAAATTCAAATCAAAGTCAATATTTATATTCAGTACGAGGTAAGAACATTAAAACGTATATCGAGTAGTGGAGGCCAGGAAGTGAGTGGGTTCGAACGTGGGACCCCCAGACACCGTAGGGAGTGGCGCTATCCCTGGCACCGGCACGGGCACCAGGCTGGCCGCATGGGCGGCTGCAACATGCGGTTACTGCCAATTCTGTCATGCCACAATCAACAATCTGTTGAACATCCAATCTAATTCAATCATTTTGATTTATCGAATCAACCTCAGTGTTGTACTCCTAGTAGAAGTGAGGATGAAAAATAATTCGTCGCAAAACCAAGTTCGTGACCAGGTTGGGACGGAGACAACGCAGACAGATTGACGCCGGTGAGGCCCAATTAACCCATTGGCCCGTAACTGCGAGTCTGCCAATTACCAAATTGATGCCCAATTCTTGGAACGACGCCAATTATCTCGCCCTGAGGTGGTCTTTGAGGAAAATAAGGCTATTGTGTCGTATTACAAGTTGTAATTTTGTGTGCCAATTTGTAAAGCTTGGTTTCAAATTGTGTTTCGATGGTGGACGGGATTGGTTAACTTGGTGATTGAAGACGCTGTTGTAACTATCTGCCAGTAATATTGTAAATATTGTAAAAACACATTTCATAACTAATCTCTTTTCAAAATCCGAATTTTGAATTTTTTTAAAGAAAATGTAGAGTACAAGATAATTAGTGAAAAAACAAGATAGTATTTGTTGTAAAGCATATATAAATAAAAAGGGAATGTTCTGAAATCTTACGAATTGAGAATTTTTCTACCTCATTTAACAAGGAATTATAATTCCCTCAAAATATAAAATATGTTATAGATTTTTTACTACTATTGATTGATTTGGCATAAGATACTGGCACGCAAATTAATTTTCCGACAAAAAAAACGAAAAACATATGCATCATTTAAATACATTTATTTTCAATAAAAATTCAACTGATCGATATTTATACCTGCATATAATCAGCGGTTGTGATGTATATTTTTACAGGGGTTCTGGTAAGTCTAAAAACTTTGAGACTACAATTGATTGAATTTTTTTTCACCGTACCAAGTGATAGGGGTCCAAGTCCAAGTGTCCAAAGTCCAAGTATTCGGGCCAAGAGTTCGGCGCATCACTAGTTAGCAGAAAATCTTGAAGTAAGCAGAGCAGCCAACTAAAGGCCGTCAATGCCGTAACCCCGGCCTCAAATGGATTACTGAGCCTTAAATGGCTGGTAACCTAACTTTTCATATCAATGGTGCTATAAATAAAACATCTAATGAATTCAGCCATACTTGACCTTTTGAGGTCGAGTTTGTGGCATACTATAAAAAAATATAAATAACTTTCAATTTACATATAATATGACATAGGCCGATGAATTTTCCACTGAGACATCCTTCAGGAACGCAATGTAGAGGAAGACGTGAAGGAAAATTCATTGGCCTATGCCAAATTGTATATAATTTTGAAAGTTGCTTTTTCTTGATAGTATGCCATTTCCAGCCTCAAAAAGTAAAGTATGTAGGAATTTATTATTTTCAGCACCATGATACGAATGAAAAGTGTTTTTGCCTACCATTTAACGCTCGGTCATTTTTTTGCTGTCGATTTTGTGGTATTATACGCTACTAAGTAAGATTTTTAATTTCATGTACATACAAAAATACGCTCACATCTGCGATTTTCTACTGATTCATAATAGGCAGTATCAGATCAATGTCAGATCTGGACACTCAGTTACAGTGTAAAAAAATAAATATGTAGCCTTTAATTCTAAGCTCAAAGTATTTAAAGTCCCGCCAAATTAATAATAACAAAAATATCAAGTAGTTTCCAAGTTTGTCAGCACCCCCGCATGGCAAAAAACTTCCATTTTAATAAATACATATGAAATAAAAAGTCATCAAATTTATATTTAATCTTATCAAAAAACATAAAGTAATCACAAAGATACTTAACTTTGAACATTTATTTTCTATTTTATTTTATTTTTTATGATTGTTCAAATTTTACCAAATAGTTTCCATCACCTTAGTTTTTAAGGATCAAGTTCTATTTCAACAAATTTATTTATGTTTTTAATTTTTACACAATAACTGAAACATATAATGATTTTGTTTTATTTCTCTAAATTAAAGTTTTAAATATATTTTCATAATTACTCTAACTGTAATGATATTTGCATAATGAACAAGACTCAATTAAACGTCTTTATTGAATTATGTTGCTGTTAAAATTAGTATGTTATAAAAATACATAGTCATACATTACAACGCAGGTGGCCAGGTGGATCTATAATATATTAGATTCACAAAACTTTTAACTAATCCTATAGTTCTAATTTTCTTCACGGTAATGTTAATAATAGTGTTAAATAGTGAATAGTTTATTATTTTTGTATAAAAGAATAATAATATCTTGGATATATATTTGTTTCTTATAACTAAACGTATTAAGTAGCCTACCATAAGTATCCATTAATCAGAAGTTAAAAAAGTTTTATTTTTAAGTAATTTAAAGATAAAAATTAACTTCTATTTTTCATCGAATCCAATATGATCACTGTATATGAGTCTTTAACAAATTAATAAATAATTTTTACACTAAAAATTATAAATATTTTATAAAAAAAGGTTTGTACCTTAAACCCCCGAAAAGATCAAACCTATCCTATCTTTAGACAAAAAAATTTATAAAGGTTTACTACTAATTGGAAAAGTAGAAGCAGACCATGATTTTCAATTATTGATTGCAACTGAGTAAGTTACTATATTACGAAGAGTTAAATTGAATATATTCCTTCCTATTATATAAATTATTGCTTGTGATGAAAAATTCTTTATGGAAATCTTACGAATACATTAGGAAGAAAATTGTTACATTGGTAACTGAGAATTTTTTTTCTAGAAGTAAATCTAAATGGGATTTGTTATATTTCCAGAAGAATGAGGTTGATTTATATTATGATTTTCAATATTTACATTTCCTAATTATCGTAAAACAATAATACTTTACTATTATTAAAAGTTTTGGGTGTTTTTCATAGTAATTTTTTTATATATTTTGTCAAGATTTATAATTCTTTCTCTTTGTCTTATTTCACAAATTCATTATGAAACAAATGTTTTTTTTTAAATCATATGAATTATTTGTGAATTTAAGTGTAGTATATAAAAAAAGGTTTTAAGTCAAAACTATTTCACCTTCTTTACATACCTAAGGTGTACAATTCCAAATTTAAAGAAATATTTCATGGCGGTTAAATTGGTTTATTGAAACATATTAAATTCTACATGAATTTAATTTGTGAATAGATATTCATCATTACCTGACACTATAGTAAGAATATCCAAACAGAGTGAAGGAACACGTGTTCGGAGCGACACGAAGGATCGTAGCCACACGCCTCACAACCTACACGGGCCGCGGCGACGGACCGACTACCGTAACCCAAACCCGTCCAGACACCCGAGACGAGCGGCGGAGCGGCCTCCAGCATCACCGACTGGAGCCGAACACGGCCGAGTTGGGCCGGAAGATGCCGAAACACCCCGAACTGCTCTCAGGTCACCTGTGATTCAAAAATTGGTGAGAATTCTTAACGAACCCTAACAGAGCACTCTTGTTAGTTTTATACTGTATTTGCATTAGGTACAACGGTACTGTCGTTTTTAAAAAGAAAAAAAAAATTATCAAAGGTAATTTTTACATGTTATAACTCAACATTCGAAATCAATATTTAATTTTTATCACGTTAACTGAATATCAATTAATCAGTCTTTATAAGAATTTAAATGATTGCATGTTGAAAATTTTGATGACAAATAAGCATTTTATGATTTTGAAACTCAATATAATAAATTAAATAATTACAATTTGTAACCAAGAAACCTCCGAGTTGATTGAATTGCTAATTTGGTTGTATAACTGTCATAAAAGACAAAAATATAAAAGGTTTTTCCATTTTTACTCTACAGATGCAAAGTTGAAAATTGTACCGCAATTACGGGCTGCGGTTGATTCACAAAGCTAGGATTTCTGATTCGAGTAAACCTGAACGGAAAGTAAATTTGCAGCTAACATGACAAAAGGTTTCCTAATATGAAATGACAAAGGGTTGGCTCTTGTTTTCTCTTTGTTTAATGATCTCGCTTACAAATTCGTCTTCATTGTGTAAACGTCACGCTTTGTCCGCTCTGGTGCTCGGGGCAACGCTTATTATTTGAGGTTTGAGTGTTGAAACACAACTTCAAACTTTTGTTCATTTTTGAATCATAGATAATAACGTTATAGCTCTTTCTGTGGATTTTGTCTCAATGCTCGACTGAAACATCTTTGAGTCTCTTAGTTACCCGTAGGGCATATCGCTTTTGTTGTTATGTAATGTCTATGGATGCATTAGACAAGAATACGTTGAGCATGCTATGAGTTGAAATTTGAATTTTTATTATTGATGAGGACACCTACAATATGTAAATAATATATGTTGCCACTTTTCCAGCGTAGACACATGGAAGACGCTCCCTTGGAAGTCTTAGATGAAAATCTATCGAGATATGCTATGTTTATACACCATTTTAAACTTCTTTGAGTGTTGAGCAAAACGCCACAAAACCGATTTCAAAAAGTCAAATATGTCACGAGTTATTGAATTTTGGAATCTCGTTAGTATCTTTTTAATGAAAATTGTGGATTCCTGCCACTTCTGACTCAAAAGTCCACTTGAACTCCAGTCTGTTTCATTGATCTCCATTACACAGGACCTTAAAGATTAAATTAAGTGTGTTATTTGAAATATTTTTATGTTGTTACAGTTATCGCTGAATGTAGGCTCTCACATGTTTAGGATAGCAATCGGAGACGGCAAATAAAGAAATAAAAGAAAAACTCCAACGTAAGGTCTTGTCCAATTTTAAATCCTTTAGAACAATGAGGGCAGAGAACAATCCCGTTCACCTGAACTCAAATGGACGTCAGCGTCAGAAATCGCATTCAGTAAAAATTTACATTAAGAGTGTGTGACAGAAAAAAAGCATATTTTTCCTTGAGAAGTTGGGTTTGTTTATTTTTTATCTACATCAGAACACCTTGGCCTTTTAATACACAAACAGACTTAGGCCAATACAGTGTTTCCTAAGATTTCCTCCATGGCGTGGGTTATGCATGCTGTGGCCTCACTGGAAATGTGGCAATATAAAAGACAATTGTATAATTATACCTATATAATATAATTAATCAATAATAATTAACGCAACTTCTGTATTAGTTATTACCTATTTCGTCATATACTAGATGTCCCAAAACAATAGTTAAAAAACCAAATTCCTTAGATTTTCAGTTTATATTTAATATCCTTACGCTCAGGATTTTTTTAAGTTGAAAGAATCTTTCATTAAAGATCTTAAGTAATAATATTATACATTGAATGTATCAATTAAATATATATCACATTTCATTTTATTTTTATCCTTACCAAATGCAAAAATCATGGAATTTAATGAAATAAATGGTAAATTCACGCATACGTTTAAATTCTTCATGAACTACAGCATAAAATGTCATTTAAACACCTTGCAAGAACAAAGTAAAACGAAGCGAACATTTATGAGACGAATGAAAAGGCCCTGCAGCATTCCCAAACTTTCGAAGTACCAACTTGGCAAGTTAGACCATTAACTCTTAACTTGAGAAGTCGATTTCAAAATGTCCGGTGAAATCGGACTCCAGTCGATATACAACCAATTTAATTTTTGCTACTGTGTTACTTGGTATTTTAGTTACTTTTTATTTATTTAAAATTTGTTGTTATATATTTAATTATTTTTTGGGTCTTAAAATATTTAAACATGTAAATTTAAGAAGAAAGCAAACATATTAGATGCTGTTTTTTTTCAAAACCATTATAATATAAACTTAAAAACCTATTTAGGATAATATTTATCGAATTCTTGTACAATATTAAAAACATTTTTATATAACCGTAATTAAAAAAAAAATTCTTCTAAAACTAATATCCATAAATTTATATTTTATTGTAAAGTTTATTTAAATAGATTCCATCTTATACATTGCATTCAAGGTTCATAGATATCAAGATGTTCGTAGACGTTGTTTTCTGGAAGACATATGACTCAATCAGTAAAAGAAAGTAGAATCACTGAAGCAACGCTATTGGAAAGAGTGCTATTCACTGCGTCTTCAAATAAACGAGTTCTGGTCTTCGTATCCAATACTTTCATATACATTAAAATAAACGGATTTAGTTTTTACCTGTGCTACCATCGTACATCATTGTTATTAAACAATTATTCATAGAAGGGTCGTCTGTATATAACTTATAATTTATACCAGTACACTAAAAAATGTCAAACGAATTCTAATACATACAACCCTGAAGTTTTAATGCAATTAGTGTAATTAATTAACCAAAGTAATGAGCACAATGAACATCGTTTTACAGAATTATTCTCTTGAGACGGAACTCAATTCTCTTGATGTTCTTTGTTAACAAAGCGAATAATAATGTTAAGTGTTCCTTTTTCATTTCAGGGTTAACGATCTGAGTAAATTAAGTTAATTAAAGCCTGTTCTATAATGTGAAAGCAATTGCTTCAGATTACATGTAGGTATACCAAAATAACACATATAACTAAGTAAATAACTCTTTTTATGTTATAAGATTAAAAATATTGTTTAACTCATGTTTTAATTGCTAAGGGAAAATGTATGTTCCTGTTATATAATAATTATTAAACCTCGGAAGATCAATATTATATAATTAAAATAATTGTAATTATTTTATTATTTATTTTACTTAATTATTTTCAAGTTCTTTCGGTGATTCTATCATACCGATTATTATGGTTTAGGTATGTATTGAATGAAAGGTACTCACATGCTGATGACACAAAGAGTATCATTCTTTAAGAGAATAATAAAAAAATATTGATTTTTTAAAACGCCAGTGGCAATTTTGTTAGAGTGTACTAAAAACTTTTGGAAAAAGCGGCCCACACCCTTTAAAGTTTGTGGGCATCCCGGGAATCAAACCCGTGATTCTTATACTGAAGTGTAAGATGTTAACCGTTAGCCTAGCAAGACACCCAAAGAGTTTAATCAATGTTGGTATATATTCTTTCATACAGTTTAAAGGGGCCCAATTTTTTAGAATTTGGAATGGACTTTAAATATACTCGTAAAAACTCACTTGAAATAAGTATTTAAACAATTAAATCCTTTATAATAAACCATTATGGGTATAGGCCTATTTTTATTACCCCACAACAATTAATTTATTCTCAGTAATATTAAATGGATGAAGTTAACCAAATTAGTTAACTAGTAATATGTTAGTTGTAAATAAATATTATCAAATGTGTATTTATATTATTTAAGCTACACCATGACACACGTTTGATTTTAATGCCTCCTAAAATAAAATGGCCCTCGCAACCTAGTGATTAAACAATAATACAAATATATTTTACTTTTTCTTATAGTTATTTAGTCGCACGGTATTTTAAGTAATAATTTCATATGAAATTTATCCAGAAACCAGTTTTGGAAACCTTATGTGAGTAACAAATTATTATTGAAGTAGGCATACACTTTAGAAATACAAACAATCGTATTGCGAGGCCGTAGAAATGTAATGACTGGTAGAAAGTGTAAACTGTGGTCAAAATAGTGTATAAAGTGCAGGGGCAAATTGCTGCCACCCTGACCGGGAGGGTTGTTAGTGCGTTGAGAATTACAACCCTGCTAAGTGACCATAAATATGATGGGCGAATGAGGAGCTTGCACCGCCCAGCACGGGGCTCGCTGAAAACTCTCGCTCCTGCTCTGGCCAGACCAAATGTATTATATGTTTAAAAAACTAAACAACTATTTGGAATATTCTATAGTTATGCATGATAGTTTACTTTACCTATATTTTACAAATAAATTTTTGTTGATATATGAGCTTAGTAGAAATAAGTTTTATGATTGAAGTATAAATACCAATTGTCTGCAATGGATATTCAGAATATTTTTAATGTATGGACTTACAAATAATAAACGGTATCAGATAACTGACACATACTTTCTCCCAACAATATAAAAACATTTGTTAAAGCTTTAAACATTAATGTCTAGATGACTCTGTCAGATAGCTACCAGCTGAGCAGCGCAAGCTTGACCCTACGCGCATCTGTGACTTTTAACAACGTACTGCGTTTACCGCTAAACGAAAAATTGTATTTTCTCCTCAACCACTTGACGTAGAGCAATAATTTAAAGTACTGGATTATTTAGTTTTTGAGCTTGATTTAATGGTGATAAGTAAAATTTATTTCGAGACAACAGCTATTTTGAAAATCCAAAAAATTGTTTTTTTTAACACTTTTTACTCCATAACTTTTGAACGCGCATTTTCTCGGAGATGCGGGTGGTGTCATTTTATCCACCATTTTAAGCTTAATAAACCACAAAATTTTAATCAAAATCGTTAGAGCCGTTTTTGAGAAATTTTGATTTTTGACGATTTTTGAGGGTTTTTGGGGGTAAAATACCCTTAAAAATCAAAAATTCAAAAAAATGAAAAAAACGCCTGGAATTATCGTGGATTTGGACCTGTATACCAAATTTCATTAAAATCGGACCATTAGGGCATTCTCTAGCTCTGTTTACATACTGACACACACACACACACACACAGACACACAGACATCACTCCGAAAACCACTTTTTTGGACTCAGGGGGAACCATAATGGATAAATCCACCAACAACTCAAATTCGTAAATTTTGACGAAAACAATACTTTCTCCATATACTATGGTATAGGGGGAGAAAGTAAAAACTAAACAACTATTTGGAATATTCTATAGTTATGCATGATAGTTTACTTTACCTATATTTTACAAATAAATTTTTGTTGATATATGAGCTTAGTAGAAATAAGTTTTATGATCGAAGTATAAATACCAATTGTCTGCAATGGATATTCAGAATATTTTTAATGTATGGACTTACAAATAATAAACGGTATCAGATAACTGACACATACTTTCTCCCAACAATATAAAAACATTTGTTAAAGCTTTAAACATTAATGTCTAGATGACTCTGTCGGATAGCTACCAGCTGAGCAGCGCAAGCTTGACCCTACGCGCATCTGTGACTTTTAACAACGTACTGCGTTTACCGCTAAACGAAAAATTGTATTTTCTCCTCAACCACTTGACGTAGAGCAATAATTTAAAGTACTGGATTATTTAGTTTTTTGAGCTTGATTTAATGGTGATAAGTAAAATTTATTTCGAGACAACAGCTATTTTGAAAATCCAAAAAATTGTTTTTTTTAACACTTTTTACTCCATAACTTTTGAACGCGCATTTTCTCGGAGATGCGGGTGGTGTCATTTTATCCACCATTTTAAGCTTAATAAACCACAAAATTTTAATCAAAATCGTTAGAGCCGTTTTTGAGAAATTTTGATTTTTGACGATTTTTGAGGGTTTTTGGGGGTAAAATACCCTTAAAAATCAAAAATTCAAAAAAATGAAAAAAACGCCTGGAATTATCGTGGATTTGGACCTGTATACCAAATTTCATTAAAATCGGACCATTAGGGCATTCTCTAGCTCTGTTTACATACTGACACACACACACACACACACAGACACACAGACATCACTCCGAAAACCACTTTTTTGGACTCAGGGGGAACCATAATGGATAAATCCACCAACAACTCAAATTCGAAAATTTTGACGAAAACAATACTTTCTCCATATACTATGGTATAGGGGGAGGAAGTAAAAATACCACACGTAACATTTGCTGCATAGTTTCATCAATACTGTGCAAAGTGTCGTTTTCTGAGCCATGATATAGTCCTACCGTCACAAACTGTCAGCCGATTTGGGAATTGCTACTAGAACTAGGAATTATACTTGAGTTATGAAAGTTTTTTTAAACCCTATGATTAATTAATGATAATAATTAATTATACAATGTAATTTTTTTAAATAAAATCTACTCTAATTTGTCGAATTCGGTAGTAAAATTACATCAATACCATGTTATAACAATTATAATAGCTGATTGGTATTAAAGATATCTATAGTGCTATAGTGCCATAGCTCCTATAGTGCTTTCATTGAGTATAACACCAACGAATAGACTCATCCAATGCATGTTTTTGATAGCCAACTGGAACTTTTAAGGTTCGTTTTCTCCGGACCTGAGAATTTGCAATCGATGTTGTAATTACTCAGAAGGATTTAAAATTACAAAAAAAAAAAACCATAATCACAACATTAAATTAACAGCCATAAAAGATTTCATCCTTGTTTTAGAACAATGTCAGTACTTTTATCATATGTCAATAAAGTTCTTCATGTCCGCAACTGAAGATCGCACTACCGTAAATTGATTTCAAACATGCATATGCTACTAGAAGTCTATTAACGTTACCCTTGGCCACGAAATCAGGTGGGTGAATGGTTTTGCAAAGTTGCCAAATTGGCATTGATACTTTTTAATTTAATCATATGTTTATTTATAATGTCAATGTTTTTATGTGTTTTATTAGGTAATATGGATTTTGATAATTTTATAGGATAACACTTAACATAAGGTCTAGGCAACGCTGGATGATCAGTGTTGCCAGTTTGTGCACCAGAGTACGCAATTTTCGACAGTCTCTCCCTTTTTTTTGGTCTCGTGTGACAACATCGCGTTTTCAGTCACCCGCATGATTTTTGTGGATGCTACTAGTGTATATAGTCAATGATGCTACTTTATTATCATAGTTCCCTTATGTCAAGAATAATTCCAAGTGTGAGAAAATGAGAAAATCCACTGTTGATTTTCCCACTCTTTAGCAGGAAAACGTAATTTTCCACACTTTAAGTTGAAAAAAGTATTTTCCGTACAGACTGCTGTTCAAGAGGGGTTTTATGAATATTAGTAGTAGAAGTATTTCATTACAAAGAAAAGTATTTGAAAATTAAATTGCGTAGCATTTCTTACAATGGGAGCAGACTTTTATATATATTTTGTGGCTTGGATGTCCAATTTAAGTAATATCTTTAATTAATGTATAAACGTTATTATTTGGTTATATCTTTATTTCAACAAACAGTATAATTTAGTTTTAGTTTGTTCCATTCAACCTCATATGTATAGTGTTTAGTTAAGGAAAAAAGATTCATCATTGAAATAAAAGTTTTTGAAATAATGTTAAAAGGTAGAGTTTAATAGAATCTAGAGAGTTTTTCTCAATTATGTTTTCAAATCATGCGTTATTTATTTTTTATTACATTTTTGTAATTAATTTACAACGGTAAAACGTAATATAATATCGGGCTTAATGCAATGAACGTAGGCTCACGAAGTAAGGAGAATCGATAGGGATGTTCACTTACCGTGAAAATAATGACCCTGGTCTTGAACCAATATTGGAAATTGGAATCAAGGAGCTCAAGACCCGTTGGTTGTTTGTAGATTTATACAATATTAAACATCAAGCTTTAGTATAAGAAGTTGCTAAGCTTTTATGAAGATTTGCAACATGATAAGAAGTGAAATTAACGTAATTAAAGTAAATAATCGAATAATACTTACATAATGAGTATTTTACGATAATGATGTTGCTCTAATACTGTGATGTAATAATGCAATTAGATAGTTGTAAGTTTCAGTTGAACCAAATACATTTTTTTATACTTTTTATCGTATTTAACTTTCTTCGTGTTTATTATGATTCATGGCATTCATGAAATATCGACATAAAAATTAATAACTCTCCTTATGTAAAGTAAATTAAAAAAAAAACTCGTTTTAAAAATGTATCAGGGTTTAATGTTAGTGTTATCAAATCGACTAAACTCATAACGGTCAGAACAATAATTTTTATCTGTAGCAGTTTTGGTAATAAATTTGATAATAGAATAATGTTAAGTTATGTTTTTTAAAGATTACATCGATTTGCTAATGAACACAACATTTTCATGAATTTATTGTCTTTTCTTCTAATTTACTTTTAAAAACTATAGAAAAATAAAACTGATGAAATATACTGGTAAAAAAACATAAGACGTTTACAAAATAAAAACAAAACAGAATCGGGTTTTTTGTTGCATGATGCACCGCCAGAGAGGTGCTCGTACATCACACACGTGGTCTCAAGAGGTTATTCCATGAACTGAAGCCAAACCCGATCTTCTATCTCTCTCTCTGTCTCTTGAGAACGGCTTTGCTTAAGCATATGAATATGCTTTGCTTAAGCATATTCATATGATGGAATATGACGAACAATACAAGGGCGTCAAGAGGCATTGCAAAGTGAATGGAGGAATATGTTATTGAATGGTAAATGCCGCGTATTTTATTCTAAAGAGAGTATTTACTGGAGATTTTCTATAACATGTTCAAAGGATGGAATGAATAGGAGAGAACATACTCGTATTTGTTCTCATATTACATTTGTACGGTAATCTGTTTAACCATTATGTTTGGTTTCATATTATTTTGCCAATACTGTAATTTAATCCAAGAAGGAATATTTATAATCAGAGTTTCGTTAAGAAAATTATTAATTTTAAATGACTTTGGAGTCAATATCAATTAGTACTTAAACGAAAATAGTAAAATATGACTTAACTCTCGTCATTAGTTTCAAAGATTATTTTGACTTGTGTATCTTAGTTTAGAAAGTTAATACATTTAAGACTGAGGTAGTTTTACCTTTCAGTAATGATTGCGAGTAAATAAATAAATACTGTAAATAAATAATGTGCAAAAGAAGAATGAAACGAAAAATTAATATAAAGTAGCCGAAGGTTTGTTTATTTAGTCTTTAACCTATTTAAGTTAATAAGATTAATTAAGTTAGAATCAAACTATAAGAAAAATGAACCTGAATAATTTGAAGTCTACATGAATTGATATATTTTTTGCTTCATAAAAACAGTACTAAACATTTTAACCTAAATAACACAATAACTTTAATGTACTATATGCTAAAATGTTTGTTTAAATTTAACTCTAGAATTTGCAAAATATAATTTTATTTTAAAATAAAAAAATAGTAGTATAAATATTTTAACGACTATTGTGATTTTTTGCAAAGTCGCAGCATTGGTTGGCATCGGTTGCTTGGAGGATATACCCAATAAGTGTTGTTTATGACAGGAAGCTTTTCATCAGATGACCACCACGGAGATAGGGCGCCCGAACCGAACCGTCCACATACATTAATAACAGTAATTGGTAATTGCAGTCCCTAAATTGAATTGTTTAGTTCTTCAATTCAATGATTCTAAATTGATCTCTCCTGATGTTCTGGTCGTTTACAGTACCTATGTAAAGAGTTAATCAACTGTTTATAAAAATCAGTTTGTCACTCATACACGTATTTTATATTAATAATAGTTATCATGTTAAAAACTTTATCTTTTTCTTCCGAATGGAAAGTAAATATACTAAAGTTTATTAACGTTTTTATTTATTAAATTATTTTTCTAAATATTGATTTGCTGTGTGTTTTTAATTATTATTATCAATAATAATAAAAAATAAATCTTATCATGATTTAAGAAAGTATACTGTATAAATGGTTTGGTGAAAGGTCTATATGTAATTTAGATGAATTTTTAAAAGAAAATGTCAGTTTTCAATTTACATAAATGTATTTGTAAATTGTTTCTTTGCTTATTAGCAACTCTCATTTTATTTTTTATTTTCTCTATTTTGCGTAAATGTTTTAGGCATCGTATCAATTTGTAAATTGGCAAATTGATACATTATTTTAACTTGATTAAATTCAAACTAACAATTAAATTAAAATTTATATCTATGATATCAAAATGTAAACTTAAGTGGTATTGAACTATGTTGATGCACAGTGCATATTTATTTAGTTACCATAGTCTTACTTCTTTTACTGATTTGCATGATGCTAACATAATTTTTCTGACTTGAAAAAAATCTATACTACCCGTTACACGGAATGAGTTTTATTCCATGTCCTTATTATTTATCGTATTTAATAAATTCGTAAAAAATACATATGTCAGTATATTGTAGTATGGTAAATATATTGCTGGTTTATGATTTATAATTTAAACAAATGTTAGCTTTCTATATTATATTAATATAAATATGAGACTAGTATAACATTTGAGTAATAAAATTAACTGAGAAATGTAAAACAGTATACAAACCCGTGTGTAATGGATGGCTAATTTGGTTTTCCGCAGAATACTATTTTATTGTAGTTTAAAAATAATATTTTTTGTATGGAAGAATGAACGGGTGGAGAAGTGACAAGGCAATGCTGGCAAGGGATCCGCAGAAATTAACTGACCATAAATCGCAGGACTCTTGTGGGAGAAACGAGGTTACTAGCTGCTGCCAAGTTTCCTAGCTTTCCGAGTTTTACCGTAACGTGAAGAAATCATTTACGCTTAATAACATTTGTCCCACATACAGTTCGTACGTATAACAGTCATACAGTGGGAGAGACAATAGATTTTCGTATGTTTAAAATGTTTAATTTCATGTTGAACAAGTTTAATTTGACTTAGCATACGGAATTTTAATTTTTTTGCTATATTTTTAGAAAATTAAAACAAGAAATAAAAATGTAATATTAATTTTAATACAAATATTTTGCTTTGTACTACATGAAAACGGGACTATGAGAAAATAACGTATACTTTTTTCAGTTCCCCCTAAAACATATATATGTTCAGTTAAAGCCACTTGATCAAATGAATAGCTGAATATAAATTAACATATAGTTTATGGATTATTTCCATTTACTGTTGTTTTGTTTGAAATTTGTTTCATTGGTTCTTTCTAACATGAAGCAAATGAAAGATTTATGCCTTCTTAAACAATGAGAAACCAATCATCATAACATTATAAAACTTGTTTGAGATTTAAAATATTATATTTATAAACGCTAATATTATAAGGTTTGTGGCACACTTAACATTTTTTACTACGTTAAAAATATTCTTATATTAAAATATGATTTAAATAATAAATTTTAGACATTGATTCTGATTTTAGAGTCAATTTTTTTGTTTAATTTTTTAAAGGTCTAAATTTGTTATTTTTATGGGTGAAATATCTTAGAAGACTTTTGAAAGCATTTAATTTGACCTAGATATGAAGTATAACTGAAAGCGATGGGCGTCCGCTGTGCTGTAAGCGGGGAAAGAAGAAATACCGCCTCATAACTCGACTATAAATTTCAGACACTTTTGTGTGGAACTGGCATTCAACTACTCCGCCTTAAAGTAGAATGTTTGTAGCTGACTACCTTTTCTAATCTACAGTAAAATTACATTATTAAAGTAATATAAAAATAAGTAGTGTAATAATTTTTGGTTGTATACCTCAACTGCATGTGAATAAGATCATTTATTGCAAGATCCAATAAATTAAAATAATGTATTTATAACATTATTGTTTATTCATTAATGATATAACTATACTAATCACGACAACTCTTACTTAATAAATACCATCTACGCCTGTCCCTATCGCAGCGGAACTGAACACCGAATGAATTTACAATGAACTGAAGTTATTTATATACTACACCACTACTATGTGGATGAGTATGTTTCATTTTAACTAAAGAACGCAAAGAATTAAACTCAATGATACCTGATAATCAACCTGAAAATTGCCACCCTAAACCATGGCGTTAAAAATTAAAAATATATAAAAATGTATATTACAATGAAATTATACGTGAGTTATGAGTTTCTGCGCAATTTAAAAGCCAAATACTGCTTAAAGTTTTTTTTTATATAATATTGTATAAGTTTGACCCTCTTACGACTACAGACAATGTGATTGTTTAAAAAAACTCTCGCTCAGGGGTCGGTGTGATTGAAAATAGGCTCAAACTCCGAAGATCATGTTTTACTTCGACAGTTGAGGGCTTAAGGTTAACCAAAACGTATTCTGCATAGGCCAATCTCCTAATAAAATGATCACAGGGCGAATTGTTTTCAAGTTTCGGCCATTTTCCAAAAGAGTCGTTTGAGCTCCACATATACATATAACAATGATCAAAATCCGTAATTTGTTATCTAACCCTAAAACAAAATAAAGTGTCATCTTTTGCATTATTTATTTACAATTTTTTTTACGTTAGCAATTGAAACGTTAAAAAAGTTCACATAATATACAATATGTATGTAATTACTTTTTCATAAAAAATTTTTGTAATAGATTATTACCATGCTATCTATTATTACTATTTTGATAAAAAAGGGCAAAATCTCAGAAGACGTGATGATTGAAGATATTTAATGGAAAAGCGATAATGTGGTGTGAGCTCAGCCGGCCAAGGGGACATAAATTTATCTAACTGACCGATCACTAAGTGCCAACCGTTTATAACCTCTCCCCGGATCGTGCTATTTGGAGTGAACCGTGCTTATCTAGAGGATTAATATATTAACATGTATGCATTACTCTACACCACACAAATTAACCAACATTTTTATTTATAAATAAATAGATTACTCCAAAAATATAATTTATTATTGAATGAATATTACTTTTTATACGAGTATGTGGTCAAAATTTATCATATTATGCAAGAAAAATAATATAGTAATATTAAACTCTTTATCTTAAAAATTTTATTGCACACTCTTTAAATATAAAAATTGATTTAAAATTTGACTAGGCATAATATTTTTATTAAGACATATTTTTCGGATAAAATTACATTCAGTCATCCCTATATATTACTGCTTGAAAACCATTATATGTATATAAATTTAATATAGATCATGCTATTCACAAAGTAAAACCTTTAGCCTAATTCATTTTGTTATCTAGTTATTTCATTGAATATACTACATTTATTGTTATTGACATTACACAGAATCCAAGAAGTATATTTAACAAGTAAAATAGAAAATGTGTAATAATTATGTAAATTTACTTAAAGTAACGTTTAGAAAAGTGAAGGAAATTGTTTACAACAGTAGTTATTTTCCTGCAGTTTAATCCCTTAAGGGCATTGGTCATATCGGTGTAATTCTCCACACAAAATTCTTTTCATAAACTGAACAATAACTTAGAAAGGCTTATTAAGATGTAAGTTTTAGAGTAATGTGTTACATTACGAGAATATTTTATAATGTAATAATCTATCTTCTTATTTCTATAAGGGTTTCGTCAGTTACGTCCCTTTTTCTCTCGACCTACTGAACCGAATTTTAAGATTCAGGTGTCATTTTAAAGCTTAGGATGTAGCGCAGTGACGAATCGTAATTAAAAAGGTCATATCGTTTCGGGCTTCGCCCTCCTCGCCTATGATTTATTTCTAGAGGGCGCTTTAAAATGTCGACCACCTTTTGCAAGTTCTTTAATGTGAATTGTAATTTAACAGCTGATTACCTTCAGATGAATTTTAAAAGCCAGATAGACCAGATAGTAAACAAAAATAGATCTCTGTCACTTCATAATCAACATTCACGTACTGTAGGTGAGTTTCACACATACAGAATCATAAAATGCGCAATTTGCGCACGGGCCACCTCGTAATATATTTAATATTCTAATCTTCTAAGTAGGCCTATGTTAAGTGTCTTGTTCTATCCTTCTTACTAATCATAATAAAAGATAATGGCAGCAGATATGGCTTAAGTTTATTATAGGAAATATTCCTGTGTTGGTAGTAATAATATTTCACCTTTTGAAATTCTTTGGTATCAATGTAATTGGCTTTGAAAAGTATAAACCCTATTTTACTTCGCCTTAAAAGCACAATTTATTGTAAGGTAGGAATTTAGATGAAATTCAACAGAATTTTTACTTTTTAAGAAGATTATTACTAGATTAGAATTATTATTGAATAGCCAGTATTGATTATTGAGGATTATTTTTAGAAAAGTTAATCGTTTTTTACCATTTTTAATATTGTTAAAATAATAAATTTTATGGCAAAGAATGATTTTTATTGACAAATAAAGATTTCAATGAAATAAATGTAGGAATACATCAGTTGTTTGCAAATAACCCAATTGGTAGTTGGGATATATCGACACAAAACATTCCAATTTATGAAATATTACATTTATTTTGTGGAGAAGGAGATGTAGTGTGGGATGTACGTTAATAATTAACTACATTTCACACATTTTGAAATCGGCCCTTTAATCTTCTTAGCAGACCAGGTTTCTCTCCCTAAATCCTTGAATACATCAGAATTATTCAACAATTTAGGGATTTTTCATGGTACCTCATAGTGCGAATATTATTAAAAGTAAACTAAATACATACGTACATACATCAATAATACATAAATCATTAAAAGTGTCCTTTGGGGTAATTTATTTATATTTAATTTAAATTGTAAATACTTAATTTAATGTAAAATATTTGAATTAATGTTTTCCTTACTTGGTTTATTATAAAAGACAAATATTTGATGAACAATTATGCAGACTTATTATTTTTTATAACTAGACATATGGGAGTATAGGTTTTAAAACTTAAATAAAACATTTGTTTTCTAAAAACCTTATGTCTCTTAGACTAAAGTAAGACTAGATTTTTTGCAAGTCCATTGGCTCAGTGCCCAACCGAAAAAGAATACTTTAAATGACAGTGGATTCACGTACACGTATTTATTCATGTTTAAACTTTCATTGTTTCTTTTTTATGTTTTCGTACTGTTTTTTTTCGGAAAATTTGTTGTGTAATATTTTGTGGGATATGTGAAGCTTAGTTGCTATTTAATACGATCTGCAGTGTTCTCCAAGGAAAGGAAATCTTTCATTTAAATGTCAAAGGAGGTTGTATTGGTGGTTAGTAAGCGATTTGAATAATGCGTTATTCATAAGAGATGCGAATATACGTTAGTGGTTTCTTCGCCAGGTTTCGTTTTGTTTAGCAATATGATCTGCCCATGAGTAAAGCTTGTTCAGCTAGAGTTAGTATAACGAAGTCCTGTTAATATATTTCCCTTTCATTTAAACTGGATAAAAATCCGTTACCACAATATAAAATGAAAAATATAAATATAAAAATTGTATATGTTACGTTTGGTTCACAGAATAATGCTATTTAAAGAATATTTTTTTAATATTACTGGTTATGCAGGTTACTAGGTAATTAAGTAAAAAAGTATGTATAGTCTGAAAATAAATCAACATATAACGTTAACTAACTCGATATCACAAATTGTGTAAGGGCTGCCGATACTTAAGCTTATTCACATAAACTCATAATTTAACAACTGCATCAATGATAAAAAAATAGAAAAATTAGTTAATCATATAAATATTCATCAAATACTACTTAGAACAACAATTAATTTTAAAATGAATTTAAAATAAAGTTTTCAGATTTCTAATAATAATAATAAATTTAATGTCTTTTTCACACAGAATACAGTCTTATAATAAATCAATAATTTTACAGTATTATTTATTTAATAGTATAACTTAAATAATTTATATTACTGTAAACATGAACACAATTTTTGTTTACTAAATAATTCTTGAATATAGGTACATTTCGTTGATTTCCTGACAAAGTGACGTATCTAAAAAAAAATCAATCTTTGAGTACGTCAGCTAAAAGTTTCATATTTGTTCCTATATAATTCCCACTAACAGACGTATCTCTATCTGCACTAAAAACAAAGATATTCACATTTTTACTTGCGGCGTATCTCACATCTAAGAAATTTTATATCAGACAAAGTGGCGTACCTTGAGGTACGACAGTTTGTATGATTTTCAAAATCAATTACCCATTTTGAAGTTTGTCTGACGAAGTGACGTAACTTAAGAGTTACGTCATTTTGTGATGCTTCATTACATAGCTTTATTAGATAATATAAAAATAATTAAAAATGGTCTTAAAAGATTTATACTACGGTTTGGTTAACAATCAACATCTACATAAAAATATATACCCATTTTACTACAAAAGGCTATATTTACTTTTATACCAAAAGGTTGGTGTTAGTTTATATAACTTGCTTCAAAAAGTTGTATATAAGTTAATTAGTCTTATATTTTTATGGTATAGTTAAAAATACTTAAAAGTATTATTTAGAATAAGTAGATACTTAAAGAAAATTTTAATGATTTGTATAAACTTAAATAAAAGTAGCATTAAAATTTTGTACAATGTCAAACAGAACCTTATATTTTATAAAATGCAACCCAATTGTTTATATACTTTAAAAGAGTATTTTAATTTAATGGCGATTGCCGGGGATCGTCTGCTGTTATTTTAATGTAAATTTAAATAATAAAACAAAACAGTAAGTTTACTTATATTAACATAACATGTAACTACTTCTATGAATAAAAGAATACTTCTTTGTTAGCTATTACTGACACTACCAAAAGAAAACTAAATTTTAAATTAAACCATATATTGAGCTTTGAAATTGACTTAAAAGACCGCTTCGAAACCAGAATATTTATTTTAGCTAAGGTTCTCTAATAAACAAATTCCCTGGAGACCAATCAGTTCAAGAGTTGAACACAATCAATGGACTTCTGGACCATCTGATGCCTTCAATCTGCAGACAATCATCCCAAAGCAGCTTAACCTTAACATCAATACACTAATTGGTACGAGCTTAAACTATTATACCATACAATGTATTTCTATATGATATGGGAACACATTTGAGTAAAATGATATTTAAAGTTTGTGATACTTAATAATCATAATGAGAAAAGAAATAGTAATAGTATTGTACTGTTTTCGCTTGCTGAAGTTTGTGGATATGTCATTTAATAAAATTAGGTTAAAGTTTGGTATTAATTATTTAAACCATTGGCTTTTATTTTATGGAAAAATTAAAGCCTTTGATTATCATTCAGACTGTCATAAGTACATCATAACCTCTTATTTTCCACCAACTAACTGTAGTGTTAATTTTTTTTCTCATTTTGGTTTTAATTTTAAGCTTTATAATTTATTCACAACATATATATTTCGGTTTTCATCACTCTGCAACAGAACAGTTATTTTCTAGTGTGTAATTAGTCCACAAAGTTGGCGTTTGTTCATAACCTCTCCTTTTCTTGGTTTACATCAACATCACAGACTGTGTCCCAATAGGTAACGTCTACTTGTTTGCAGATGACACAACATTATTCGTAAATGGGTAAGACTTGCCAAGACTGGAGGCAGAGTCTAATGAAAAGGCAAATGAATTAGCTAACTTTTTCTCATCAAACAAACTCAATTTAAATCCACAAAACACCAGATACATGTGTATCCAAACTGCCCAAAGAAAAAATTCAAAAAACAATAGGACTCCGAACCTATTTATTGGAGAGGATCAAATTGAAATTTCAAAAACAGCCGATTTTTTGGGGGTGAGATTGAATGATAGGCTGGGATGGGAAGATCAGTTAAAGAAGCTTGAGGGGTCGTTACCTCGAGGTCTCTATATTCTGCGTAGAATTAGAACCTACGGTAGCCTTCCCCTATCTAAGTTGGTTTACTTTGGCCTCTTCGAACAACACATTTCTTATTCAATAATTCTTTGGGGAGCTGTTAAGGGCAACCTTGAAAGAATTTTTGTCTGTCAAAAGAAGGCAATAAGGGCCATCCTGGGCATGCCGCCCCAGACCAGCTGTAGAGATGCTTTCAAACAATTAGGCCTTCTCACGGTCCCCTCACTATTCATCTTTGAATCAGTCTGCTATATAAAAACCCAAAATATTTCACTAACCTTTTCCAATCACAAATACCACACCCGACATAAAGGACTTCATGCAGAGCAACACAAACTAACTCTTTTCGAACACAAGCCTAAATACTGTGGGATCAAGCTATTCCAAGCTTTGCCAGAAAAATTACAAAAGATCAATAAAATCACAAAGTTCAAAGTTGAAGTTAAAAAGTTTCTAGTGGAGTCCAGTTTTTATAGTATTGACTGTTACCTTTCTGGTAACAAAGAACTAGATTAGAATTATCCTTTGTAGGGCAGCTATGCATAAGATAAACCCTTTGACCTGTCCAATTCCTTGACTCTAAGGACAACGGATGCGAGCTACAAGTAACAAGTAAGTAACCTTGTAAAAGTGCAAAAAAATCTGTTATTTTTTCCGTGCGCTAACCCTAATGGTTGTTTTTATCTTAACAAAGGTTAACTACACAGAGAGTAATAAACTCGTGTTCATTGGTTGTCCCGGTTTGTTGGGGCCCTTTTACCCACAGTTACCACCGTTTCCTTGGTAACCATCCCACACTTTAACCTCCTTTACTTGGTTACCAATTTTACCTATTCTGATTGGTCACAACAAACTTAAACATTTAAAGATTATACTTAAAAACCCCTGACTATTTGTTGTTTGATTTTATTCTCACCACTATCAAATAGTAATAGCAATAATTTTAGAATAAAATAGTCATGTATTACTTTTGGAAGGAATAAGAGTACTTTGGAATAAAGAGAATAAAGAATATATTGAGATATTTTTTTCAATCGTATATTTAAAATCTATCAGACTAGTGTATAGTAGTCATCCACTGACCCCCGCTAGGTATTTTAAACATTACAAATTATAATTTTACCATCGATAATTGAGTACACTGTAATGAGGATATATTTCATTTGTCTAATCGAAAGTATTCTTCATTTCTATGCTCTTTTTATTGGCGCTACTCCAATTGGTAAATGATTCGTGGTTCGGTAACATCCACTTTCCACCCTATTTATAAGAAAAAAAACTATTTCAAATTATTGTGAGTATTCGAAAAAAGTGCGTAAAAATAATAAACCTGCAGTTTTATTACTATAGTAAGACTTTTGATTTGACTTGATTTAAGACTCATTAATAAAACTGTATAAGAATATATATTGGTATTAAGAATGTTGGATTTATATGTTTAAATATGTTCTAAAAATGTCCAATGATTTTCAAATGAAGTACAACCATCCTTGATGGTTCAATGTCTTATTTTGTAAGGCAAGACTGTAAGAGTGCGTTAAGGGCAATGGAACCACCAGACAGGAACTAATGGATTTCAAGATGGCTGCCTCCGGAGTGGCAGGTGTGCAAATTGAGAAATATGCATATTAATGGAAGTTAAAAAGGATGGTTCAAAGTGTATTGACCATTAGGTAATGTTGGTCTCAAAAAAGATAATCTTCACAGATATTTATTTCTGATTGCAATCATGGTGCGCAACAAATTTTTATTGGTAAAGAGAGAAGGGAAAGGAAGAAATACTAACAATTCATATTTAAACACCCCCGTCGATCAGACCTGCGTACTCAGTGAATTTACAAAGGAATTTGATATTTAGTATTAGTAGTTAGATTTGGTTACTTCTGGCACAGGTCAGCTGCCCCGGAAGCCACGTGCCGGGGCACATAGCTTCCGGTCGTATATTAAATGAGGGGGGAGGACGTGGGGTGAGCGTTTGAAGTAGATTTACGCATAAATTAAAAGTTAGTTCAAAACTGAAATTCAACAATTCGGGGCTGAACTAAATGTGCGCATAAATTAACCGGGTTCAACTAAAACTTCGCATAAATTAAAAGTTAGTTCAAAACTGAAATTCAACAGTTGAACAAAAGTAGAAGTTAGTTGAAAAGGGAGAGGGGATAATTGCTTCAAGGTCATCCGGAGGAAGTTTTAAAAAACTGAACTTCTAAGAGTTCAGTTTAACATCGATCGTCGTACAGGTCAGTCGAAACCGACGAGCGACCGAAGAATAGCTTCAAGATCATTCCTCGCCGTCGAAGATACATCCGAAACTTGGACGGGGTTCTGTGGATTCGGTGAAGGCGAAGTTCTCGGAGGATTCTCTCTCGGGTGGGTAGTAGACGATATTTCGTGAACTTGTACTTGTTCTTGGTTTGTATCCATTATCTTGTAGTGTGTAATTTAGAGCGGAGTAGTTGTCGGTCGAAGAGCGTATAGAAGAATGAAACAGGAATTGTCGTGAGCGCACTTATATAAAGAAGGGTGGGGGTAAAATATGAAAACCTGCTGAACACAGTCGATAGGTGTAACAAGTTCGAAGTTCTGGAAACGTAACATCGAACGCAAAATGTTGTGAATAACATTATCATCAACGTGAACCTGCGAAGTTCTAACAGAGTATAACGGGTTTAAACTTAATTTCTTCCTCACTTTTGTTAAATTTGTTTTAGTCTTTGAAACCGATGGTTTGTAATTATTTCGTAATATATGTTGTGTCCGCAAAAGTTTCAATTTCAAACATTGCGTATCCATCACAAGAAGTATGTCAGACGTGTAGAAGTGAGAACAAGACTGATGAATGAGATATAACGTCGAGCACGCGAAGGTGATTCAAACAGGACGACATGTGCTAATGTAAATGAAATTTCAGGTTAGTAGCAATTAGACTTGTATAATGAAGTTGGCGAAACGTATATATAATGAGTAGGAAGGATGCGAACACCACAAATGCGAGTTAATTAATGGTCACGGCGCGATGAACAATCGTCTTTTATAACGGTTATCGCGTGAGAAGATCAGTTGCGCATGAGCGCCCAAGTGGAACCTCCCGTGTTCACTCAAGCGGAACCCCCCCCCCCGTGACTAATGAAGCGGAACCCCCCCCCATAAAAAAATGGAGATTAATTCCCCCCCCCGGTGTTCACTCAAGCGGAACCCTGCCGGGTCGATGACCGGTCAATGGCCGGTCACGACCGGTTGCTAACCCCATCTAATTACCACACTTCACATCCCATGCCAGCCATGAACTACTATTGTTTGAATGAAACTGAATTACACATGGCAGCCACCATGGAAAATTCTAACCTCAAACCTTGGTTTTACGTCACTGCGCATGCGCCGCTCCCACTCCTTCGTTTCATTTTTATGCTGCTATAACTTGTACTGGAGTGAGCCAACTTCACGCTACGGCGCCTAGTCCTGTATTACTCACTTTAGCGCTACTGCGAATGCGCCTAGTCTGTATTACTCACTTTAGCGCTGCTGCGAATGCAACGAGTTCTCCGGATCGGAATCACTCCTCGCTATTGCGCATGCGCCGAGTCCTGTATTACTCAATTTAGCTCTACTGTGCACGGAAAGTTCTAACCTCAAACCTTGGATTTTACGTCGCTGCGCATGCTCCGCCCCCACTCCTTCGTTTCACTTTTACACTGCTGCGAACTGGAGTGGATTGAAGACTGTACTGGAGTGAAACAATACCCCCACCACTGCATTAATTACTCCCACCACTCGAAAACCCGAGGAGCGATACGAGCCCAATTTTCGCGTCAGTCGTCAACGAGTTTTCATAGCGAAAAGTCGTTGGCGACTCGGTAAGAAGTTCAAATATATAGTAGGCCTATATATATTTGAACTTCTTATACTACGTTGCGTTCTTTAATGCAATGTGGTATGTGTGTGTGTGTGTGTAAATATTAGTTGTAAGTTGCACTTAATTTAAGAATTAATTTGCGCATTGCGATGTTAGTTATAAGTTGTGTTTAGCGTTAAGGTGTATTAATTTTAAGAATAATGATGGTATTTGGTTGTGTTGAATTATTTGATATTTAATAATGAGGTGTTGTTAGTTCTAAGTGTTGGTATTTATAATTAATGTTGTTGTTTTGCCTTTCAGCTAGATGATAGGGGTAGATTAACTGTAAATTCAGAAGTTCCGTTGAACTTCACTTAGAAGGGGTGGGACATCCGCAAATTGCGGACTAGGTTTTTGCAATTTGTTTAGGAATATGATGGGTGGGATTAGTTGGGTGGGTGTTAGAGTTGCGTTTCTGCATTAGGTGTTCCAGTTTCCCTTCGAATTCACGGTTACGGATGGACCCGGACCGGCCCGTTACGGATGGACCCGGACGGGCCAAACAAAATTGCGTCGATGTCCCTCGCAGAACGTAACTAGTGGGTTGGGAGTGGGAACCGTTAGGCAAACAGGGTGGTGGGAACAGTTACTACTGTTCCCATCACCTTGGTTCTTTATAAGTCTTAAATGACCTTGACCCACTTTCGGAAGGGTCAATGACCGACCCCCCCCCCCCTTCCGTGTTCACTCAAGCGGAACCCCCCCCCCGTATTCACTCAAGCGGAACCCCCCCCCGGAAAATTAAAATGCCTATAACTCGATAATGGATTAACGGATTAGGACAAGCGATACATCATTGAAAAGGTCTATGTAAGACGAACATTTTAGTCAAAGAAGAATTTAGTTATCGTATTTTAGTCAAAAGTTATGCGAATTGTTTGAAATAAATACCCCCTCTCTTTCCTTCCCTCCCACCTTCCCCCACTTAACGGCTGTTAACCCTTCTCATTAGCATACCGTTATAAAAGACGAATCGACCACGGCTAACATTTCATTCTGATTCCAGACGTTACGCTGCGAACTGCGAATAGAACTACCACGATGTCATCCCTGCCGACTACAACTTCCACTACAGCCTGCTCTTCTATTACAAGTTCAACTTCTACTTCTACTACGGCTTCAACTCCAGTCAAGAAAACTCTTCGCTTGAAAAATGCTCCCGACTGGTATAAGAAGCAACTAGACTCGAAACCTTCAACTTCTGGAGCTCCTCTTCCTCCGTCCAACAATACCATACGTCGCAGCATATTTTCACCGCCTTCGTCTTCAAATGACTCCACACCGCCTTCAACTAACATGCCGCCACCGCAGAAGCCAGCTCCCCGTCCTAATACCCCTTCATTTGAAACCTTGCTTCATCGTCTTAGTACACCTGTCATTCCACTGTCACCATTGCCTCCTACCCCACCACTTACTATTCCTAAAGATCACGCCTATCCTAAAAATAAATCTCCTAAGTCTGCTCCTTCAGAGCGTTTCCAATTATTAAAAGAAGAGCGTCGTAGGGCATTTAGCCGTCCCACTACTTGCCCTGAAGTGCTCGCTAGGGGAATTAAGAAAGGATCAGCTTGTGGTAGGAAATGTGTTAAGAACGAACGTTTCTGCCGTGTACATATCGTAAAACATCTTTCCGAACCACAACTGACAGAAATCCCCACTGTTGAAGACGATCCTGAAATAATATCCGTCAGAGGAGAGAGGCTTAAGAAAGGTTTGAGATATTTTTTTGTAAGTGTTGTTGACCACCAACACATATTGGCAAAATGTAATGGCAATAAATATAAAATTAAAGTTCCTGACAATTTGTGTAAAGAGAAAAGACTTAACAATTTAAGTTCTCAAGACTTTCTCCTCAGGGATAAAAAGGATCGTATTACAAGGTGGGGACGTAAACAGTAAATTCACATAGATTTTCCAAATTTTGCTAAAAATAATGGGGGAGAAACACAATGCGTTATAGCGTTGTGTTTCTCCCCCATTATTTTTTAACACTCTAAGTCTCGTGACCTACTTTTCAGAGGTTGTTGTACAGTTATATGACCGCTCTGACTTGCATAGCCAGTGTAGCTTCATATAGCGTGCAAAGAATGGTTCCTAATGAAATCTCATCAGCATTCAAAGACAGAGACTGTTGTTTTGCAAGTTAATTAGTCTTGAAATAATGAAGTAGGAAACGTATATATAATGAGTAGGAAAGATATGAACACGGCAAATGCGAGTTAATTAGTGGTCGCGGCACGATGAACATTTGTCTTCATTATCACACGACTATCTCGTGAGAAGATCAGTTCCGCATGAGCACCCAAGCGGAACCCCCCCCCGTGTTCACTCAAGCGGACCCCCCCCCCCGTGTTTACTCAAGCGGAACCCCCCCCCCCGAAAATTCAAATGGCTATAACTCGATAATGGTTTGATCGATTACGACAAGCGATACATCATTGAAAATGTCTATGTAAGACGAACATTTTAGTAAAAGAAGAATTTGGTTATCTTATTTTAGTCAAAAGTTATGCAAATTATTTAAAATAAATATCCCCTCTCCTTCCTTTTTCCCCACCTCCCGGGTCACCTCTTACCCCTCTCATTAGCATATCGTTATAAAAGCGAAGCAAGCATTGTTCACTCCTTCATTCTGCTTTCACGCGCCACACTTGTTGTTTCGTCTCTGCCGTTATTATTTGCTTTAAAATGCTTCCTCACCATAGTGAAAACTTCAATCCTTCCGAAATTGCTGATGTTTTCCAACAGCCTGAAGAAGATGTGATAGATTATTATGATAGTAGCAGTGACAATGAAAATGATAGTAGCAGTGACAGTGAAGATGAAGATGTAATTGAACTTGATGAACAAATGAGACCAATCTACATCGATGAACAATTTCCTTTTGATACAATAGAAAGATTTATTACGGAAGCACACAAATGGCTAAATTTAGGATTCAATGTTATAATTGGTTCAGCTATTGTGTATAATGACAGTAGGTTCTTCTGTGTAACACCAAATACTAGAGAACGTATGTTGACTTGGCAGGATGATGTTATGAAGTGTTATGAGCTCGAAGTTAGCATTGGTGGCTACTTTGTCGCACAAGTGGTCTAATAACCACATTACCCTTCCCTCACCCCCACCCTATCCCCTCCCAATCCTTATTCCTTCCCCTTCCCCATTTTTAAAACTCATAAAAGGCGGACTATGAACCTCCAGGTTTTTAGTCTGTACTTGCACCGTCAAGATGAGTACTAGACTTGATGGTTTTATAGCCAATGATATTAATATATGGAGTTTGATAACAAACTTGCGTATTAAAATTGAAGAAACAATTATGGCAAACAATGGGATAGGAGTTATTGTTATTGTTTCATTACTAAGACATATTGATTTTTTGTATGATATAAAAGTAACAATCAACAATATTAATGAACTATTTCCCTGGACAATATTTATTCGTGATGAAGTTGAAAAGCAGAAAATTATAGTAGATGTGCTAGCAATGAAATATAACCTAGATAGAGAAGAATAGCTACAAAATCCTCTCCCCACCTTCCTTCACGTTGTGCAAAAAAAGTGGGGGTAGAAGTATATAAGACTAAGTAAGCGATACATAGTTTGTTATTCGAGGTAAAAGAAGTGGTGAACAAATATGTTGTCTAAAGATACTCCATTTGTTAATTATTTTGAAGTTAAAAATGTTTATATTAATACAAATGAAATGGAAGAAGACAATATAGAGGAAAATTATAACGAAACTGATAATGATTCCACGATGGAAGAAGAAATGGTACAGTTTGAACAAGAACTTTTTGAAGAAATGATAAACGATAGTGACGAAGATATAGTTAAGGAAGCTATTGATACATTTATATTAGATTCATCGTTGGATTCACCCATATCACCTTTATTGTCTTCTGAATCCGAATCCGAATTGGACTAAGGTAGTTCCCCCACTTTATTATTCAAACAAGTCTTATAAATTGAGAGTTTTGTCATTAGTAAGTCAGCATTTGTTGGAGCTACATGTATGGTTAATAATGTCTCCTAGAGATAATTCTTTTATACAATTAATTGAAATTGTGAGACAACGAAATATTACGTTAGTTCAAGAAGAAGATGAAGTTGAAACAACCGACACAATACAAAATCCTGTAGAAGAAGCGATGGAAGTAACAGAAATTGATCAAGAACCTTCAATGATGGAAATGGTTGAAACACAAAATGAATCTCAAGATGTGGAAGAAACTGTTTCATATTCAGTTTTTTGGGAATTTGCGTCAAATATATTTGTTGTAATTCAAATTGAAGCTATTAATTCTGAAGAAGTGGTGGGGGAAAATTCTCCCCACCACTAGCTTAAAGTTGGTGGGGGAATGTTCATAAATGTGTTGGTTATTTGCGTAGAAGCTTATTCGTCAGGAAACTGTCGACTAAAAATGTTCAATCCTAACGCACCTACAGAACCTTCTTCGAGTAATTGTCTAGTAAAAACGTTTCGTGCTGTACCTTTTGAACCTTCGTACTATAAAATGATAGGTATTCATGAGATTGCAATCAATGATCAAAAACTGTTCAAAATATTCTGTTCTCGACTTGATAGAACCTTACGTTTACCACCAAATACGTTCACCTACAGGCTACCTCTGATAGACAAAGATGAAGTAAGCAAAATACCAATGATTCAAGTGAAATTTCTGGAAGATGGAATTCTTGTTAATTTAAGAGAAGTATATCATAATGACTATTCGAAAAGAATAGCTTTCAACTTTCTTAAGGAAAATATAGGACGTGAAATATACCAGTATCCAGAACCATTTTACAGATACCTTTTTGAAAATGGAGCAAGTGTAACGGTGGAAATAAGTATTAAATTAATGTAATTCTCCCCACCACTAGCCTAAAGTTGGAGGGGGGAGTGCATAAATGTGTTGGTTTTCTGCGTAGAAGCTTATTCTTAGAGATATCGTTGACCAAAATGTTTCGTCATATTCCTTGTGATCCAACTTCTTCGTTAAGGGAGAATCAGAGATTGAAAAGACTAGAAAAGGAAAAACAAGACCGACAAGATATGAACATGGAGTTCAATCGACTACAATTTCAAATACCTGGAATTGCAATGGGAGCACCAAAATTGAAAACCCTACACTGGGCTGGAAGTTACATCAAGTATTTAAAACTACAAATCGAAGCAAAAGATTTAAAATTGAAGAAAGTGGAAATGGAAAATCGAGAAATGAAGAAACTAATATCACACATGTCTGGTAATACTACAGTTCAAAAAGGTGAAGGAGAAGGAAAAGAAATATTAGGAATCTAAATTATCAACAATCTTCTTAGAGAATGGGGAATAGATCACTTTGTGGTAATACAATAACATGCCACTTAGTGATCTATTCCCAGTTCTCGCTTGATATCCAATGACCTTGACCTATATAAAAGTGGTGGGGGGAAAATCATATAAGAAAAAGGTTTTAGATGTAACTATCAGTATAAGTCTAACACGATGGATAGGTTGTTGGTTCTGTGTTTACAAGAAATTATCAATAATGGGTTTCTTTACCATTACATTATGAGATCAAATGAGTGTCAAATACCTAAAGCAATTCGTGAAATGCTCATTGAATTTAAGAAAGACAATTATGGATTTGCTATCTATCTTGCTTATACTTTTAAAGATGGTACAAAAATGTGTCATGATTGTGGAAAAGCGTCTGTTTCAGATTTTGAACAATTCCAAGATGATGGAGGTAGGTTAGTTCATCTTGTAAAAGGTCAAATAATGAAATTCGAAACGTGTAATAACACTTGCGACATTTGTGCACAGTGTTTGTTTGAATTTATTAAGTATCGTGCATTCAAACCATAATACCCCTTCCACATATAAAGGAGAGGGGGAAAAGAGTGGGGGTTATAACTAGGTGGGGGAACGTGTATAAATGCAGGTTGTTTGAAGAGAGTTTTATTATTGTTGCGGCATTAGAAGAAACATCATGGAATTCGAAGTGCGCCATTTTAAGATTAAATATGAAGAGTGGACCTCTGTTGCAAATTTCATATCATCGAAAGAGGAAGAAAACAAGTTGATGCAAGTGTATTGTTACATAGAAAATGAAGAAAGCCATCACAAGGTGATGAGCTATCTAAACAGACCGAATGTATCGTCGAGAAGTCCTGAATTTGTCAAATACTTAAAAGATGAAGATGCGGATGTCGTATTGGAAGTATGGTATAAAATTTGAAATGTGAAAAAACAAGTATAAATAATTATGGTGGGGGGAAGAATATATAAGTCGGTGGTGGGGGAAATGTGATAAAAGAAGTAAAACTTTAGAAAAGAGTTCACTCTGTACGACAACAGTGAAAGATGACTGATCCTTCTGCAACACCAGTATTTTCAACTACAGATTGCCACCAAAACGTAGAACCAAAGATGTATTGCAATGCTCCAACAACAAATTATTATCAAGCTCAACGGTCGCAAGTATCTCATTGTACTTCAACATCAGTGTTGAAAATGTCAAAGCCATATCCAGATTGTATGTACGAACCATTAACACCATCTTCGGTAAGACTAAGGAAAAACCTAAAAATGAGAGAAAGGTGCAAGAAAGAAAAGATAGAATTTGCGAAATTGCAACTAATAGTGCCTTCCATTCAAGTTGGATGTAGCAGACTGAAAACTTTAGAAAAAACTAACGCATATTTGTTACAATTGTTGGAAACTGTTGAAGATCTGAAGAAGAAAAATGGACATTCTACCAAGTAATATTTAAACACTCATTCTCCCAGAAAAACCAAAAAAAAAAAGATAAAAATAACAAAAACCCCAAAAAATTAGATGTAGAATAGAGAGCGAGGAATAGATCACTTTGTGGTAATGGACTAACATGCCACTTAGTGCTCTATTCCTCGTTCTCGCGTTAATACCGGATGACCTTGACCTATATTAGTAGGGTGGGGGAAATTGAAAGTGGTGGGGGAAAGTGTATAAAAGACGAGTGTACTATAGTCGAATTATTCTGAAAGCGAACTTGTCACGAGTAAGGACTTGACGGAAAGTGTTATGGACTTGACTACAAATAAAGATAATAAAAAACTAAAGTTACGGGAAATGGCTAAAGCAAGAGAATCAAGAATAAAGTTGAAGTTTTACAGACTACAGAGATTGATTCCCGGGGTTAGGTTAGGTGAAATACGAACAAGAACAGTGGACATGGCAGCTGATTACATTAATCAGTTACTTACGGAATTAATGATAAAAGAAGCTAAAATAGAAGCGTTGAAACAAACGATAAAACAGCACTTTGAAAATTCGAATTGTCAACCTATAAACTACGTAATAAAAGAAGAAGTAAAAGATTGAAATTGAACAAAAATGAACTTGAACTTTGGTTATTGATTGGACACTTCTTAGAGAATGGGGAATAGATCACTTTGTAGTAATGAATTAACATGCTGCTTAGTGATCTATTCCCAGTTCTCGCTTAATCTAAAATGACCTTGACATACTTATCAAAATATCATATAAGCCGAATCGCAAAGAGTTATTCCTCATTTACTTGAAATGGCTCCTGTGGACAACACCGATTATCCAAGGAAACCTCTTATTGAAATATTGTATAAAATTCAACTAGACGATTTTAATATGGAAGAAGATGATAATAACAGTGAAACATCAGAAGTAGAAAGTGTAAATGATATGGATGTAGATCTAACAACATCAGAAGTAGGAAGTGTAAATGATGTGGAGAATGAAAATTTGGATATGGATGTAGTAATATCAGAATCTTCATCATCGTTTGAATATGAAGAAGTACATACTGAAACTCCAACTGGAATAGAGAACACAAATGAACAATCAGTTAGTAGAAGATTAATGTTACGTCCAAGACGTTTGTTTTCCTCGGATAGTGAAGAAGAAGAAGAGGATGATGATGAAATAGTGGTGGGGGAACCGTTATAAAAGCGGGACTGTCAGAGCCCATTTCATTTCTCGGCGAAATTTCGAAGAGTAAACATCGTCAACATGTATCATTGCGACAAATGTTCAGAATCGTTTCACGATGAAATTCTACTAGATATACATAAAGAACTAATTCACAACAACACAGAAGAAGATCAAGAACAACAAGAAGAACAAGAAGAACAAGAAGAAATAACAGCAACATCTTCAACTACTTTACCGAATCTACAAGTATTTGCTTTACCCGGTAAGGTAGTAATGCATCATAAGATTCAAAATGAAAACTTGAACTTAGAAGAATTTATTAGAGAAGCAAAACCAATCGTAAGTAAAACTTTAAAAGAAGAATTGAAAAGATTAAACTTTCTTAAATTTGGTTTACTACTAGAAGCTATGTTTATAAATGCGCAAGAAGAATTATCACCAAGAGGATTCATAACAAAAAACCGAACCATCATGGAAAGTTCAAACATTGATTCAATAGTAGAGAATTGTATAGAAGAAATATTAACCAAACTTCAGGAACACGAAGGAAGAGGATCCGGATGGAGTCTTACAAGTATTGAAGTATTAGATATAAGAGTTCACAAACATGGATATGGACTAATGGGATCTAGTTACATTCCTTTGCCAAAAATAATTGAAAATACAAAATCTTGTATTAATGTTCAAAATGAAGATAATGAATGTTTTCGCTATGCTATGACGTCAAAGTTTGTATTAATAAATCCACAAAGACCCAACCAAGAATATGAAGATGCAAGACACAGGTACAATTTTCAAGGAATAACATATCCCGTTTCTACAAAAGATATATCAAAATTTGAAAAGAAAAATCCCGGCACGTCTATTAATGTTTTCGCATTAGATAGTTCAAACAAAGTGTATCCTTTACGTATTGCAAAAGAAGAGCTACCATATCATACGGATTTACTACTACTAACGCGAGGAGATGTGTCTCACTATGTGTACATAAAGAAATTCGACTCTCTTGTTAATAAGCAACTTTCAAAAAATCGAAACAAAAAGTTGATTTGCAAGAGATGTTTTAATTTTCAACGAGAAGGAAGACAAGGAAAGAATGGTTACAAGAGCACAAAAGATTATGTAACAATAATTATGAAGCAAAGATTAATTTACCTTCGGAAAACAGAGCATTCGTTACATTTGAAAAGGTTCATCATCAATACCGTATCCCTTTAGTTGTGTATGCGGATTTTGAATCAACACTTGTTCCAGTTGAAGATGAAAATTGTGAAGCAAGAAAAAGTGTAAAGTATCAAATGCACAAACCAAACAGTTTTTGTTTAATGGTCAAATCAACATTATCAGAAGAACATTTAAACAGAAATGGATTAACTTCAGAACCTCTAGTATATCGTGGTGAAAATGCGGAAAAAATATTTCTTGATCACCTATATTCAATAGCTGGAAATATACAAAGATTATATACAAATATTGTACCAATGAAACCGATGGACGAAGAAGAAGAAATTCAACATGAAAATGCGACTCACTGTTTCTTGTGCAAAAATGATTTTACTATTGAGAATTATAAAGTTAAAGATCACGACCACCTCACAGGTTATTACAGGGGTGCTGCTTGTAATAAATGCAACTTGAGCTATCGTTTACCACTATTTATCCCTGTGGTTCTGCATAATCTCAGTGGGTACGACGCTCATTTTATAATACCTGAATTAGGAAGAGACGACGGTAAAATCGATGTGTTAGCTGAAACTTCAGAGAAGTTTATAAGTTTTTCCAAAGAAGTTGGAAACGTCAAACTAAGATTCTTGGACTCCTACCGATTTTTGCCGTCGAGTTTGTCCAAACGTTCTGAAAATCTAAGGAAACAAGATTTAATCGAAACGAAGAAGATTGTAAACAGCGACAAACTGGATCTGGTACTTCGAAAAGGTGTTTTCCCATATGATTACATAGACAGTTTAGAAAGATTTAATGAAACATCACTACCTCCAAAAGAAGAATTTAAAAGTAAACTGTACGACATGGATATATCTCAAGATGATTATGATCATGCATGCAAAGTATGGAACGAATTAGGATTTAGAACATTGGGGGAATATTCAGATTTCTATGTTAAATTAGATGTGACTTTATTATGTGATGTGATGGAAGAATTTAGAAATACGTGTTTTGCGTCATATGGATTAGACCCTCTTCATTCGTACACTTCGCCTGGACTAGCGTGGCAAGCCATGTTAAAAGAAACAAATTGTAAAATACAACTTCTTACAGATATAGATATGGTGTTGATGTTAGAATCAGGAGTTCGAGGAGGATTGAAGCAAAGTGTAACACGTCATGTCAAGGCGAACAATAAGTATTTGCCCGATTATGATGCATCAAAACCAACAACATTCCTGGGTTATTTTGATGCAAATAACTTATACGGATGGGCAATGTCGAATCCCCTTCCATATGATAATTTCAAATGGATAGACCCAGAATCAATTGGAAACATAATGGATATACCGAAATATGGAGAAACTGGTTACATATTTGACGTCGATTTTGAATATCCCGAACATCTTAACGACGAACATTATGATTTACCACTTCTTCCGAAGACTGAAATTTCTCCAACTGGAAGATGGCCGAAATTATTGATGACTTTAACCAACAAGTCTCGGTATGTTGGACACTACTGGATGATACAACAGGCCTTAGACTTGGGATTGAAAATTACAAAAATTAATCGAGTACTACAATTCTCTCAATCTTGTTGGTTAAAACCGTACATTGACAACAACACAAGAAGAAGAGCCGCCGCTACATCAAGTTTTCAAAAAGATTTCTTCAAACTAATGAACAACGCAATATTTGGCAAGACTTTGGAAAACAAAAGGAAACATAAGGACATCAAATTGGTAACTGATCCAGTAAAACTACAGAAATTAGTGCAACAACCAAACTTTGGTTCATCTGTAATTATTAATGAAAATCTAGTTGTTATTTCCATGAACAAGAAGTCAGTTCTAATGGATCGTCCTTTGTATCTAGGAATGTCAATCTTGGATATTTCCAAAACACACATGTACGAGTTTCATTATAAGAAGATGGTTAACTATTATGGAAGAGAGAACATTGGTATTGCATATATGGATACGGATGCTCTAATTTACTGGATTAAAACAAATGACATGTACGAAGATCTACGCACTTTTATGTATAAAGATGATTTCGACTTTTCCGATTATCCCAAGGACCATCCAAATTACGACTACGACAGAAACAAGAAAGTATTGGGAAAATTTAAAGATGAAACAAATGGTGTGCCGATGATGGAAATTGTAGCATTAATGTCCAAACTATATTCATTTCAACTGTACATAAGCGAAAGGAACGAATATCAAGTCACGAAGAAAGCCAAAGGAATAAAAACCTCTTTCCTGAAGAAGAACGTACAGTTTGAACATTATAAAAGATGTTTGTTTGAAAATGTTGAAACAACTGCAACATTTAACACCATAAGAAGCTTCAACCATCGTCTTTTCAGTGTGAAGCAAACCAAATCGGCATTGAGCTATAAGGATGACAAGAGATACATCCTTGAAGACAACATAAGAACTCTGCCATTTGGACATTACTCTCTAAACCCTATCGACCAGTAAACCTATTCTTCGTCCTCTACCTTCTTCCTTTTTTCCTTTCCGTAAAGAAGAGGGGACATGGTAAGCCCAATGCCATGTTCCCTCTTTTTTACACTAATATGAAATGGCCTTGACCTATATTCAAACTATATAAAAGAGAAAGAACTGTTGTACGGATCAGTATTTTTACAAGCGATGTGCAAGCAACACCTGAAGATGGAAAGTGTGAAGGACAAGATTGTAAATGAACTACATAAACCAGCAAGAAGAAGATTTCCAAGAAGAAGTACAATTATTAAGGGAATGAATGATCTGTATCAAGCTGATCTCATTGAAATGATACCGCACAGTAAATTAAACAAAGGTTTCAAATATATTTTAACAATTATAGACTGTTTTACTAAAATAGCTGACGCTTTACCATTGAAGGATAAGACTGGTAAAAGTGTTACAAAAGCTATGGAAACAACGATACAAAGAAATAAATTCAAAATCAAACATCTACAGACCGATGATGGAAAAGAATATTTTAATAAAGACTTTGGAGCTTTAATGAAGAAATATCAAATAAATCATTATTCTACAAATTCTGAAGTTAAAGCTTCAATAATTGAAAGATTCAATAGAACATTAAAAGGAGCGATGTACAAACAATTTTCAAAACGAGGATCATACGTGTGGTATGACATATTACCACAACTTATAAAAGAGTATAACAACAAATATCATCGTACCATCGGAATGAAACCTATCCAGGTAAACAGCGCTAATGCTAAGGTTGTATTACAACGCATCAGAAATAATACAACACCTAAATTGGAAAAGTTACAACCAAAAAAGTTTAAAGTCAACGATAAAGTTCGTATAAGCAAATACAAAGGTGTATTTAGTAAAAGATATCTACCAAATTGGACTAATGAAGTATTTACAGTTTATAAAGTGCAACCAACTATACCTGAAACCTACTTATTAAAGGATAACAAGGGTGAATTACTTCAAGGTGGATTCTACGGACATGAATTGTTGAAATCAACAGTCGGTGATGTATATCTTGTTGAGAAGGTTTTACAAAGGAAAAAGGATATGGTTAAAGTCCGGTGGTTAGGATTCGATAAAAGTGAAGACTCTTGGATTCCTTCAAAAGACCTAGTATAGTAACTTAATAGCTCATTGTGTGTTTAACCTTGACACAAGATGGAGATTGTACAACAAAAAGATCGATTTAATATCAATAATATTGATGAATTGACGGTTGACAATGATAAGTTAAATCATGGTAAACATGGTGAATTACTACCAAATACAATAAGATGTTTAATAACTGGTCCTTCAAATTGTGGAAAAACAAATGTTGTTTTTAACCTTATAACTAATCCTAAAGGATTGCGCTTTAACAATATATACATTTTTTCAAAATCATTGCAACAACCAAAATATCAATTATTGGATAAAGTACTTGCAAGTGTACCTGAAGTGCATTTCTACAAGTTTAATGCCAGTGAAACAATTATGCAACCAAACGAAGCAAAACCATTTTCTATTTTTATTTTTGACGATGTGTCTTGTGAAAATCACGACACTATAAGGAATTACTTCGCTATGGGAAGACATCATAATATCGATAGCATTTATATTGGTCAAACATACAGTAAGATTCCAAAACAACTCATAAGAGACAATGCAAATATGTTGATCATCTTCAAGCAAGATGAAACAAATTTAAAGCATATATACAATGATCATGTAAATGCGGATATGCCATTTGAGAAATTTAAAGAAATGTGTGGCAAAGCATGGAATGAGAAATATGGCTTTCTCGTTATTATGAAGGAAGAAGATATTAAAAATGGTAGATATCGTATAGGGTTGGATAAATTTGTATTTATGCGTTGAACTACCGATGCTACATCTAGTTACACGTTGAACTTCACAGTGTAAACATGGTGAATCAAGAAAAACTATTAAAAGAAATAAAATCACTCAGTGATTCTATTAGGATGAAGAATCGTGCATTGAGGATGGGTTTAAGTGAAAGAGAAGAATTTCTAGAGACTACATTTAAACCTATTACGGATCCTTTAAAACAGATATCAGAAACTATTGGTAAACCTCGTTATGAAGGAGATGTTTTACTACCAGTTTCTAAACAAGAAGTACAAGCATTAAAAAAAGAAGAAGATGATGATTCATATACAAGTGCTAGTGAGCAAGAAGAAACAAAAGAAGAAGAAGAACCAATTGTTGAAAAGGAAGAAGAACAGCCAATACCTGAAGCTGAACAATCTATTCCAAATTTAACTCAATTGAGTAGCGATATATTACAACATGGACCTCTTGGAAGAAAATATATAATGAAAATGCTACATGACATGAAATCAAACCCGAATTTGAGTAGATCACACGTATACGGAGCAAGAATTGATGGGAATGAATTAAAGATCGGCGATTCAAAGCTTGAAATAACACAAGACGATTACATCATTATTGGTGAGCATAAATATAAAGGAACAAAAGGACTTTATGAATTAATTTTTAAAAACATACCACTAAGATATTCATCCAAAGATTTAAGTGTTTTTAAGGAAATTCTACAAAATACTAACGCTCATAAAAGAAACTACTTAAAGGATGCAATGATTAATCGTTCACGTGCAACAAAATATAACATTGTTATAAAAAAGTTGTTTCCTCCACGAAAATTGCCAACATTACGTACTGCACCAGCGGTGAGACAACCACTGAAAAGAAAATCTTTATCACTTATGGATTTATCACTTCTTGAACAACATGGTAAAAAGAGTAAAGGAGATACTTCAACATCTGGCAAAGGATTGATGAAAAATCTATACAATACGAATGTGATTTACTACAACGACATCAATAAATTGGTTGATAGAATGAGACTATTGCATGAAGCCATGGAAGCCGGTCATACAGGTTTAAATAATGAATGGGTAGCTCTGATTGACGAACTCAGGAATCGCGGCATAATCGTATAATTGTCTGCGGATATATAAGAGTTGCAGGCGTATAATGTGTCAGTTCTAACATGAGCGTCGACAAGTTCGGACGATACTCCGCGTTAGGAGTGCAAGTTGGGGAAAACAGAAAAAGAAGTGGATTACCGCAAACACCCGAAGGTGACTATAACATAAATAATAAACGTTTAAAGTTTGTTAAGGATCCAGAAGAAGATGGAGATGCAACAAATTTAAAAACAGTAAAGGAGGAAACATCTACAAGTTTAAAACTCGACAACAACCAACTGTATGATGCAAAATCTCACAGGGTTATTAATGTTGCAAAACCAGTCAACAATGGAGATGTTGTTAATAAAGGCTATTTTCTATCTGCGATGGAATACGCTTTACTGTTGGAAAAGACTAAAAGTGGAAAAAAGTACAATGCTTTAAATTATAAAATAACTAATGTAGCAGATCCAACCGAGGATACAGATACAATCAATAAGCGTTATTTGCATTCTGTAATACCAGAAAAGAAAAAAGATGGATTTTCCTTCTATAAATATACTATAAACGATATTGGATATCCTAAAGAAGAAAGTGATGGTGTTAATATTAAATACATTAAAGATAATTGTATTTTATATAATGGTGCTGTTATTGATTGTCATGGAAAAGTGTTGTCCAATCTGAAAGATGGTTCAACTCCATCGGATGCTGCTACTGTGAGACAAATGAATGAAAGCTTGAAGAAAGGAACATCCGCTTTTGTTAAACAAAATCAGGTGGTGTCAAAGAAAGGTGATGAGTTTGTGCAAGGAAGTGAAAAGTTTACCTTACTACAACTACAAAATAACAAGTGGGATGGAAAAAATAAAAGATTGTCAAATATAAGTTTAGGCACGGAAGAACATGATGCTGTTATTTTAACACAAGTGCCGCAACTATCAGCTACTGGTGTTAACTTTATATGTGGAGGTAGACGATTAACCCATGTAAAATCTGGTAAAGATGATCAGGATTGTGTTGTTGTGAAACAAACTATAGTTTTAGATAAAATAAATAACTTATATGATGGGAAAAATAGAAGAATATCTAACATATCAGCAGGAATAGCTCCGAATGATGTTGCTACTATTAATCAAGTTATAGCAACCTCTAATAACGATCCATCTGTATATACATGTAATGGTAAACGTATCACAAATCTTGATAATCCTACACGTAACAAAGATGCTACTAATGTAGAGTATGTAATGAATCTTGTAGGTAATGTAGTTATTGATATGCATAATCATTTGATTAATGCATCGATGAAACACAATAAAATCGAAGATTCTCAGAGAAACCAATGGATTAAAGATGAAATCATTGATAGATACTAGTAAAACTTATGAATATTTAAGTATGGAATACACCAAAAAAGGATTCATTATCATAAAGTATTTCATAGAGTGAAGACGTTGGTTACATAAAACAGCATAATGAAGACCGTATCGCTCAGTCGTCGTCAAGACAGCGGCAAGAGAGGACGTGGTTTAACATCAGCTGCATTATCCCTGCTCAGACGGATTCCAATTGGTGCTGTTGTGAATCGAGCGATAGACGCTTTACCATACGAATTACATCTGCCCGGAGGTTATCAATATTGTGGACCTGGAACTAAGTTGTCAAAACGTTTAGCAAGAGGAGATCCTGGAATTAATAAATTAGATCAAGCTTGCAAAGAACACGATATAGCATATTCAAAGTATAAAGATTCAACAAATAGATCAATAGCGGATAAAATTCTAGCGGAAAGAGCTTGGCAAAGAGTAAAATCAAGTGACGCAAGTATTGCAGAAAAAGCAGCGGCTTGGGCAGTAACTACAGCCATGAAGACGAAAGCTAAATTTGGTGCTGGAAGACGACGTCGCAGAGGAAGACCTGCAAAGAGAAGAGCTCCCAAAAGAGGTGGAAACATTAAGAAGAGACGTCGTAGAACTCGTAAAGCAACAGTAAAGAAAGCTTCTATTTGGTCAATGGTAAAAAACGGAGCAGGTTTATACCTAAGACCGTACCGTGTGTACTAAATAAGAAGAATCAATTGATAATTCCAAATAAAGCCTTAACAAATCATCAGTTAAATGATTATGTAAAATGTTTAAAAATACCATTTTTTCGAGGAGTTTTTATGAAAGATGCATTACCAACTAAAAAGTGGAAAAATGAAACTGGAATAGTAAATTTGGATTCCACCTATGGTCCAGGCACTCATTGGGTATGTTATAAAAAGCTCGGACAAACCGTTTACTACTTTGACAGTTTTGACAATCTACCACCGCCGAAAGAACTGCAACATTATTTTCGAAACTCCAAAAACATTTTTTACAATTACAAAAGAGAACAACCTAACAATACTGAAATATGTGGGCATTTATGTTTGGAGTTTCTAGCGAAGAGTGTCAGTCAGCTTTAAGATGTCATCGTATACAGTGTCACTGAGTGGAAATTCATCCACATTGAAAAGTACGCTGTTCCCAGCATTGCGTCTATCCAAGGAAAGATTATGGGAAGCGGCATTACTTGATTTAACTACCTACAACTCAATTCCCAATGTTACGGAAGGAAAGAACAATTTACTACATTATTATGAAACTAAGGATGCTTCAGGAAAATACTCAGAATTGAAAATAATTACATTTCCTACTGGAGCTTATGAAATCGATGATATAAACCAATTACTACAAAAACAACTCGGAGAAGAAAATATCACCGTTAAAGGAAACAATAATACTTTAAAAGCAGAAATAACTTCAAAATATTATATCGATGTCAGCTTGAAAAACTCCATTGGCAGTTTACTTGGATTTACAGATACAAAAAAGAATATATTAACTCCTGGAACTACTCATTCAGGTGATACAACTGTTACAATATTGAAAGTCAATAGTATCGATGTAACGTGTAATATTATACACGGATCGTATAGAGAAGGAGTGAATCAGCATATTTTACATACATTTTATCCAACAGTGGCTCCTGGTTTTAAAATTGTTGAGAAGCCACAAAACTTGATATACCTACCGTTAAACACCAGTTTCATTTCAGACATCGTACTGAACATATTGGATCAAGACGGTGTTAGTGTTGACTTTAGAGGAGAAACGATAACTATACGGATACACATCAGAGCGGCAACATAAAGGTCAACATGGGATTATCATTTAAACCGCAACGGAAGAGTCGGGAGCTCAGTAGCTCCTCGACATTGGAAGAGTTAACATCGGACAACATTCGTTTTCTACAGAAGATTGGATTGAAACTTAACAACGATGGATATCCTGGATATATCTCAAGGACCGACATTCGACGAAACACTATGGGAGAAGGAATATCACACGCACAACCCTTACACTTCATCAAAATTAAACAATAACGATGAAATAAGGATTCCCATTCAACAACAAGATATTTACACATTGCCGTGTGAAAGTTATTTGTACATTGAAGGACGGGTATTAAAATTGGATGGAAAAACTGCTTCAACAGTTCCTTTTATAAATAACCCGATGGCATATCTTTTTGATGAAATAAGATATGAGATATCAGGGGTGACAGTTGATTCGACAAAAAAGGTTGGTATAACAACGACATTGAAAGGATTAACATCATTAACACCGCATGAGAAGAATTCAATAGTCACCGCCGGATGGGTTGCCCCTGATAAAGACACTATAACACCGGATTCCAATGGTCACTTTGATTTTCATGTACCCTTACGATTGCTTTTGGGATTCGCTGAAGATTACAAACGAATAATAATAAATGTCAAACAAGAATTGGTATTACTCAGATCTTCAACTAACAAGGACTTGATACTTGCAGACCCTGCAACTACGGAAGATAAACTGGAATGGCAACTACAATTGGGTAAAGTTGTTTGGAGAGTACCTCATGTAAGATTGGCCGATGAACATAGAATCGTATTATTGAGAAAGTTAAAGTCTGACCGTGATATTGTGATGCCATTCCGAAGTTGGGAATTCCATGAATATCCTACACTACCTCAGACAGAACGACAAACATGGACCGTCAAGACATCAACTTATTTGGAACGGGCAAGGTACATAATACTTGGTTTTCAAACTAAGCGAAAAGATGTTATCACTGCAAATGCCGGTCAATTTGATCACTGTAAAATAAAGAATTGTAAAGTTTTCTTAAACTCTCAATTCTTTCCGTATGACAATTTGAATGTCATGTTCAGCAAAAAACGTTTTTCCATTTTATACGATATGTATGCAAGATTTCAATCGTCATATTATGGAAAGACTAATACACCACTATTATCGCCTGACCAGTATTATTCCAAGGCTCCGATAATTGTAATCGATTGTTCAAAACAAAATGAATCGGTAAAATCATCAAGTGTGGATATAAAAATTGAAATGGAATTTGAACAACCAGTAGCGGATGGAACTTCAGCATACTGTCTAATTCTACATGATAAAATAGTTACTTACACACCGCTGACCGGAATTGTGAAGAATGTACTTTAAAAAGAATTAGTACAACGACTGCAGATTTTTGAGGTTAGAATTATCTGCTTCACTTTTTGAGGTTAGAATTTCGTTTGTGAAAAACAAGTTGAAAACAAACATTTATGTGATTGTATAAATTTCAAGGATTTCACGAAAAACATAAAAGCGAGAAAATCATCAGTGGAAAGTTCATTTTATATTCGACCGTCGTATGGGAAACATCGTTCGCAAGATGAGTTCTACTAACGGAGAAGAAAATACACCTCTAATGGATCAGAATAGTTCAGATATAGAAAAACAAGTTGAACGAGAAATGGACGAGTTCCTCAAGTTTAACAAACATAAGAAGAGAGAAGAAGAAAAAGAAGAAGGAGAAGCTGAAAAAGAAGTAAAAAGAAAAAAGGTTGAAGTTAACATTACAACTAATATTTTAACAGAAGTATTTCTTCGGATTTTCTACCCCATTTCATCATGCATGACGAAAAGTATTTCAGTTGGAATTTTAAAATCATTGGATTATTCACCGATTGTTATTTTAAATCATGGAAATAAAATGGTTACATTCACTGAAACTTCTTGGGAATCATTTATGAAACATTTACATCTTTTGGAATGTTATTTGAGTAACAACACATTTGGAAGAAGAACAAGATTAAGTTTATTGGAATCAAATATTGAAGTTGATATAGTGAAACATCGTGGGGGACAAATGGTTCGCTTCAGAGATTTAACTAGACATGATATAAAATTACATTTGACTAAAGAAGAATTTTACACTTTAAGTTGTACTACCGGTCCCGTCACCAGATATTTGAAACAACTAATATTTTCAAGTGCAATAATCAAAGACTATCTAATCGATACATTGGACAGACAACCTTTCGTTCCAATTCTATACGGTCCTGTGGATACTTCAATTTTTAATCGAATACCTCAAGAAGTGGATATGTGGAGACAATTGAACAACTATCACACCAACTTTAATATCGACGAAGAAGCGCAAGAAGTTAAAGAAGAACAATCGTGTTTGTAATACAAGTCAGTTGCTGACGAGACTTCATCATGGACAAACGGGTTTCGTTTTCTAATGCGCCACATATAATGGAAGTTAAAAAAGGTATAATTGAATTTCAAGCTTTTCGAGGAAATGATGGAAATTTTATTATAAAAGAATTAGTAATTTTGGATATGAACACATCTGTAGTTTATCATTACTTATTCAAACCTCCATTACCATTCAATAGACTAACAACTAAAGCGAAAGTTACAAACAAATGGTTGTACAAACATTTTCACAACTTAAGATGGGATGAAGGTTTTATTAATTATAACATGATGCCGCACATTATGAATCATTACTGCAAAGAGTTCAAAACTATCTACACAAGAGGATTGGAAAAAGCTAATTGGATACAATCATTTACAAGCAACGAAGTGATAAATGCAATAATAGATAGAGATTTCCAATGCTATTTCAATGAACTTTGTATTTCATCAAAGAGTTTTAAACATCGAAGGTCACAGTGCGCTTTGAAGAATGCCTACCGCTTGAATAATTTCCTTCAACAGAATGGTGGGGGTAATGTCGGTAATAAAAGTGAGAGCGCTACCATGACGCAGCATGAGTATTACTCGAACCTCCGAAGAGACAACATCTCCGACGGACATTATTATTAACAAGAAGATTAACAATAACATCAAGATGGCATCGCAGAACTTTTTTCAAAATTTGGTTGATCAATTCAACGCTCATTCAAAATCAACAATCTTACCGACGAAGAGATGTTCTGAACTAAAAGAAGAAAAACATTACATCATACATACAATCAAGAAGATGGACACTTCAGTTGGTGATGCTATTAATTGCACATTGAGCGAGGCGCCGTATACAGTTGGTGACGAACCGAAGTTTCAAATCTTCCTACCGAAACGGTTTGTACAACTTCTACAAAATGAAGATCTTCGAGTTATTCAACCTGGCGCACTCTATTTAGTTTCACACGGACCGAGTGGAAACAACTCAACTGAACTAACTATTCATGTAACACCTACTACTAACTAGTTTGTACATAACTTTGTAAATATATATGTTTGTAATGGTTTCTCAATAAAGATGATATAAAACAAAAAAAAAAAAAAAATAAAAGAAGCAACATATTGTTATGTCTTTGTACATAGCAATATGTTGTTTTTTTTAAAAATTCCACGGGATGACCTTGACCCAATTTTGTGTGATAATAAAAGTGAAAATCAACTTGTGAAATTCATCAGTCTACGACTACCTTTCGTACCGTACACATCTCGCTCTCTATAACTAAATACAAAACTTCAACATGTCCCTAAAGGTCAAGTGTGCATCTTACGATACCAACACCATTACGAGTTTTGAACAACTTGAAGATTTAACCAACGAAATGCGAGTTTTACTTACCGGTGGTTATCACTTAACTGTTGATGTTAGTGCTACTAATGTAAGGATGTTTACTAAAACAAAATACTGTGATGATGAAGTATTTCTTTCAACACAACCTACAACATCTTCATCACCGACTGGTCAACATAACATCAAGTTCCACAAGTATTACCAATGTTAAATAACTTTTAACAAATAAAACTAAGGAATCACGTGATCAATGTCAAGTTGATAAAAAGGAAATGATACTTGTATAACTAATCATTCGCTTCCCGACTCTCGCTGCGTCAACACCTAATTTTAAAGATGTTATACAGAATGATGATCGAACTTGATGGAAAAATCTATGGAAAAGATTACAACACCGTTGAACAAATGACTGAAGATTTAAATATATTAACTAAAGAAGGATATCAAGCTAAATTAATTTTAAAATTTCCTGAAGTACATCCACTATCGACTGAAGAACTTATCGCTATGGCTAAAGCGGAGAGAGAGAAAAAGGCTGAAGAAGACAAACAAAAACAGACAAAGTCTGAAGAAGATAAACAGAAATAAACTTCTTAAGTATAAATATTCCTTACATTAGTAAGGTATAATTTTTTAAAACTTCGTTTGGATGACCTTGAAATTACCCCCACCACTTTTTGTAGTACATAAAACTGACTATTCAACACTATACACTCTTATTCTTTCACTGGACTCAGCAGCGTCAACATGGAAGAACAAAAGTACAAGTACGAACCTCGTTACTGTTGTGAACAACAGTGTACAGATTTAGGACCAATGATGGTGGACGGGTTAGCTTGCACTAAATGTGAATTTTTTGGATCTTGTTACTGCAAGTGCAAAACAAAACAACTACCGCCACCGGAATTGCGAACTTTCAAATTTTACAAATCAAGATATTTTCATACATGCTGTCCTCAAAGATGTTTCAAATTTCATCCTCTCGATCTAGCTCATTGTCAACGCACCAAGTCTCATCAAGATGATTTTTGTACACATATGATAAAAAGATGTAAATACAGGTCAGATTGGTATTCCGATCCTGTAGAACCATCGAATGTGTAATTTCAGTTTTACACTCTTTTTTAAAACTTCAATTGGATGACCTTGAGATTTCCCCCCACCATTGGTTTTTAGACTTCCCCTCACCATTAGTTTAAGTTTTGTATCTTATTGAATCCACCTTTGAATTATTTCACTTCCAACACTCTAACTAACAACATGGGATCGCCTTTCGTCAAGTTTCAACATATAATAACTGACAGAGAAGAATTGGAGGAAATATTTCAAAATTTGCTTTCTGTCATGGATAGATATCCTATGAGATGGATCAGACTTGATGTTCACTATTTACGTCCTCGTGATTCTTCATCATCGAGTGAAGACGAAACAACGACTACTACTTCAGCTAGGATATTTCAATTTTCTTCATCATCGAGTGAAGACGAAACAACGCCTACTACTTCAGCTAAGATATTTGAATTGAAAGACGAAGAAGAGGAACTTAGCTATTTACTTGGTCACAAGCTCATGCTCACCGACAAATAAGCGCCGATCTTCATTCAATCACCGACTCTCGCACGATGAACAACTCTCCGTTGGCACGAATGAATTCTAGTTTCGAAGTAAATTCCAAAGAAGATTTGCAAGAAATATTTAATACTTTACACGAAATTGTTAGTAAATTCAACACTGTTAAAATGAATCTGGAAATAACTTACGCCTGTCCTATTTGTGATAAGGTTGAAAGTTCTGATGAAGATAGTTTGCTGAATCTTACTCCACTTACACCTCTACAATCAGACACGACAACAACAAGTACGGAAGCAAATGGTGAGCAACCTCCTTCCCCCACCACTTCATTGTGATTCAACTTCCCCCACCACCTCTTTGTAATTCAACTTCCCCCCACCACTTCTTCGTTTAACTAACGTTCCTCGCTTTCACTTCTCATTCCGTCTCCAACATTTGAACTATCAACATCACTTGTTTCAAAATTTCAAACACCAAAAAACAACACTAAAGATGGATATGATGGATGAAGTTTCCTTCGTCACAAGGATGGAAGAGGAAAAGATGAAAGAAGAAAAATTGAAATTGGAAATTAAACGTTTGCAATTGGAACGGGAAAACCAACTCGAAATATTACGTTTCTTCAAACTTGTCAAGTATGTCATCTGGGGACTCTGCCTGTACCTTATCCTCGTCGTCGGCGTTTGCTTTTACAACTCCGTATTTCATCACAAAAATTCAACTTGTATTGCACATTGATTGTATTTGTTTTTGCACATTGATTGTATTTGTTTTTACGAATAAAGTTCAAAACTTAAATCTACCTATCCCGCTATCACCGGGTAGTTCAACTCTCAGAACTATTTCCTGTGCTAGCGGGATAGGCTTTTTTAAAACTTACTCGGGATGACCTTGACATACTTTCCGTAACCCAATTATCAAGTTGAATTTCAGTTTTGAACTAACTTTTAATTTATGCGAAGTTTTAGTTGAACCCGGTTAATTTATGCGCACATTTAGTTCAGCCCCGAATTGTTGAATTTCAGTTTTGAACTAACTTTTAATTTATGCGTAAATCTACTTCAAACGCTCACCCCACGTCCTCCCCCCTCATTTAATATACGACCGGAAGCTATGTGCCCCGGCACGTGGCTTCCGGGGCAGCTGACCTGTGCCAGAAGTAACCAAATCTAACTACTAGTATTTTCCCCATAAACACCATAGGAATGGGTACGTAGGTTTACTGCCAGAGGATGTTGTTAATAGTTATTTATGCAACAAGTGCGGAAAGTGCCGATTTGCTGCACTCGAGAGAAATATTTATGCACGAGCCGCAGGCGAGTGCGGAATAATTTCTCTCGAGTGCAGTGAAGGCACTTTTTGCACGAGTTGCATATTAAATTTTTCCTACGACTGCCAAATATTTCTTATATAAGTATAAACGTTTAATAGTCATGTTAAAATACCCACTATGTGAGGTCCCTGTCTCAAGATAGTGATATAATTTATGATAGCCTGTATTATGCACTTCCTACATTTAGTTAAAAATTCATTGGATTTTTTTATGCAGAAGATTTAACGCCACTGTTTTAGCAAGATCGTCAGGGAATAAGTCACTTAAATCACTAAAGTCACTGTCATAGTTGATCATTGCACACCTAACTTACGTAGCTCACCTGTAGCTGTTTTGTAGGTTATGTTTATGTTGATTCAATCGAAAACGACCACAAGGACAATAGATCAGATATTTATATCCAGTGTTGCCAACTTAATTCCTGACTAATCAACGTTTCCTTGTTGGCTAATGCAAATTGTTTTGTGTTCTGATGTTTAAACACTGGAGTGCGCAAAGTAAATCTAGCGTGCGCAAAGTAAATCTAGCGTGGGCAAAGTAAAATGAATACGGCAATCACCTGTTTTGCGACGAGTATCGAGTGCGTAAACAACTGTTTTCACGGACAGTCGTAGGAAAACAATATTTCGACAATATGAAGCCGTATACTAAGTTGAATCAATATGTGTTCATAAATAAAGGTGTTTGGCTATTCTCCATGTGATAACATGGGTGAAGAGTATGCAGGTTTGTTGCCATGATAATTAAAAAAAGCAAGATTTATTACCATAAATCGATTGATCTCAACCAAATGAAGCTAAATACCAAGTTTCATCCAAAATTGTTGGTTAATAAGTGAAATACCAATACAACCTTACACTCCATAAGATTAACATTGGAGCCCTAATGTACTTTTTTAAATTTTTATCTCGGTAACCAATAGAGATAGAGCAAAGCTTCATTGTACTAAATTGTGTGTTATATTTAAGCTAATTCCGGTGGTAAAAATCTTAATTTTAAATATTAAAAAATTACATATGAAAAACGTAAAAAAAACTATTTTTGGGGGGTACAACCCCCAAAAACTACTCTTTCCGGTAGGTCGATATATTTGGTTTACCAACTCATCCGAATAAAGGTAGGATTACACACCTCTATTAAATTTGGTCTTGATCGGACGTTTTTACGAGAGTTATCATGTCTAGTTACTTATTAGTTAGTTAGTCATTGTATATAAATTTTAATTACCATTGTTTTTTGGTCTCTGGGCACCTCAAAACGGAGAAGTAACATGGTCCCGGACTTAGTTCTTACCATGAGACCTACGGTAGTAGCTTCCTCCCGATGGGGAATTTACTAAAAAGAAATAAAAATACATTATGGTATTAATGGTATTCAAATTGCATTCGCTTTCTAGCATTACCTTATGCTTTCGACACCATGAGATGCTTCAAAGAATAATATTTTATATGGTATTAAGCATTTATTTTCATCATACTGCAAGAAAACAGATATTGTCAGTTCTTTTATTAGTTTATCGTAACCTTAAATGAGTGTACAAGAAAAAATAAAAGAAACTATTCTTTATAAGGCTTTATTTCAAAAAGTTATTGTATTTTTTATTTTTGCTGTGTTATGAAAATAGTTGTTCATTACTACAAAAAGAGTGCTTAATCGCATTTCCATTTCTGGATTCAACCTAGTAGTTAAACTCTCTTGCACACAGAAAAGAAAAACACACTCTGCCCTAGTGATGAAAATGACTATAATATCGAAACAAAACAAACACTATTCTATTTGTAAATCCTATATCTTAGGCCTACACAAGTTTTATATGTTATTAAATTAAAATTATTAATAGTGTAGTTAATCTATATAACACTGCATATGCTATTAATGTATCAAGTCGCACAAATATTTGAAGTATAGGCCTATAACGGTGGTAGACTTATATAATTGATGCGAATACTAGAATAGCTCCACTGTTCGTTATATTAAACAGTTTGATAATTGTTTAGTTACATTAACCAACAGTACTATTAAAAGTCCATTGTTATTCCAAACAATAATTTAATTTAGTATTAAGTTTTAAATATAAAAAATTAAAAACTATATTAAGTTTATTTTGTAAATGCGAAATTAGTTGTAAATTAGTTAACAAATGAACTACTTTAATTCACTAAAAAAATTGTAAAACTATGATATTAACAAAAATGAGAAAAGAAAACATGCCATTATCAACAATTATTTATTTTTACTAAGATTTATAGATATTTAGTTGTAATACCGCTTAAACGTTTTTTTTATAAAAAACCGGCATTTATTAAAGGAAGATCCCCTCTGTGTAAACAGCGTCTCATTTATCATAGTGACATCAACGCTTTTAAGACAATTGAATCCATTTATGTTATTCAGCATTTCAATTTAAATTAACCCAATATTGAGTAAAAAATCTAACCTATAGTTTTTTTAATTTTCATTTTTCACGAGTGATAAGCAGTTTTATTAGATTTTTGGTCGAAAATTTATTGAAATACATAGATCAAGTAACTTCTCAGAATAATGCATTTAAGTACATAGAAAATATTTAAAATGATAAAGGTTGATTCTAGGTTTAATTATTATTCTAAAATACTGTTTTCAGTTTTTATCACGTATGTTATAAATTCACTATTGATAAGTTAAAAACCCTGACTTGGTTATATAATAATTTATTTTCAAGTGCTTATTTTATGTTATATATATTTTGCCTATTTTATGCGGTGAATTTAGATACATATCTATAAAAATCTTGTATTCAATTCCTTCCATATTTAAATTAATCAACAATTTAAAGCATTCTGAACTATGGTGGGTGTTATAAATTAAAACTACTAAATATTTAAGTGTCATAAAAAAGATTAAAACCTTACCTTTAGATTTAATAAAATAAAATAAAAGTAATAATACAATTTGTATGAACAATTTATAAAAAAAATACAGAAGGACTAAAATAAAAATTCTCAATCTTTACTATAACTTAACGCAAAAAAAGAGAGTTATGACAGCCACTGATTCAAACTTAAAACTTGTTCAATCGACATTTAGGTTAAAAGCAATACATCTTGCTGATAAGGATGGACAAGCGAAGACAAGGACTAAATCTACCCTTCAGAACCTCATCCATCACAGTGTTGGGCTTTCATTGTTCAGACATCGCCTCTTTATTGATAAATACAGATAGAATATAGTTTTATAGATTTATTTATAATATTTTAAAATAATTTGTTTGTGGCCAGAGAATAAAAATTTAAACATGTGTCACACTTATTTTATTTTCCTATTTAATCAACTGTCAATATAAATTAAAGGGTTTTACTATAATATTCGTATATATTTGAGTATGTGCAAGTATAATCTTAATAATATTATTATGTATAATCTAGCTAGGTGAAAACAAATTCTATATCATTATTACTACTATTAAACCATAGCAGAGAAATTTAAAAAAGTTCACGCTAAATACGCAGGTGATGGTTTCCTACAATTATGTGCTATTGCCAATTAGAGTGATGTAATCAAGAAGATTAACAATTACAGAATTTAAGACCTCGTGATACATTTAAACATTTAATGTCGTTTGTGGAATATTATTCGTACAATTTAAAAAGCGTTTACATCCTTAAACATTGTCAATATTTCAATTAAGCTTTCTTTATTAGTTTGATTGGGGACGCTCCTTCTATGGACTATGGAGTCTAACTGAAATTGTCATAGGACTGTGTTAAATTCAGCTGAATCTTTGATAAGCAACATTGATAATCTTGTTATAACACCTATGAAAAAAAGACCTAGTTTTGAAAATCCATAGAGTTTACTTATTATTTCTATTTACATGATTATGTTCATAATTTAAATTTTACTTTAAGTTTAAATATTATGTTCACTGTCTACGTTTATTTATTTATGTTCATTTACTATGTTAATTGCCGACAAGAGTGATCCATGGGATTTCAATAATAAGGCAAGTGCCATAACCATAGTTCTACTAAATTAGATTTTTGTTTTTGTTTTTTTAGCTTTTTCGTCATAACCTTGAATTTAAAGATTTGCTGAAAATAGCTGAATCAACTGTGAATGTACGAACTACGTGCCTCAATATAAACAAGAGTTTTACATGATAGCTAGATTTTTCATTACTGAATAATACTAAAGTAAAAAAATATTTTGAAATAGTACTTTTTAATACTAATTATTTAAAGTAAAAGGTGTAACAGTTAAGAAGTGAGTGGAATTGAAATGTAATAAAAAAACAAAAGAATTTGTAACAATGAGAAAATAATATGTTAACCACAGAGGTAGAACCCGCGTGTTACAGATTCAACATATCCATTAAAAATATACCATATGCAAAACTAATAGGCAACTTTTTGAAACCGGAGTTAGCGGAGTGAACAAGCTAATCTTGACAATAAACAAGCTTTTTTGCTCATGAAATTTTAGCGGACAGTCTATGACTGAGATTATAAATAAGAAAAAATATACAAATTTTATGAGAAGGTGCTTGCCCCTCCTGTTGGTATATTTATAATCACGTACACTCTCTTGAACAGTCATAATATTATTTTAGTAAGTAATTATCAAACATTTTTCAGAGTGTGTCGAGTACTTTAAAACAACGATTTTTATTTGAACTATAAAAGGGCTTTACTTCAGTTATTGTTTTCATAAATAAATGGTAAAAAACGAACTATGGTCCAAAAGACATGTGCTATAAAGTTATTTATATGGATAACAAGATAAGTTGAATCAATGCTTGAAAGTGTTTAAAAAATCATATCAAGGCACTACAACGAAGAATACCTTAGACTATTGTGAATTGTAGCTACTTTTAAAGTTGGACTCCATATGTTAACTACCATAAAAACTATATCATCTAAATCCTTATTAAGATGAAAACAATCTAATTTTTTAAACAGTTGAAGAAACGCCTTTTCCTATCTCACCACAATAGCTTTAGATTTTTTCGCATTTGTAACATATCGACTTTGTGATCTCAACTTACATAGACAATATATATTTTGATTAGAGACCCCATAATCTAATTACCACATAGATTGAAAATTTATTTCAATTTAGTTTCTATTTTGGAAATATTGAATGATGTTATACTGTTGAGCCTATGAGAAATATTAAAAAAACAATATTTCAAGTGGAAACTATAATTTTAAAGTACTTACCCTTGTTAACACATGCTAAAAATTCATGAAATTTGTAGTTGAGAAATTTATAAGACATGTTTCTTTTATGTTATCTGTATTTATATATAAATACTGAAACTTTACAGAATAAACTAATATCTATTGTACAATTGACTGAAATGAACCTTTCCACAAAAGAAAACATGATTTTCCTTATACGGCTTGTAAAGCATAAAGCACAGGTTATAAAAATTATTTTTCCCACCTAATATGGATTCATTTGTGAAATATAATAGTTCAACTTAACCATAAAACTCAAATGAAAATTACCTTATGAATAACAAATAAACATATATACGATTTTACTACCACCATAAACAGACTGGATGCAATTTCATTGTTATAGGCTACGTGTCAAAGTCGATTTACAAACACAGAAACAATACGTAATATTATTTACCAATTTCGTCTTCATAAATTTTCAGTAGTAACAAAATAATATTTCAAAAGACACTTCAATATAATAAGAAATAAAAAAATATATGGATAAATACTTGCACACTCTTTGTTACAACTGCACAAATGTTAAGCAATATCTTATCTTGAATTATCGTTTGGAGGCCTATAGAAAAATATTACTTCTGTTATTTGTTCTTTTATTAAATAATTTATAACCCTCCAATCCAAGATTCATTAAGTAAATTAGACATATAATAAATTTCAGATTTACTTCAGAATGTTCTAAGGAATCTTTCTTATTTTATGAACTCAAACTATATCAAATAAATAAAATATTAACATATGTTGTGTTTAAAAATTATTGCACTCTCCTATCTCTTTACTCTATTCACACTAAGTGCGATCTATAAATTATCTGATCTGTTTGTTGTATACCGCTGAATCTGCGTTGCTGGTCTCTTGTAAAGTTTGAATGTCGGAAGCGTAAAATAAGTAAATTGAATCACGTTTAATAAGTAACAAAAAATCAGGCTTACTAAACTATCAACAGATACAATAAATAAAAAAAGAATAATACATTATAATAGAGAGGAGTGTTGCTTTTAGGACTAGATAAACATTCTAAATATTAACAACGTAACTACAATAGTAATAAAAATGATTAGTACTACAATTGTTACGTACGTTAAATATTGAATGACAATCCGTCATTGAATATTTATTTAATGTTGTATAGTAAATCCAATCTGGTTTGTATGATAATAATCCATACCTAAGAGTAAGATTGCAGCGTAACAGTTTTGATTCAAGCAATTTACTAGATGCCAAGCCTAACCGGCCTGCCAGAGATGTGCTTCAGACGACAATGGTCGCTCATTTATCACTGACGTCACGGGGCTTTTCGGCCGGGAGAATCCGCCCTCATTTGCAAGATAACTGTTAAGAAGCTAAAAGACTTAATTTGTTATCTTTCTTAAATATTCAGAAATGTAAAAGCTCTGTGTAATGAGGGAAAAAAGAGCCTCCTCATTAGTCATTCCGTAATGACTTCTAGAATTTTGGGTACTGAATGACTATTCTAGCAAAGCATTCATTTAAAAATTTGGCAAACCGCTATTTAATTTTTCCATTATTTTTTAAAGTTATGTAAAAACCGCATCCATATATAATAGAAAATATCTAGAAATATTTTAAATTTATATTACAAGAAAAGTAAACATCAAATTAATAATAAATAAATTATATCATATTTTTCAGTTACTTTTTTAAATATGCACCACAAATAAATTAGTTTGATACAAGCTTAGAGAAAAGATGAACAACAAACCTCAATACATTGTCATTTAAGCTGTGTGTAATAAATAGAAGAAATAGATCTTATTAAGAAACAGAATTAATGTCTAATGACATAATCCTATCTACTGTTCCTTACTGAGTTATCTATTATACTTACTATAGAAGCTCTTGCAGTGTGCTATATAAAAAATATTCAAGGGTTCTATTTTAATATTTAATGACAAAATAAACAAAATGCCTTAAGTTTTACTGTTTAATATTATGAATTATAAACAATACTTTCCGCCCAAAAACTTACTAAACTAAAAAAAAACTTCTTTTTTATAAATATAAAAATAGTTCCGATGATATTCACAATCTTCAAACCGAGCATATTTCAAAATTATGATTCGTTTTACACATTTGTTACTTTTAATAACATACGATGAAAAATCGTATGAGTATTTCTAGGCCGGTATGTCGTTTTAGCATTTCCTTTTTAATTTATATGATCCTGTAAAATAGTTTTTGACCTTAAAACAATCAGAGATGACCAAATTAAAATGTGTAAGGAATAGAGTATAGTAAAATAATTTTTTTACAATTCTTAAATATAGCATTATGCAATGAAATAAACAGAAAACTGTTTTGAATGATAAATACATAGATTTGACTAATTTGGTTACTTCGGTACTTCATAAAAAATGTTTGAGTTCATTTGAAGTTAATAGTCGATTCGTACTACTAGTGGCTTTAGTTCCAGACAGTAATAAGATGGTTCAGACATGGTTTAATCTCCTAAGACTCAATCAGTCACGAGCCACTTATCAGCACAACCCATGAGACTCGAATCTACCCTGAACCTAATCCTCAAAAAATCAATCATGATTAACTTGAACATTGCAGATTATTAACTAGTTTTGCGTTCAGCATCGTAGTAGAAGAAAATGAGTCCTTAAACTCAGGGAAATTGTACTCCCAAATGTAAATGTTTTATTGAAATGGTAGATGTAAAATCAATAACATATCAATAGTGTACCTGAATTCCTCAATAGATAATATAAAAAGTGGGGGTTCTTATTTAAAATTGATGATTTCCTGTCTGGAAAGGTAACTTCTGGTACACCGTGTACATTTAAGTTATCATCATAGGATAGAGCGCAACCGGTTTACCTACAATGGCACATTTTGTTTTTGTAAATAATTAATTGTGTAGATTTTAAAAAGGGGTGTACTTTGGTCTGGAATACCCGGAATGTAAAGTATATTTATTTCAAATAAAATAAATTTATATAAGAAAACATTTTCCAAAAGAATGAACTTGAATTTTTTTGATCGTTGTGGCAACCTCAGTTTGGGTCCGATGAAGTTTCAGTATTATATCACGCGGTGGAGAGTAAATGGAACTTTTAATAATATTTAAGCCGCGGTCTGACTAGGCTGGTTACCAGCCGCTAATAAATATCCGCTGGTGATATTGCCAGCAACCAGCCTAGTCTGATCCAGAACTAGCTGCTGGTAAATGCCAGCGGGCTAGTGTTTACTAACCGAAATCGTAAGGTGATCATGTTTAAAGCCGCGGTCCGACTAGGCTGGTTACCAGCCGCTACTAACCAGCCGCTAGTAAAAATCGCCATCAGCCAGTGGATCTGAAGGGTTCATATTTAAAGTAACTTTCCGCCAGTACAGTTGCTGCTGAATGATGACTTGAAAACGTTGTTTTTGGTCCTTATTCTTCAAGTCGTTACAATAACTCATAATAAGCTGTCTTTGTCATTTTTGTTAATGTAGTATGTAGACGAAGCATCCAACAGTCAAGGATAATTTTGGAATAAATCAATAAATCTTTTTGCCCAACCACTTGGTGATGTCAACTATATTCACTGTTAATCACAAAAAAAGTATAAAATATAGTATAACGAAACTAAAGGCTGTAAACCCTGAAACAGTGCATAAAACCAACTAGACATGTGCTAATTAGCCAGCCACTTGTGAGCTACATTGGCTGGTTGGCACCAGCGAAGTGATCACGTGACTGCCAGTGGAGGGTACCAGCGCTAAATATTCAACAATATTCGCTTCATTAATAACAATGTTGAAAAAAATCATGATTAAATTATAGATTCTTTTTATACAGAAAAATATTCACGGCTTGAAGGACTTCTTAATACAGTACAATCATTAAAAAAAACTCCTATTAAATTTTTACAAATACTAAATTTGTTAACAAACGTGTACTAAAACCTACATATTCAATAATATTGTTCTTATGCAAGTGCAACAAGGTCGTTGAAAAGGAACAGATTGAATGGGAATACTTTTCATGTACTCCACTATTTTCAAAATAAAGTTTTTTAATCTCCAAGGTACTATATCAAAGTATCATCTTACCTCTTAAGTACATATGACCTAATATCTCAAGGGTGAGTAAAGTTGAGATCCATATTGTCTGGTTATGTTCAATCTACTAATAGGTCAGCTCATTAACTCATAAATCCTTAAATATAAATATACAGTGTATCACTTATTAACCTAGGCTCAGATGTGAAAAAAATTATTGCTTTAGTTATAGTGCTTTACATCCCCTCCACATTTGGTTTTTTAGAAATTATAAAATAATATTTAAGTAATAAAGGTGTATATCTTACAAATGCAGGCCACTCATGGGGTTTATTGTATTACCATCACAGTTTATTTAATTTGTATTTATAATTGAAAAACATTTATTTGGCTAGAATTAATTTAGCTTACATTTATAGATTGTTAGTTATACATCTAATTTATATAAAATGACTATTTCTTTTAATAATGGTAATTTATATAAAAGAACAAATATTCTGAACATACTATATTTTTATTATTACAATTTTACATAGTCTCTAATAATATTCTATTACATTGTGAGCTTTTATGATAATAAAGATAGAAAACCATGATAAATAAAGTAAGTAAACGATCCTACTAAAACCCAAAACTAATGTAAATAGTGTAATTTAATACATTGTAATTCAAGTACACTTAATAATTACAACTAAGTTTGAAAGTTGTTTATTTTTCCTGTTTAACAATATTATCATTATGTTTATTGATGTATCATTATGTTTATTAATTAATGATTGGTCCTTAAAAACAAAGTTATCACATTTTTAATATCTTAATAACATTTAATTTGATCTAAATTGTTGTTAGATAGTAAATATGAAGTATAACTGAAAGCGATGGGCGTCCGCTGCGCTGTAAGCGGAGAAAGAAGAAATACCTCCTCATAACTCGACTATAAATTTCAGACACTTTTGTGTGGAACTGGCATTCAACTACTCTGCCTTAAAGTAGAATGTTTGTAGCTGACTAAGGTTTTGTTTATTACTAAACACTGTATTTTCATGAACAAATAAAATAATTATGCTTAAGTATACATTTAGATAACACCGGTTAAAAACAGCTGTAATGAATCATAGTTAAAAATTTTCTTATAAACACCTATGAAAAAATTATAAATTAGTTTTTTCACATAGTTCAGTTATTCATAAATAAAAAATTGCGAAATAAATCAGCTGATCATTGTCAGTTACTCCGACAATGCTACAACTCAGCTGATCCATTACACCCATCACATTCTCCATTCCGTTATATTCAACTTAAAATACGCAACACGGAGTGAGTCGGTTTCTTGATGAATCTCGTGTGTATTAAATAAAAGAAATATATAAATAAATCTGGATGTATTATAAATATTTTTAATAAAATAAATTTAAAGGAAAATTATTTTATAGTAGTAAATTATAGTGCAAATCTGTCCTTAAATTATCAAAAGTTAGAAATTTACAATGAAGAACGATTTTAAATATGAAAGCGATATCGTGCAACTTTACCTTCTGATTTGACGTAAACATATCTAACAGACCGGTCAATAAGTATCAACTTCTTATTTAACCCTACACATATGAATACTCATATGCATTACTCTTGATATTTTATTCATTCATGTGAATATTGTAAAGGTACATTTTTCTGTTACTCTCAAATTAAAATAACTTTTATTAGGGCTGGCTAAAATGCCTTGAGGTAATTGTTATAGTCTACTCAAAAAAGGCTGCAACGAAAGTTGCTCTCTATATTATGTACTGAAATATTATTTAATAAAAACATATGATGAAAAAATATAAGCATAACCTATATTTTTTCACATATATTTTTACATATATTTCACATATATTTTTCACATATATTTCACTATATTTTTGTCACATTATTTTTTATGCTTTAACATGTATTAATGTATAGTTAATACACAATTTACAAGGACAATGTTTGATGCATTACTGGGTTTTATGTAAATAACATCTTGAGACAAGATAAAACTACGTAATAAACAACATGTTTGTTTGGAATGGGAGACCCAGCTGTATTTCCAGCCAGGAATGTGTAATTATTTTTCCAGTGGACACCTCCTCGTTTGTTTTAGTTTCATTTACTTTCTCGTTTTGCAGCCCTTATGATTAAAACTCACGTAAAATTTATTTAGTGTAAATTTTTCTTCTTGATGTCAATCAACTGCAAGTTTTTTCCTACTTTTGGTTCCAACTCAGCATTTGTTTAATTTCAAATAATGAATTAGTTTTCTTAATTACTAACTATTGTAATATATAAGTTAGAATATGACTATTGTTTTAAGAATCTGATAATTATATGTAAATTTATGTAACGATATTAATTTTATGAGCATCAAATAAATCTATAATTATTTAATACGTTAAGGATTTTTTTTGTATTAAGAACTTTACCTACAATTTTCAACCGATTTTAAAGTTTTTGGTGTCGTTGGATAGAGCTTGGTCTGTAGTCGTTTCCACCAAAAACTGAAGAGAATCGGACTGAAAATAAAGGGGCTCTCCACCATTGAAATCTCAAAATTTCCTATTTAAATAACATTGGGATTTAATAAAAATTTTAAACATCTGTCAATAATCAGCTGTAAATACGTGTAGTTTTGGTGATTAAACATATTCACAATAGTGGATTGGTCGGATGTCATTGATTTAGAGCTAAAAGGAACATTTGTATTGTATTAAAATAAATTGCTCGATTTCGAGCGACACGTATACTAGTATAAAATTAATGAGACAGAGCTCACCATTGTGTTCGATTTGGCTGTCGAATACTCTTTTTCATTTTATTATTACAAAATATCTTTATTGCAAACGATATATTTAATACTTCTAGAGTCAATTAGTCACAACTCCTAAAAATCCCGAAAACATAAACCGGTTTTACTATGTTCATGTTAGACTATTGCAATTTAATACTAAGTTACACATATGCATAATTATGAACATTATCATATCTAGATTTCTTTTACAGTTAAATCATAAAAAATTAACTAAAATTTCAATGAATTATTAAAATTTTGTCGACAAATTTTTATATAAAAAATTAGCAAACAAAATCAAATAATAAATAAATATTTTTTAAGGCTTACTTCATAATGTTAGATTTTGACTTACAGCATTATGTTGTCAAGCACTTTTATAAAACTTATCTCGATTGTCCGCCAATTCTTCCAACCAAATTTTAGTTTTTTTTTTGTAATTTTATTAAACCTTTAACTTAATTTTATTAACATTAACTGAGGAAGGTTAGTAGCTTGTTAAAGGATCAGTTCTGGACCCAGTTGCCATTTGTCATTCGGTTATTAATTAATGATGATTTCTAACAACTGGTCGATGTTAGATAGTAACAAGACTGGGGCTTGAACCGTTCCCCGTCAAAACGTTAAAAAATGCCACTGGCGTAGATATACACAAAACCAAAACCTTAAATAATGATTAATGAAAGTAAATAAATATTGCAACCCACTCTGATAAAAAAACCTATTATAATTTTTAACCATATTTAAACAACAACAACCAAAGCAAATTAATATTTAAAAAAAGGTCAATAAACGTTTCACTATTTTTATATTTAACATTCTATACATGACATCTTCTAATAATAAAATACAAATAATATAAACGTCTAAAGTGCTTTAAAATAGTATAACTGATTTTGCCGCATCATGTCAAATATATTATATTTAAATTAGGCCTCTTATAGTAATTTATATTCCCTTCCGGTCTGTTGAGATTTAATTTCTATGACAATGGTTATTCATTAATCACTGACAACATTGAGCTACTCGACTGAGATAATTCACAAGATAACTGTTAAGGAGTTGAAAGAATTTATTCATTACACTTTTTGTATGCAGTAATTTCAATTAACTTTCAACAACCAACGAATAAAAATTCTCATTATTTTGGCATAATAACTACTTTCATGATATAGTAAAAATATAATGATGAGCAGCTAAATATATCAAATAATGAAGTGAATCATTCTGCACAAGCTCTTCTTATTAGAAATAAATAAATAAATTTTAAAATAAAGTCTTCAAATTTCTAATAAATTAAATTTTTACAATGTTTAACAATGTTTAACGTTTACAATGTAAACATCATCAGACCACAACTGATACAATAAGTAATTTACATTTTTAACTCTGCTAAAACATATGACTTACATGGCTATTTATATAATTTTAAATTATATTCAAAATATTCTGTTAAAATATTTTAAAATATTTATATTATTTTAAATTATTTTTAATTATATTAAAATATTTTGAATATAACTTAAAATTATATAAATAGCCATGTAAGTCATATGTTTTAGCAGAGTTAAAAATGTAAATTACTTATTGTATCAGTTGTGGTCTGATGATGTTTACATTGTAAACGAAAGGCCTCACGCCAATAAAAATTTAATTTATTAGAAATTTGAAGACTTTATTTTAAAATTTATTTATTTAATGAAGTGAATATTTTTTTAGCTTTCTATTACAATTTTATTTATAATAGATTCCTAGTATAATTCCGAAGACGTTCAGTTTTCTTTGAAATTCCAAAAACCTCTTAGAGGATTTTTTTCAACCTATCTCAATGAAAATGTGCACGCCTATATCAATTTTAATATTCATTAAGGGCGGAATTCACAAACCTCTCTTAAAGCTTCCTCAACTCAACCTTCCTTAATCTAACCTTAATCCAACCAACCTAACCTAACCTAATCTAACCTTAATCTAACCTTAATCCAACCAACCTTAATCTAACCTTCCTTAAACCTTCCTCCAACCTTAATCTAACCTCCCTCAAGTAGTTGTGTGAGGGAGGTTAGAGACCGGTTTAAGGCCGGTTTAAGGAACAGCTGTTTACAACAAAACACAGTGATGAAATATATTTTGAGGTTATGTTGTGTCTGTGTCAACAAACGTTAAATTACTTGAAAATTTGTCTTACCTGTCATAAAAATATTTAAATTTCATGAAACTATATGGAAGGACATTTATTTACCTTGGAATTAATTCGAAAATTATATTTTACCCTACATTTTTATTAAAATGACTTTCGTTCTTTATATTTTTCCTGAATAAATTATGTGGATATTATTTTATTTATGTTTTAGTGGACCTTCAAGACCATAGCATTTCGATCGAAAAAAAATTAAGCCAACATGAAAAAGGTGTAGTAAAAAATAAAATAAGGTCGTTTATGGTTGTGTAACCGCGTGGCGGGGGCTTGTAGACCCTGACGCCTCGTGCGCCGCTGCGGGTATTAGCGTTTCTCATGCAATTTGTATTAGAAAAAGCGCGGGTGATCAACCTTAATAGATAAGGTGTTTTAAAATTTTTTGTTATAATTCAAGGAAAGGTGTATTGAATAAAGCTGTCATTTTTGGGTATTTTATTTACCGTTTGTCGGTCTTGTAATTAAATTAATGTTAAAAATTTACTAAAGATTTATTGATCCAGTAGGCCTACATAACCAAAATTTCAGCCCTGTAGGTGAATTAGGCGTGAAAGAATTGTACCAAAATATGCTTGAGTACTTCTGACCTCTCTAACCCTCAAAGTAGTTGTCCGAAAAAAATTTACGTCATATTTACAACGTAAGAAAAGACTTAAGGAAAAATATTGGAAAACAAATTTTGGACAGCACAATCTTAAATCCAGCCCGGCCATGAAACCTGATTGGGCGATGCTGTACAAAAACTTTAACAGAGAAACTTCATTTTAAAGATGACTTTAAGGTTCATGAACATATAGACAACTAAAAGACAAAACAACATTTTACGAATGCAGAACGCCATGCATTGCTGGTTTACCGTGCGATATTCTTTTAATAAATAGAAATAGGCCTATAAAATTGTGTTGGCCAACTACAAATTTTAGCATACAGTTGGTTGCACGAGACGTGAGACAGCCCGCCAGAATTTGTTCTAAATATGGGAAAATTGTCTCTATCTTGTACAACATGGAGTGGATTAATCATTTTAGTGATATACAGTAAAATCAATACTAAGGTCTTCATTTCAAATTCAGGCTGTTATAAAGTGTCCATATATAGCACAAATCTTGGAGGGCTGTCTCACGTCTCGTGCAACCAACTTAACTTAGTCTGCCTCTAGTGCAATCTACCATAAAACGAATGTATTACTATAGAAATAAACAAGTAATTTAAAAATTTACATTTAAATTGATTAATATGGGTAAAACCCAATGCACTCCCATAAACCTTGGATAGAAAAACCATGGAAGATCTAAACAAAAGAATTAATTGTGGTTGATGTAATATGTTTGTAACAACTGTATCCTGTATAATAAAAGTAAGTAAAATAAAAATATATTTATTTAAAATATTAATAAAACCTATTTATCTTCTTCAAATTTAAAACAAATCGTTAGAGGAGAAATGTAAGCCTACGCCTAGTTTATAAATAGCAAGCTTATGGACTGAAAGCTACTTTACACTACCTTTGTAAACAAATATTAAAAGCACTTCTATTTCCCAAACATGTGGCATTTGTGACATGTCTAAAAACTGTCTCACATTTCCCCAAAACAATGGGTGAATTTTTAACTCGCTATTTTAATTGTTAAAGAGCAATAGTCATATAATATTAATTTTAGTTTAATGTTTTTAAAAATTAAAAGCCAATAGAAGAGTTACGAATAGATTAATAGTCTATTTCTGTTTATATAAAAAAAATGTTTGGAGTATTTTGTTTTGTTCAGGTGGCATTTTTCTCTGTGAGGAAGGTTTAAGGGAGGTTTGAGAATTCCGTTTTTCAATTGAGGAAGGTTTGAGGCCGGTTTGAGGAAGGTCTGAGGCCGGTTTGAGGACGGTTAGAGGTGAGGAAGGTTTGGGTTAGGTTTGTGAATTCCGCCCTAAGTTTACAATTGTTTATATAAATATTTACATATTGAATTTAAATTAACAATTGAGAAAACTTTTTTCAATTTGTCAAGTATCGTAGATTTCATAAATGTTTATTTGACTAAAAGGTAGTTTTTAAGGTTTAATTTTATGATACATGATGTTATGTGGCATATATACATATGTATATATTTAATAGGATTTTCCTTATACAAGGACGAATTTGTACATCCTGCTGATGATAATATACATGTGAAGGCAATTTTAAAATGTTGAGCTCAGATTACTCATCTTTTTCTGATTCTCAGGGCGATTAGATACACAACCTTTACCTTTATAAGTTAGTTGGTAATTTTTTAGAAACATCAAACACAAAAGGTTGAAATGTTCTTTTTAGAATATTATTAACATTTTTAACAACATGTAAATATTTATATAGAAGATTTATAGAAAACAAGTATACTAAAAATTAATCAACTGTAATTTTTTTATATAATGTTGCGTTTCAATAAATGAGACATTACAATATACATTTCTAAATTTACTACTTTAAAGAGTTTAATTAGAGGGTAATTAAATTTGTCTGTAAATTTCTGACGATGAACATCAAAGCGATGGAACTGATTGTATCAATTAATTGAACTACATTGTTCAAAGGTTCGGTTCACATGCAGCTGACTTTCATAATTCAACTATTCGAATGATATTGACATAGTATTTCGAAAGGCAATAGGAATTTAATACGTTGATATTGTATTAAATTCTCACATTTGTTGTTTGTTTCACGCTATTATTATACAATGCATAAAATAGTAAATTTTATGTCTTTAATTGAAATTATTTTAATTATTCATTTTTTTAAGTATATACGTAGAATTTGAATATGCTTATCAGAAACCGATAATTAAACTGTACTGTCTATGATGTTTATCACTCCAAATAAAACTGTTAAAGGCTCTAATAGCTTTAAGAGTCATCTTTTCCCTTGTAAAAGTACTGAAATCATGCTTCAGCATTCCCCTGCTTCGAAAGGTGTTTTTGAATATTTATTGGTAAAAAAAATATATTTTCTTATAGATTAAAGTTAGATATAGATCCCTCATACCTGATATCTCAGGAAGGAGTAAATGTTATTAGTACAAAAAATTTAAGATTAAGGAAAGTGGAGTTATTTAGCGACTTCACTGAGAGCACTATTTTCATATTTTCGAACTTTTAAGGTATAAGGGACATAATATAACTATTCGAGTAAACGATTGCACAGTTTAAAGAAATTCGGTCAAAAAACAGGGTCCGAAACTAGGGAATGAAATACCATGATTCGCCCAAAAGCCGTATGGTTGACATAGCCGACTGGTCTACTACTCCAGAGGTGAAAATTAAGCTTCAAAAACTTAAAATAAAAATAATAAAAAACTTAAACTTAAAAAATAACCTTAAAGAAGGTAGCCGTCATGATCGTGCAAGAAAAAGCTCAGTGGTTTTTATTTTACATTGACAAAATCTTATTGTTTAAAGGAAAGAAGACAAGAACAAACTATTGTCCACTGCTTTATTACTTATCAAGTTTACAAGTCGAAAGTTTATACAATTGAGATTGAATAATGATACAGCCTTAAGTAAAATCCGATGAAATGCAACATTTAATGTTGTCAGAGTTAGATAAAATTACGTGTTGACTTTGTATTGCTAACGATAAATATTTATAAAATAAATATTTAGTAAAACTTAAGTCTAAAAATGTTTAAGAATATTTGTGTTACTTTACATTTACAGTATGGAGATCTATGCAAGCATGTTAATAAAACACACGGTGACTTCCGGGAACCGGACGGATCTGAAAAAAATCTGTTGTGTCGCATTTACACTAGTTGGGTGGTTTTGGGTTGGTCTTTGTCTTAAGAAGTTATTACTATTTTAGTCAAAATGTTTATACTGTCAATATAAAGTAATGTTTTATCATATAATAAAAATTTCAAATTTCTTATACAAAATCTGGACAGCAGGGCAAGTCTTATTTTAAAATTTAAAGATCATTTGAAATGACACAGTTGAGTTTTCAAGCATTCAAAACAACAGAAACAGTACAAAATAAAGAGTCAAATGGTGCGTTATAAAATAAATTGTAAAAGTACAAATTTGTCATAGTGAAACCTGTTGCAATAAAAAAACAAGTCGATCTAAGCTAAAAAAATTGTAGCCTAAGCTTGTGTTTACGATTCTTACATTACCGTTTGAATTTTTTTACTTTTCCTGTTGTTTTTAATGCGTGAAAATTACTTTAACGATGTGTTTCCGGATGTAAGAGTGTCCTTTCAGCTGATATTTACATTTTGAATAAAGATATGCTTTGCTCTGTCGTTTTTAATTGTAGATTTTAAATTTTTAACAAAAGTGTTGTATGACTAAAAACGATATATTGACTAATTATATATTCAAATTAAAATGGCAAGACGTATTCAAGGTAACGAAATCACCAAAATCTCCCTAACTCGAGCAATAACGATACACCAACTGTTTGAAATTCATCCGGTTTCCGCAAGTCACCCTGTATTACCATTTTACCGTTTTATTGGCCACGGTGCATTCTTCTACAGGGTTAATCTTTAAGATTTATGCACCAGGTAGAACCAGGTTGGTATTGCAAAGGGACTTTTCTCACCATTGCAGTAACTGCCCCATCTCCTAACAAAAGTTGTCATCTGGATCTTCTGAGGTCTTCTGCAGAGGATATGTTGGGATTAGACACAATGACGTGGTGATTACACAACTTATGCGTTTCACATGCTTACTTACCTACTAATATTTCAGCTTAATCCGATTTCAACGAGAAAGTAAAAGCATCACTGCTTAGTAAAAAATAAATAACATTGTTCAATCAAAGCTGAAATATTAGGTAATATAATGTAAATTAAAAACAAATACCTCCTGTGGTAGTTTGTACGTAGCTAGATTTAAATTAAAAAGTTGTTGGGTTCAATAATTCATAAATAATAACTTCCTCAACTAAAACATTTTAAAACTGCTAGAAGAATGAGCTTAACAATTAGAGTAATGTATATGTTATTTATCCGCACAGTAAACTGTGTATTTGATGCAATTATATCACTACATTTCATTGATTTCATTTATATATAACTTAGAGTAAAAATATTACCTACATTTTTTTTTTATTGAATTGTTGAAAGACACATGACAAATTCGAATAGGGGATGTCGCACATTGAAATAGGGGATTAAGAAGGGTCTTTATATGATGAAAAAATACTTTAACATCGGGAAATTCCTTCTACGAAGACCAGGACCTCCCCTGTACAGCTGCAAAGTTCCCACGTTGGTTTTGCATATTCTTTGAATACAAAACAAAAAGATATTTTCAAACACATGTAGTGTTAAGAGATGTTTTAAGTTAAGTAAAGAATACAACTAGTTTAAATCAGCTTTAAAATAATAAAATTACAAAAACTTTCCATTGTATAAATCATCATTTATAAGTGTACCACAGAAATTTTTAAAAGATACAAAAGCATAAAATTTAGTATGTTTTAACGTTATATATATGGTTATTACTTATTATAAAGCATGTATCAGCAATGAATGAATGCCTAAATTATATATCATATAACGAAAACTCGATTATTAAAAACAATTAATTAGAATTACTAATATATTTTAACTTTTTTAGTTTATTATTTAGGCCTAACATACTACTCATATCACTTTGAATTTCTCCTCTCCATAAAACAACTTAGGAATAGATTCAATTTGTATGTAATGAATAATCCATAAAATGATCAAGTTAAAAATTAAATAATGATATGGCGTTCTTATGTAAACTTTTAGAGGTTTTATCAGATTTATCCAGCATATATGTTCAAAAAGTCATAGGCAAATATGACATGTTACAACTCATTTAATTTCGTGTTATTTTGATCTTAAATAACTAACTTTGAATTGGCTTTCAATAGCAAGGTCAGTCTTTCAAAAATGGAGATTAAAAACCTAGTTTTTAAGCAAATTAAAGAATTTCCAAATTGCTAACATAGATACACATAAAAAAAAGAAAAAAAGAGTATAGAAAGTTTGTTGTGTGAATCAACATTAAATATATTGATAAATTGTTATGTGAGTTCAACGTCAGCCCTTGAGAGACGGAGTGACAATGCATCGGTTTGATTATAAACAACGGCGCATGACCAAACCATTATTTTTATGTGTCTAAGCACACATAGAAAATTTTTGAAGCTGCACACACACACACACACACACACACACACACACACACATACACACACACACACACACACACACACACACACACACACACACACACACACACACACACACACACACACACACACACACAAGCCTGGCTATGATTATGGCAAAGCCATGGGAATCCCAAATTGTTGGGTCCAGTGAGATTTTGACGATATAACACGAGGTTCCATACCTAGATATCAGCTGTACACTTTTTTCCTGAGAGTATAGTTGTTTAAATAGTTTACACACGGAAAATAAAAGTTATACACAGGCGCCACAATCATAGGTACGTACGTGTTGCCACAATCGCCTGTGCACGCTATGTGTATGACGCAGCGTTGCCAGTTCTACTCCGCCCCACCTCCACGGCAATCACCACGCCGCTCGGTGAGCTCTTGCGTCTGTCTGGTTCCATGATCTGAGTTTTGGGACATAAGGCACACTGCATGGCTATGATTGTGGCATCGCTTGCCCAACGTTTGTTTTTAATCGTACTAGGAATGCATTGTTATTCCTTTTGAATTGAGAATAGTGTTTAAATAAATTTCTTTCTTGATTTTTAATAGTTACGATTTTTTGTATTATTAATTTTGATTTTTACTGACGATTACAATAATTTTAAAAGTGTTATCTGCAAAATTTTCTGCACATTATTAAAAAAATTTGCCTCCAAAAAACCATCTTCCAACATTTTTCACGCTAAGCTGCTGTCCTTTAAGCCGACATATATGCAAAAACAGGCCTGTCTACAAGTATTTCCTGCGATATGGTATTTTTGTGAACAATAAAATAGAGGGAAAAGAAATAGTTCTAATTTGAAATGTCCCCCGCTATATACTTAAATAAAAGACTTTGGCGGTTATAGTAAAACTGTTTGACTGAAAATTATTCTATCAAATTACCAATAAATCAACTGAATCAATTACACTTTTTACACTTATTAAACGGACCCAGTTGCCATTTGTCATTGGGCTATTAATTAATGATGCTTTCTAACAACTGGTCGATGTTAGATAGTAACAAGACTGGGGTTTGGACCACTCCCAGTTAAAACGTTAAAAATTGCCACTGGCGTAGATAGATAGACACAAAATACTAGCCGTAGTATTTCACAGTGGTGGTTGAACTCAATATTTACGGTTAACTCGTAATAACTAGATTTGTAAAATATGTGGGACATTCAATGAAACAAATAAGAAAAAAACAAATTTTTTATGATAATATTTATTTTAATAGACTTATAAAACAAATTACAATAGATGTTGCCATTTAGTCTAGTTAAATTAGGGTTCAACCAGGAAGTAATTGCAAACGAATATATTTTGATTGATTCTTCTGTAAAGTTACCTGAGAAAAACGATAGTGAAAAGTCTACCACTTTCTACAATTCTCTGACACTGCGCTCGCCTGCTGTGGTCAATTTTTCAAAATGGCGGTTGTTGTTTTATAGGATTTTGCTGAATATCTTTTGAACCGTTAAAGACAGCTAATTTTTTTCGCAATTTCATCGCATTTGATTTAGTACCACTTCATTCTGAAATCTCTAACGACAATTCAAACAGCAAATTATTAATGTATCAAATGAATAGAACATGATGTATAATTATCATCATAGCTGTCGCTTTCGTTCAGTAGGGCATCAATTAATTCACAATTAATTATTTTCATGTAGCGAAATTCCGTCCTTGCTACGATTTTACAGCATTTTGATTAATCCTCCTTGACACATACACCTCTAACCATAATTTGGACAGTAGTTAATAAATGTGTACAATGAATAAAACATTGTGTATCAGGATCGTCTTAGCAGTTGCTTTAGTTAGGCTTCGTAGTTTTCGTAGTTGGCTTTAAATGTGGCGCAAAAGCCGTCCTTGCAGCGATTTCATAGCATTTGGATTAAGCTCTCCGTGACTCAGACATCTCTAACCATATTTCGGACGGTATCTTGCTAACGTATACACTGTACCCAACATCCCATATAAGCATCGGAGCAGCAGTTATTTTCGTTAAGGTACGACATGGATTTAAATGTGACGCAAAAGCCGTCCTTGCAGCGCTTTCATGACATTTTGATTAAGCTCTCCGTGACTCAGACACCTCTAACCATATTTCGGACGGTATCTTGCTAACGTATACAATGTACCCAACATTCCATATAAGCATCGGAGCAGCAGTTATTTTCGTTAAGGTACGGCATGGATTTAAATGTGACGCAAAAGCCGTCCTTGCAGCGCTTTCATTGCATTTTGATTAAGCTCTCCGTGACTCAGACACCTCTAACCATATTTCGGACGGTATCTTGCTAACGTATACACTGTACCCAACATCCCATATAAGCATCGGAGCAGCAGTTATTTTCGTTAAGGTACGGTATGTGGCGCAATAGCCGTCCTTGCACCGATTTCATGGCATTTTGATCAAGCCCTCCGTAACTCAGACACCTCTAACAATATTTCGGACGGTATCGTGCTAATGTATACACAGTACCTATAATTCCATATTAGCATCGTCATAGCAGTCGCTTTCGTTAAGGTGCGGCGTGGCTTGAAATGTAGCGCAAAAGCCGTCCTTGCAGCGATTTCATAGCATTTTGATTAAGCCCTCCGTGACTCAGACACCTCTAACCATATTTCGGACGGTATCATGCTAACGTATACACTGTACCCAACATCCCATATAAGCATCGGAGCAGCAGTTATTTTCGTTAAGGTACGGCATGGATTTAAATGTGATGCAAAAGCCGTTCTTGCAGCGATATCATAGCATTTTGATTAAGTTCTCCGTGACTCAGACACCTCTAACCCTATTTCGGACGGTATCTTGCTAACGTATAAACTGTACCCAACATCCCATATAAACATTGTCATAGTAGTTGCTTCCGTTAAGGTACTGCATGGATTTAAATGTGGCGCAAACGCCGTCCTTGCAGCGATTTCGTAGCATTTTGATTAAGCCCTACGTGACTCAGACACCTCTAACCATATTTCGGACGGTATCGTGCTAACGTATATACTAAATGCAACATCCCATACAAGCATCGTTATAGCAGTTGCTTTTGTTAAGGTACGACATGGCTTGCAAAGTGATAAAAATGCTGTCCTAGCTGCAATTTCATGGCATTTTGATTAAACCCTCCGTACCTCATACACCTCTAACCATATTTCGGACGGTATCGTGCTTATGTATACACTGTACCCAACATCTATTATTAGCATTGTCATAGCAGTCGCTTTCGTTAAGGTACGGCATGGCTTTAAATGTAAAGCAAAAGCCGTCCTTGCAGCGATTTCATGGCATTTTGATTAAACCCTCCGTGACTCATACACCTCTAACCATTATTCATGCTGTGTCGTACTAACGTATGCACTGAGCCCAACATATCATAATTTAATTAATGAACGAATGTGCCATATTTGACAGTAAACAATACAATATCAAGAGTAATTATATAGCCTACATCATTCATTTTATTGTGTATTTTTTGTTAAAGAAAACCCTAGTATCAAAGTCATTTATTAAATTTCATTTTATAATGATTTACGCAATTTTTAACAATGTTGATTAAATAATGTGGTTTTAAAAATGAATACTAAACAATTTTGACATTCGTAATATTTTGCAAAATTAAAATAAACTTGATTAGTTACGGTATACACTGTTAATATTTTTCCAATTATTGTTGAAGTTTACCGGTATATAGTTGGTTATCTCTTTTGTAATATAATATATTTATATGCATATTTCATATGTAATTTTAATAGTCTACATTCAAAATTAGGCTAATATAAATCTGAGTCAAGGTCAAATCTGCCGCTAACTTCACACTGGCTCACTACAGCAGTCATACCAACTGAGCATGAAACGAGGAAAAATGGGTCGGCCATTATGCCGATTAAATGTGCCACTAAGTTCACGACGGTCCCAAGTAAAAAACATTCGTACACAGAATAACCAAACAAAGAACTAGAACTAATAACACCTTTCCCGTCACAGTAGACCTGCATACTAAGCGAATTTAAAACATATTTTTGGTTCTTTTCTATCTTCCCATAAAAACCGCGGGGTTGAGATCGAAGTTTTGCCACCAAATGCGTTATATAGTAAATAGATATCAGAAATTTGTATTGATCATAAATTTGTAGAGAATAAACAGTGATGCTATGATAATAACAGGCAACAAAGCTTTTCATTAAAACGGCTCATACAACCGGTCATTTAAAAGCTTAATCATGAATTAATGCCAAAGCCATTAACAACTGTTAACAACTAGTTTTCAACTTAAAAAATAAATGTTACATCAAATGACTGGATTTGAAAATCTTGCATAAACCTAAATATAAGTTAATCCTACGTAGTAAATGTACTCACCAGATTTTATCGAGCTATATTTTATTTATTTATATCCACGGCATACACCATAAAAAACAATACTGTAGAATTTACTACAAGACTAGAGAATCTGTACAGTAAATTAACATACAATTGACTCATTACATGCTATGCTTGGAAACAGAATCAAGAAAGCGTAACAGACATAAAAAAACAGTACAACAAATCCCATGTAAAAATGTACAATAGGAAATTATTTCTAAATTTGAATTGATTGGATGTTTCTACGAATAATGATTACTATTGCACGTGTTGCTCAACCTCGAGCAATTTATTTTGATACAATATAAAATTTACATTTAGTTCTAAGTCAAGGACATCCGACCAATCCCATCAGTGATCACCAAAAACTACAGCTGCATGTTAACAGATGTTTAAAATGCTCAAATCAATCTTAATGTTATTCTAAAGGGAAAATTTCAAATTTAATTTGCGGATAGCGTCCTCATTTTATGTCAGATTCTCATCAATTTTTGGCGGAAACAACTACAGACCAAGCCCAATCCAACGACACCAAAAACTTGAAAATCGGTTGAAAATTGTAGGAGGATTTGTCAACACAAAAAAAACCCTTAGCGTATTGAATACGTATAGATTCTTTTAATTTTTTTCATAAACCCAATGGGAGTGAGTACGTACGTTTGCCGTCATTTGGGCTTTGTAAGCAAAAAAATTATTTATCGTTCCATGGCCTGTCCTGTACCATACCTTTTGTAAATATTAGGGACTTATTAGGTTTTGTATACACGCCTTTACAAAACCTTATTACAGTACTGAAAATACTTTGTGAAAATTTAAATTAACAAGGTATTACGAAACATCAACAAAATAACAAAATAAACATCTATCCAAAATAAAAGAGAATTGAGATTAATTTTCCTGACATTCCCTTTTCTATATCGTCATACGGCATTTTACGTCAGAGTGCACTGACTTTGTCTTTGTAGCAGGTGTTGACAGATATTAACTGAAAACTGCAACACTGACATCCTCCATCTTCGTTTCGAGTTTCAAACTCGTTCAATTGTGGCATCATGCACACAGCAGCATACCCACAATCATGATTAAATAATTATGGCAACGAGAGACGTGGCAACACTGTCCTCCGACATTTTAGTTCCCGTTTCCCTCGGTAGAGCGCTCTGCCGTAGCGCTGCCACAATAATATCCCGAGATTTCGGGAAATACACACGTTGAAATAAAATCATAATCAGATAATTATGGCGACTTCCGCCAAATTTTTTGTACTTACTCCTTGGCAGTTCAGTAGTCGAAATATGCAAAAAAAATTGTGGCGACCGTGTGTATGCTGCCACAGTTCGAACCGACGCCACAGTTTGGGATTCTCATTGCCAAATGCTGCCACAAATATTGCTAGGCTAGCACCAGCGACCAAGGAATACCATAGACTGGCAATCCCTATCCTTTAACATTGATAGGTGTTGAAGCCACTTTCTATAGTTCCACATAGGTGCAACTAGCGGGTCTACTGCTCGCGACGGGCGCAAATTTTAATTCGCCGCGTTTCATTAACACTGTAAAAAAATATAGTTATAGTCAAGATAAAATTTTGATATTTTAGTATGATGAACATTACTATAAAACGGTGCCTATGGTAATGTTTTTATGTCGAAATTAAAATAATAAGACGAAGAAAAAAATACAAAATTATAGCAAAGCACTTTTGTTTGAAATTCATGACATCAAAAAGTTAGTAAGCGAGGACGTTTTTTATTTATTGGCTTCGTTTTGGTTTTATTCTAATTCAAAGTTAATAGTTTAATTGCCGACGGCCGGCTGCCGCGACCCGTGCCGCCGCGCCGTTCGGAGCACTTGTCGCACGTATACAACTTTGATAGTTTATTACTTTATTATTATTATTTTGTGAATTATTATTTTTTAATGGTAATTGTATCCAAAATAATTACTGCGACACTTTATTATTGAATAATGACTAAGGAAACGCATTAATAAACAAGAAAAACATTTCCTTGAAAACGACAAAATGTATTAACAAAATTTAAATATGTATGATTTTAAAAATACATAGTTATTTAAAACAAAACAAAAATTAGCTTATATAAACATAATAAAACACTAGATATTACAAAAAATACATTGATATGTACGGTGTATTTTTAATTGAAGTTTTAATTGATATTTGATAATATGTAAATTTTACAAGGATATTTATTAGAAATAAAAACTGTTTGTTTTTAAAACAGAAAAAGTAGCCTCCCTTATTGACTGTATAACATGGGTGTTAAAACCTGCCTATCAATATTTTTACATACAAATTATTAAAACGAAAAAAATAGTTAATATTCAGCAACTTTATGATATAAAAAAGTTCTGAACTAAAAAAAAAATAATAATAATAAAATAAACTGACAGTAAAGGTTTAATTTTGCCCCCTTCTCTTAAAAAGTAACCACACTTATCATAATACACCCGTCGCAGCAGACCTGCGTACTCAGCGAATTTCCAAATTAGTAATATTAATTTTGACCAGCTAAACTTGTAAACAAAATTTCATCACGTGCTCATAAATAGGGAAATAAATGTCTATTCTCCTTAAGATAAATATAGGGAAAGAGTATGCAGGTATGCTGCCATGGGGGACACTAAAAGTATGTTTTTAGCATAGAAAAAATTTATTTCGACCATATAAAGACATATAGTAAGTTTCATCAATATCTGTCCATAAATAAAAGAGTTTGCCTATTCTCCATATGATTAACATGGGAAAAGAGTATGCAGGTTTGCTGCCATGATAAGTACAAAAACAAAGATTTTTTACCTTAAATGGATGAATCTCAACCAAATGAAGCTAAATACCAAGTTTCATCCAAAAATATTGGTTAATAAGTGAAATATTAACACATCCTTATTCTCCATAAGATTAACATTGGAGCCCTAAAAGACAATGTACTGTCTTTAGACTTTGTAATATCTCGGTAACCAATGGAGATAGAGCAAAGCTTCAAAATACTAAATTGTGTGTTTTTTTTAGCTAAATCCAATGGTCAAAATAAAAATTTAAAATATTTAAAATTTACATATGAAAAATGCAAAAAAACTCATTTTTGGGGTACAAAATCCCCCAAAACTACCCCTTCCGGTAGGTCGATATGTCTGGTTTTCGAACTCATCCGAATAAACGTAGGATTACACATCTCTACCAAATTTGGTGTCGATTGGACCATTTTTACGAGAGTTATCGTGTCTAGGGACACATACATATATACATATATATATACATATATATATATATACATATATATATACATATATGTATATATAAAATTTTTAATGACTATTATTTTTGGTCTCTGGGCACCTAAAAACGAAAAAGTAACATGGTCCCGGGCTTAGGTCTTACCATGAGACCTACGGTAATAGCTTATTCCCTATGGGAAATTCGCTAACAACAAATGATCTGGCAATATCAAATGACGTTGCCATGCACCAAAAAGTTGACAATTCTGACAATGTCTCGCACACGTGTCTTAGATAAGCGTCGTGTAGGCCTATCGTTGTTTATATGTACTGGTTGTGTCAACAGTTAGTTGTCCATATGCTGTATGTCTAAATTGTGTTGGTAGTTAGTATTCAGTAATTTAGTGACAATCTATAGTTTTATGGTTTATTATGGAAGGAAATCGTATTAAATGGGGACGTCCACGTACACGCCCAATAAAAGAGCAAAATCGTATCATTCAGTTGGAACGGGCGTACCAATTCGCAGCTAAGCTAATGGCTTTCCATCGTAAAACATTTTATAAATAGTTTAAGGATTTCTTAATTCCTAATTATTTGACGAAACCCTAAGTCATAGTGATGGATAACGCTTCTTACCACAGTATAAAATCCTCCAAAAAGCAGAAACAGTGTATTTTACCAAACAAGCTAAAGCAATTCAGTATTTCATATTTTGTAATAGTTTATAGTTAACATAAACAGAGTGTGTAGTAAACATTAAGTAGACAGTGTTAAAATGTTAAAGTATAATGCAGTTTCAACAGTTGGTGTAAGTTATTGACTGAGCAAACTGAAAAAAATTACCGTAGGCCTAAAATAAATTGATTAGTTAGTAGCTATTTAACACATTTGCAGCTAATCAACTACGTGCATGTGAAAAGAAACACCAACCGTTTTTTTTTCTTAAATTATTATTGCACCCGTATGCGACACAATAAGGCATGGTTAATCAAAATTACTCAGAGCTCAAGAGTAGTCGCTGCAATGACAGTGGCCGTTCATAGCCGCTCGACGCGCGGTATTGTGCGACGCACGCGCACTCACGTGCCTCTCTCCCCTCCATCATAGGCGCAGCCCGGCTTCAATCCGCGAGCCACATTGCCAGTCTATAGTATTCCTTGGTCGCTGGCTAGCACACACACACACACACACACACACACACACACACACACACACACACACACACACACACACACACACACACACACACACACACACACACACACACACACACACACACACACACACACACACACACACACACACACACACACACACACACACACACACACACACACACACACACACACACACACACACACACACACACACACACACACACACACACACACACACACACACACACACACACACACACACACACACACACACACACACACACACACACACAAATGCATGTTATAAATATATTATTTTTTCTCTCAACTTCAATATTTCTTTGATCAAGAATCACAAAGTTGTTTTTTATATATTTTTCATTTATTTTTTGTATTAAGGTTATGATTTTTTTTATTTGTGTTGAAAATTTGTTTTATACAATTACAAAATCCATGCCAAAATAATACGATATACTACAGTACAATTTTTATATTTAAATATATATACCTACAAATGTACTGCACACCATACTATTTACTGGCTTGTTGCTGGTTCCTGTTAACGAACTAAGTAATCAAACCGAACGTAGTTTCCGCTGCTTCCTAAACCACTGGAAGTTGCTCATACTTCTTATTTGTAGCTAAATTTAATCATTATTGTTCAAATACAGGTTCTATGGAAGATTTTTTATAATATATGATATTTGTGGATTCTGCTTTGTTAAAAAATTAAAAATGACTTATGATAAAGTATATGATGTGTAGGACAAAGAAAACCCATTCTTGGTTTTTTCCAATTTTAAACATTGTTTAATGTTCTTAGTTCTAATACATTTATTTTTATGGAAAAATATATGTAAATAATAATCTTTTACGTAGTCACCTTTTTATATTATGTATAGAAAATTCTATTACATTATTAGTTTTAATTATTTGCAAGAATAGAAAGATTCAATATTAACTTTTTATGTGATGTTTTACAGAACTTAAAGATAAATTACGATATAGGATCTGGCTCTACATGCTATTCGCACTCAGGTATTGTGTGATCTATAAATCAGTTGGCCTATTGTTCGATTATATAGTGCTGGGGCTAACTTGCTGGTCTCTTGTAGTGGAAATATCAAGGGTTTGGTTATTTATTAAACCTATAAATGTAGTTGTAATTTGAAGTTATAAAACCCGGACTTGATGCACATAATAATAATTAATTATTATTATTTTAAAAATTAACAGTAAAAGATTTACGTAAATAAATAAATGAGTTATAATTAACATTTTTTACAATTTTAAATACAAATTTATTATTTAACTTTAGGATGTTATCACTTTGCATACAGGGTAGTGGCTGAAATATAATTATAGCTTCTAATAGGCTTGGTCAAATAAATGCATAATGCAATATTTTGTAATAAAAAAATATAAAAAAATATAAAAAAATATATATATAAATGAAAAATTATAATTCATAAAAATAAAAATGACAAAAGTTGAACAGTAAATAACTGAAAGCTATTTACTAATTAATTATACAAATAAATAATTATTGGCACAGTTTTAAATAATTTAAATTTTATAATTTTGAAAAGAAAATTTTAACCACAAACATTTGAAACGTTAAAAGTAAATTGTTTGGTGTGTTCATCAAAATTTCCTGTTCAATACCTCTATACTAATATAATTTAAATTTATAAGCTAATTTAATAAGGTAACTAAAATTTTTAGGTTGCAATTTTATTATTATGTTACAGTTACTGTTTTCTTTGTTTCCCATTTTTATAGTGAAGAGGAAAATAAAACACTGATGCTAGGATTAATTCTTCTTATTGGCCAGGGAAGCACTCTTTCTATCTTATAAACGACAAAATGAGCAAATTGGTTAAAAAAATCAAAACAAGAAAGTTCTGCAAAATAATTCTAGCCATCTGATTCCATTCTGCTCTTACATAAAATACTAGACTAAAATGACGCAGATCTAATGCAGTTAGTTTACTTAACAATTTTATAAATATAACATACATAAAAAGATACATAACCATAACGAATGCCATTGATAGTTAATGCCTTACATTATTTATAGCCATAAAATAAAGTTTTCATGTTTAAATACATATGACTTTATGTACTAGGTACGTGGTATCTGCGGTTACTAAAAATTCTCAACGTAACTTATGACAACAGTTATTTATATCAAGTTTGTTCATTACAATCAAAGCAATATACTTTAATCCAGATGATTACACAAACAATAAGGTCGTTTTGATCAATATTCTCTCTGTGATTAATGAATACAGTGGATTTTGCAGCATTCCTCAGCCTTCTGAAACTTCCCATATAAAACTAACCTTTCACGTAATCTTAAAAATATAACATAAATATAAAAATTTTAATTATACCTGTTGTAATCGTCATAAATAGAATGTCTGCTTGTGATGTCCTTAAAATGATGATAGTTGTTTATTTATAATTAACTACATTGACCTTCTAGGCCTGTAGAAAATCACCGATTTGTAAGATAATTGTTAAAGAGTTAAAAGACCTCATTTGTTATCTTTCTTAAATCTTCAGTAGTTTGACAGCTCCGAGTAATTCTCAGAGTAATAGAATATAATAGTCCCCTCGTTAGGGAGGCGTAATGACTTCCTTTAGGGATTTTTTTGTAAAAAATAAAACGCCAACAATAAATAGTAACATCATTTTTTTATAGCCTTGTAAAATTATAAATTAGATAGTTGAATAAAACAATAAAAATTTAAATAAATAATGTAAATTATATAATCAATTATACATAATTGATATAAGCATTATGAAGGTAACTGTGAAATATATTTCGAATATTCACAAGTGTAATAATGGTACATAAAAATAATCTAAAATGTATATCTTGAAACCATAAGGCGAAAAACCAGTTAGTAGTAAGTTATCGATTATAGGTGTTAAGGCATAGCCACCTTTAATAGAAGGCCGCGGCATACGACGTGGCAACGTCGCAATTCCCTCCGCCGCTAGGCCGGCTGGACTGCGTTCTGTCCGCAGCCCGCACACATTCCATACTGTTTTTTTAACAAATCTTTTGCATTTTAAAGCTTTCATCAGTTCAAACGTAGAAAATAATGCAAACATTATACTAACAATAGAAGAATTTACAATTTTTTTACAATCCAATAACACTATACTAACTTAACTTCTACAAGAGTCGACAATAATGGCAATATTTGTTTGTTTGATTTTGTTATAAGTTATTTCATTACGCCTTTTCGTGTTGTTATTCATGGGGATGTTGGACATAATAAATAACAGGACTAAAAATAACAGTTTATGGTATTTTCATGTAATTTTGATCGCAGTGCTATACTTCAACACTTTAACTAAACGTTTATACTTCAATCGTCCATCACGGCTGATTTAGATAAATTTCAAATACTATGTTTTTGGTTGACCTCTGTTAAAATATGCTCTAATGTTTGGAAACAATGCCTGCGTATTGTAAGTAATGTTTGCCAACCCAAAGGTTCCCAGTTAAATTCTCAGAAAAGTTGTAGCTTTTAAAAAAGTTCGATATTAGATCCAGTTGCCATTTGTCATTGGGCTATTAATTAATGATGCTATCTAACAACAGGCTGACTTTAGATAGTAATGGACAGTTCCCTTCAAAACGTTATAAATTACTCAAGCGTAGATATGAAAAAAGAAATAAATTGGCTGCAACAAAATCCGAAATGATCGTCAAACTACATCTGTCCACATTGTTAGATTAAATATCAATCCAATTAGTTTTGTTTTTACCTCCAGTGGATTACAATCTTTGCAGATCTTTAAAACTAGTACATCCACAAACGTACAAAAAAGCAGAATCGTTAAAATTTACATCTTTTAATTATTCATCTTAAGATATCAAAAGTAAAGGTAACTTTTACGGTAGCTTTAATGTTTGCTTTTTCCATTATGTCTTATAAAACGTATGTCGACAAAGTCAAACTACCACATTGTTGTGAGTAGAAGCAAAGCTAACTTTATTATCAACTTGTTTTCAGCCTGAATTACCTATGTAACTGTAATGGAGTTGCATCATTAATGTTGTCGATATTAAAACATAATTTAAAATTTAACTATTATATAGTATAATAAAATTATTAATGAGTTATGTAATTAAAATCCTATATTTAAAATCATAAAATATATTGTAACTGTATGGTATTTATAATATTATTTAATTAAGTGGCTCTTATTCTCTAGCCACACGACGCTTTTCGTCAAGAATAAAAAAAAATAATAAAAAAAAACTGCTGTCATATATAGGCCTACTTTGGGTTTTACGGCATTATGAAATTACTAGTTTATCCTGATGGTCAATAAGTTTGACAGTCATTTCATCTTATTCACATTATTAATCACATAAAAAAGTTACTTATATTTAGTGTTCATCTCAGAAAAAAACCTATTGATGTTATTAAGGTTTTGATGGTAAATGTCATAGGTAGTACATGGTTTATTACCATCTTTTTGTGTTAAAGTGATGTTGTTAGCAAGTTTATATATTATAATAAGGTAATATATTATAAAGATAAGACCATATGGTAAGCTTCTTCTAAAGACGACCATAGAAGTTCATGATATGATTGCTTTACACACATTTTGAGGGTTCATTAAAACTTTATGTATCAATATTTCATATTTCACTTTTTACGGTATAAAAAACCACACTTTTTACGGTGCACAAAACTAGTTTATACGCCTAAAAGGTGTACCAAAAGGTTGACCAAAAGATGTAAAGAGTTGACCAAAAGGTTTTCACCTTTTTTGTCAACTGTATTGAATATGTTCGTTGAAGAATAAACCGTTTAAAATGATGAGTCACTCAAAAAGGATTTACACTTGAGTATTTGGGGCTGCCCCCAAAATACCCCATTTTTGGTGCCGGGCCGGGCAAAGTTGTGAATTTGATGAAAAATTGCATTTTTTGTGTTGTTAACATGTACAAAGTTTGGTTTTTCTACTGCAACACGTTAAAAGGTTAACTGGGGTGTCCTAACTTTTTCCTAACCCTGGATGTAGAAAAATACACATTGACCGCAGTAGCAGGTTTTTTTTTAGTTAATTTGAAACTCTTTGTAACATCAAAACCAACTGAGTATGTCACCAAGATATTCACAAGTACTAAGAGAAGTCTCCAATTTATTGTAATTTCAATTCCAAAATTATTGTAAACATAATGTGCATAACAGTGTCACTTATAACCAGATTCAAAAGATTCTAGTCCTCCTGATATATTTTGACAAATGCCTCAAGGCATTCCTTAACTTGCTAAGTGCCAACTTGAACCAAGTTCAATAAACTATTCCCTAACTTGAGCCGTTTACTTCCAAAGTATTTCTTTTCATTATTGTTATACGTATATATATATATATATATATATATAATTTAGTTGATCTCAACAACGAAAATAAATGAAGTTTTATTAGTTCCTAACAAAAAATCCAATTATGTGTATTAAGGAAGTTTAAAAAATAGGATTGAACAGTCCTTCTGAACAATAGTACTGATAAGGCCTACCCAAAAACAACAGCTCCATTTTCTATAGAATCTAAGTATGGAATTATTCTGTTTTTCTGATCAGCAGTCTGTTGTGCGAGTTGTCATTAAAGCTGTATCACATGATTTCTTCCCAAAATGTTCACAAATTTTTGTTCATAGAATTGCTTCAACTTCAACTTCACTGCCATGAAAAAACATATAAATTTACATAATAATGCACCATTTTATAACATTTTAATCTATTTATTGTGTGAATGACTTTTATATATTAAACTTTCTTTCCATTTTGTAACGATAAATAAATAAAACTATTTTTAAACACGTCTTATGGTAAGACTGTGACGGCCCAAAAATCCCTAGACCCATAAATAATACTCTCAGTTTGCACCACCCTAATCATAACAATTTTACCGTCACTAAATATCATATTTTAGGGCATGGTGCTTTATTTGTAGTCTAGCCCATCTTGGCAAGACAGCAGTATGACAGTATCCTCTTGGATAATCCCACCGTTCCCGGCTCAGGCGGCGTACGGGTTATGGAATGTGCTGACGTTGTGTCTGTCATCACCAAGCGGTGCGTTGAGTTGTCGACAATGTCCAGTTTTAGTTTCAATAATGTCCGTAGTGATCGAAAGAGCGCTCCACTAATCAAGGCACCAGCGTGAAGCAGCAGTGCTCTGATTGGTTGACACTGCTTCAGCGTGCTGACGAACAATCGTCACCTCGCCCCAGTCGGATCCGTGAAGTCGTGTTAAGCGCCTGCGTCTGGCGTTGCGTCGCGGCGCCACCGCCGCGCCGCATCAATGGCGGTGGCCCGAGTTTCGGTTTATCGAGTGTCCTCTGTCCGATATTAACGATATTTTGGTAGCGCCCGGTTGTGAAGAGTTAAAAGATGTTCAAAGAGTTAAAAAGTGTTCATTTGATATCCAAGTAGTGTTATTGTTTTTTTTTTATTGTAAAGATTGTATTTATCGGCTAACCTGAATTAAATTAATAAATTCGTTTTGTGCTTGTTAAAATGATTTATTTCATTCCCTAAGAAGACGTGCGGGGTTATAAGACATTTATATTGCTTTGAAAGGAAGTTTTATAAGTTTATCATTCATATTTGAATGTTAAGTTAATATGAGACTCATTTATTTTATTCCATGGGTTTTAAAATTTAATATTTTGTAGTTTCTCTATTCATAGAAGTTTATTGTTAATTTTTATGTCTTCTACACTCGGATGCAAAAACAGAAATACTTGCTATTCAAATATGTACAAATCATAACAAAATATATTTACTGTTATACAAATCTAATTTGAAGCAGAATACAAAAATTAATGGTTTCCATAATACTCATTCTAATTCTTTCCTAAAAATAGCAATAAAAAAATGCCTATACCCAACAATCAAGCAAATTAATAAATCTAATCAACAAAAAAATTTTAACCCGGGACAACTCGCGCTACCGAAAGTCCCGCGGTCACTCGCGCCGTTAGAGCGCTCCTAACATTTAACAGCATCTTACACTTCAAAGTAATTATCATAATATTTGTTTGGTAGATGAAATAAATAAATCGCTACACATTTAAAATAAAATAATAACATATTTATTGTAATTTACAACTTTTGTTTACTCAAAGAGTAAGACTCCGGCAGTTCCGCGATCACTCGCGCCGTTAGAACTATTCTAACATGGAGAGTCACGCGAACGCTCGCGCAGTTAGGCGGGCGCTAACAAGGGTGGAGGTGCGAGCCTTTTCCCCTCTAAAACTAACCTCCCCACCACACTACCTACCCCAAACTGCTGTAGCGGATGCATAGAATACTGAGGAAAGCATTCTTAAAAGCTCAGTCGCAAGAAATCATTATTAAAAAAATTTTCTTCAGAGGAACTAAAAATGTTAGAATCAATCTAATAGCGCGAGTGATCCCGGGTTAAAAATTTGAAGAACGAATCTAGAAATACATTAAGTATTGTTTCAAAGTAGTTGTAGGATGATATTAAGTCGCCAAGTGTACATTCCACTATCTCCCCCTCACTCGTCCACACGTGTACCCTCAACACGGCCTATACATCTATCATCAGCCACACAAACCACGTATTGTTTCGCGATCTGTTGTGTGGTGTTTGATTTAGAGAGCTGTGGTCGGACCAGGTGCATTTCATTACCTCTGAAGTACAACGTGCCTCTGTCGCATGAAGGAAAATTTTTGGGCTTAAGTAAAAGATAAATAAAATTTTAAAATACTGGATTATTGCTTTTTGTAGTATATTTTTTAAGTAAATTTTATCTTCATATAACTAGGAATACTATGGGACTTTTTCTGCAGTCATCATCTGATTGTTCATTAATTTATGTTTTTTAATTAATGAACTATTAAAAAATTTTAATTTTTTTTTAAGGAAATATCCTTTTTTTGAAAGGATATTTCATATGATAAGAGAAAACAGATTAATTAGTCGAATAAATAAATTTTGTAGAATATAATATTTGTAATGCTACACACAAAGTCCATAATAACAAATATAACATAAATTAATTAAATAAACAAAATAAAGCGATTTTGAAAATGGATGAAGCAATATGATCTCTTTTAGCGTGTTATAATTCAGTAAAAACATATGAAAATTACTGTGTTAAGTTTAAATAAGCCTATGACAAAATTGTTTCTTTCCAATGATATAATAAATAGACAGAGAAAAGTGTTTTCATATTCAAAATCATTAGTGTTTATAATGATACAAAACAACACACCAAATAGATAAATCTATTAATAAAATTGAAAATAATTAACTCATAAACCATATTGTAGCAATCGTCAAACACAAGTTTCATTATGACCTCATTATGGTTTTCAAGTTTCTTTGAGCATGAGATTTACTATTTTGCTGAAAGGCAAATAATCGTTTACGTTCAATATGGTTCAAACAAAACTTTGGTTAAGTAACCATAGGTTATAGGTAGCTTTTTCTATTTTTTAACTTGATCCTTTACAAGATTTCCTTAAATAACGTTTCAATAACGTATAATGTCTTTTAGTGACTCCTAGTCAATTATTATGTTTTTAGGAAAAACCTATGAATGTCAGTAATATATGGTTTGCACTAATTCACTCCAAAGAGGTTATTGTACTAAGCTTTCTCAAAAGATATTATGGAATTCTTACAAATATCCCAATTGTTAACTTGCAAAATGATATCATGAAACATTTGTGTCAGTCTCAATTTAAATCAGGTTTTCTTTCGCAAGGTTTTTGTTAGTAAAAGATTAGTTGATAAAATGAAGAACATATTTTATATACAACTACAATCAATGTGTCAAATATGATACTGAAAACCAGTTTATTAATGCTGTTAGACTGGACATGTGTCAACGAAAGAGACATATTTTTGACTCATGCCTAAATAAACAACGTCAAATGAATGATTGGTTAAACATGCTGTCAATTTATAATGAGTCTATACCAAACACGTATGATTTAAAATTCAGAAACTCTAAATAATTGTTATAGTTTTTATTTTTAGAACTTATGATGATGGCAGTTAGAATCACATCAGATATTCATGTTAATGTATTAACAATTATCTGTGAATTTAATCTTATGAATATTAAGTTAGATACCAATATAAAATGGATAAAAGAAAAAAATGAATCCGTATTTGTAATAAATGTTATAATATAAAACATTAATAAAAAAATAAGGAAATCCATACTACACCAATAAAAGTACCCAAATCCATAAATTATTAAATATTAGTAAGATAAAAAAATAACGTTTAGCTTTTAGTGGATGCAGATTAGCAAGTAACTGACTTCTCATTTAGATACGATATACTCTCCTGAAAGACGTGCAATATTTTGTTGTGTTTACTTCTGGACCATGACTTATTGTGACTCCCTTACAACGGGAGCGGCGTTTATAATGATCTTTTTGTCCTCAAGCCACCATTGAACCATGTACCCAACCGTAAAATTGGCCTTATTTTTGTTAAACAGATCATTTAGTGTTTTGCGTGTTGTATTGAGATTAAAAACAATAAAATACTTATCAAACCTTACGTGTACATACTTGAGTTATACTTTATCTAATTTTATAGAAGTTGGGCAAAATATTATGATCTGGGGTATTTATACGAAACATAAATGTTTTCCAGTAATTTAAATAATTGTATCTGGTTGATTAACAATTACAACATTGTTCTAAAAGTAAAAACAAGAAAATAATCAATTGAAATATATGTACTAGGTCTATTTGTTTCCTGTCAGACTGATTTGTTTATTTTTAATTCATTCGTATTATATTAAAATTTACACTCAAGGAATTTAAGCTTATCTCAGTGATTACTAATTTTACAATATTAATGAAAATGAGTTTGAAATGTCTCCTTTAAGTTTCAATGTGACAGATTTATTTTTCAATCTATCAAAAGTGGTAAATTATATAAAAGTTTTCGTAATTAAAAATAAATAAATTGTAAAATTTATTTTATTTGGTAAATTTGCTTCATCCTGCTACATAATAATATATATACCATATACATCAGACACCGAATATATCACCACTTAAAAAAAAAAAAAAAAAATTCGTGGCGTGGAATCGCTTAATGCAATTTTTTTTTTATTTCTATAGTAAAAAATCGCTATGTATGTGAGGTAAATTGTACCTAAATAAATTTATTTACTATAATGTTGATTAAATAACGAATCTTTTCATGCTAATCTCTTTTTTATTGTTATATATTTATACAACTTTTAGGTTTAATGTTTTTTTATGTTTCATATTTTAGTTTCAGCTTTTAAATTATATATTGCCACTATTATGAGACAGTGAAAGTTTAAAATCTTAGATTTCATATGCATCTGAGTCTTATCATACATATTTTAAACAAAATTACAAAGGATCAATTACATACCTAAATATAATACCTTTTATCCATGGATTTTTCGCAAATTATACATAAATACGCTTAAAAAATTATAAAGAAAGGCAAGATACATTTCAATTTAATTGCTAGCTTTTTTCACATTCTGAAAACCTGACAAACCTTATTTAACAAATTTTAAATGCCATTAAAAAATATGAATACAATTTTTTATTGCAGGGATTTTATACTAAATATTCAAATGGAACAATGGAATCCGTTCCTAAACTTTATATGCTTGTAAAAACAATCATTTTTAAAGTTCAAAAAATAAAAATATAATACTTTCCTTCCAACAATTTTGGTTAAAAGCAATATACAATGCCGATAAGTAAGTATAGACAGCGACTAAATCTTCCCTTCAAAACCTTATCCATCACAGTATCGAACTTTTAATGTACAGATTTTTTTACATTTTATAAATTCAGTTTTTTTTATTCCTTTGAACAGTTTGGCTCAAAATGAGCTAGCTTGTGATGTTGGAAATGATTCCCTTCCAAGATCTTACAGTAGGCAAGCCATCTGCAGGGCCAGTCCTCTGCGGATATACTTCTACCCTATCACGCCTCTACCTCAACAACTTTATTCCAACTTAGATTATTTTCTTGGACTGGCCTTCTGGTATTCACAATTTCTTTTAAATATTTATCTTAATCAGCTAGACCTCTTTGAGATTGAGCTGATCTTGGAGGTCTACAAACAAAGAATAATTTATTTTAAAATTTTTTTTATATGTTCAGTAAGAGGTATATCATAGGACAAAGGGTTCTGGTTTTATATCAGTAATTATTCACAGGATTGGCAAACATATTACCATATTAGCAAGTTCAGTAAGAGGTATATCATAGGACAAAGGGTTCTGGTTTTATATCAGTAATTATTCACAGGATTGGCAAACATATTACCATATTAGCCACAATTTATGAAACTAAACTAATAATTGAGTTCTTCGTCCTGCTGAAAACTATGTCGAATTTGACCCAAATTTCCCAAATACACGTTACATACAATTTTACTTTATTCGTCATCTAGTACAACTTAATTACAATATTTATGTAACTCGAAATTAATCAATTGAATTTAAGTTGTTATTTGTGATTTTGAAACTGGATTCCTTGGAGGAGATATAATTTTTTCAACCTTGGATAAAACTTTTAATTACTTTAAAAAACGAGCAATGTCCTTTTGAACCGAAATACTTATTTAGATTTACTTGGTGAGACATCGAGTTGGTTGGAAAATGAGTGAGGATGTGTGCTAGTAAAAAGAACATAATTATTGATATAATTATTGATAACATTATTATTGATATGATATGATTATAAATATGATGGTTACTTTGCTTCTGTACGTTGTCTGATCCGATGCAAGATAGTAGTTGTCCGTAACATCACTAAAGCGTATGTGTCAAGTCCTGTAATGTGTAAGTGGTTTCACTAACAAAATTTAAAACTATTTATGACTTTTAATCAAAGAAAAGTTTTTTTCTGTTGCCTTAAAATTTAACACTTAAATTTCTCATACAACAATATTTTATAAAAAAATATGAAGTAAAAACTCGACAAAGCTTTGTGACTTTGGCTGTGATGCCCACCTCATTTAAGCTATATTGAAAAATAATGGTTTATTTATTAAAAATCTAGGTCATATTACAGGCAACATATATCTTATATCTCAAGTACTTTTATTATAACGAGTCGTTGCCCTTTGATACTCGACGGACACAGCTCCATTTGTCGCAAGTGGAACGCTAGGCAGATGGTGCGAAACATGTATAAAATGTACTTTTTAAATTGCTATATTTTCAAATTAATTAGTTGTTTTTTTTTTTTATAATTAGGTATTTTGAGATACAGGCCTACTACTAAACGATTCAACAATCAAAACTTACTTTTTGATCCTTCGAAAAAACTGTGTAGTTTAAATAGTAAAGCATTGTATTTATTCAACCCATTTATAAGATAAGTATCTAAAGGCCGAGCATTTGCTCGGTAAACCCAGACAGGGATATTCATTATCGTGATGTTAGTTGTAGAATAGGCTACGTTTTTTATTTACTGGCCATAGTAAACCAAATCCTTCCTGAGATTTTCCTTTTCTACTGTATTTAGATAAAATACCTCGTGTATTTACAATCAGCTGATTAAAAGCTTGTAAAAAAATGATTGTGAATTTTTGGAAATGTAGACTTTTTTATAAAGAAAGTAATACAAGGGTAATGTGAATAAAACTTGCCAATATAGAAACATGAGTTTCATAATTCCTTCATTTGGTACAAACTGCATGTAAATCACTTAAGTTGAATTCTCAGACGAACTGTCCAAAAGTTTGAAAATGTTAGCTTTTCAAACGTTACATCTCCATAAGAAAAGTTTATTTTCCATTTTTGACCGATTTAAAGTAAATATTTTAGAAAAAAATAAGACCTGCTAATATAGGACCGAAAACGTTTGTTTTGGTTTAACCCGCATGTAAATCGGCCCGGTAGAAGTCTCAAACTGTCCAAAGGTGTTTTTACCTTATTGTTTTAATTATATACATAACATGTTTATTCATAGAAAGGTACACACAACTCGTCATTATCTTTAATGAATCTTGCATAATCATGAAAATCTTTTTAGATTAATGCATAGTTACTAATAAAAATATGATAGTGTTTATTATTAGATAAAATATATTTAATGTTACTTTATATATTTTCTGAAACACAGTTGAAATTAAATTATTTATATATATTAGCTTTTATATGATTCCACTGTTTAAAACAGACGTTTTCTCATGAATTTAATTATTTATAGCAGGCCCTTTTGATGGTTACTGTTTCAGACATTAATTAGTTATGCTTTAGCCTCCTTTGTTATAAAACACGCTATTTCATTAACATGAATCAGCCTTCTGTAGATGTTTAGTTTACTATTATGTCCAAGCAAATTTTATTAAAACATTTATTGTTTGTTATTTATGGCAAATATATAATATTGCCCGTGACTGGATTTATTAAAGAAATAGTAAAATTCTTTTAGAGCAACGAAATCTTTTTCCTTTAGAATCATATTGACACATTAAGGTAGTAGTGGGCGTAGCCCCGAGCAATGAGGGAAAAAACGGTTTCGTAAAACCTTTTCTTAGAGAACACCAATAAGCAAAAAGGAACGACCATGTCGATTTTAACCCCCCCCCCCCCCCCCGCCCACAGGTCTATTGTCATAGTAGTCCTAGCTGTGCGACGGAGCTCTAAGCTTTGTCAATGAGCATCCATGAGTAAATAGGAACGTCCATGTAAAATTTCAATGCCATATGCTTTAGATTATTTTGAAGTCATGTGGACCAGAGTTCTAAAGTACTTTAAAAAGTATATTTGCAAAACTGTTTCGTAGTGAGCCCTTATTAGTAAAAGGGAACGTCCATGTGAAATTTTTAAAACGAAACGGTGCAAAAAGTTTCCTAAAAATTCGTTCAAGTCTAGGCTAAACATAAAAGTCTCGAACTATTTCGTGTATTGTAGCGGAATCCAGTGGTTCGTTTGCGAAGTTTTTTTTTAAACCGTCTCATAAGAAGTACATAATGAAAAGGTTAATATGAACCAGCTATTAAAAACGCCATCCTATATTAATATTACCTATCATATATTAATATGAAAGGTAATATGAACCTGTGCAAAAAGTTTAGTAAAAATTATCTCGTTAGTTCAATATGTATAAAAAGGTGGGTTTTTGCGAATTCTCCCGTCTGGGTTACGAATTTTTCATAAATAAAAATTAGCAAGCAGCTAGAAGGTAATACGAACCCGTGTACAAACTTTGTACACATCCGTTTGGTGATTCTGGAGATATTGAAAACTCGCGTATTTTCGTCGATTCCCGCGGTTGGATAGTGAATATTTTATAACAATTATACTAGCGAGCTCCTAAGATGCAAGACGAACATACGTTCAATGTTTCATGTAAATCCGTTCGGTAGTTACTTAGATTTCGGGAAGAGTCAGAAAGTCAGTCAGTGAGTCGTGAGTGGTATTTCGCTTATATTTGTCATCCAAACATTCTCGTATCATATTTAATTACTTTTCTGTCATTAAGACAAATTCATTCTTCAACCCTGCTCTTATCAAGTTATAAATAAACTTGGTTATGTATTAAAATGTTTTTATTTATTGTAAATATATATTTGTTGCATTGTGGTATATATATATTATTTAATAGCTAAGGCTTTTTTGTGTTGAGAATTCCTACTGCAGTTCTCAACCGATTATTAAGTTTTTGGTGTCTCAAGATAGGGCTTGGTCTGTAGTTGTTTCCGCCAAAAATTTATGAGAATCAGACTTAAAATACGTGTGCTATACACAAATAAATTTGAAATAATCCCATTAGAATAACATTGGGAGGTTGAGCATTTAAAACATCTGTTAATTTACAGCTGTCAGCAGATTTTTGTGGTTGATTCCATATATTTACAATATTGGATTGGTCGGATGTCACTGATCTAGAACTAATTGTACGTAACATTTGCATTGTATCAAAAAAATTAAAATTGCGAGTAACACGTACACTAGTTCTCTTTAAAAGTTTTAATATAATAAAATATAAATAAAAATATTTGACTGTGGTTGTTTGTGTTACTTTATTCATTTTTTTTTTTTTAATAGACGTTTGACTCCATATTCTGTCAAATTATAAATAGAATAAAAATAATATAAATCCATGTTGTGTAATTTTTAAAAGCATTATCAAAATAATTCATTGGTATCGTGACACAATCGTGATATAAAGAAAAATCATAGCACTAATGTTATTTTATGGATATCTTGAAAACTCAATAAAAAGGTCACCTAAGTATATTTATCGAGTTGTAATATTTTTAACCATTTCAATAAAAAAACTGATATTTTTTACAGGACTTTCTCTAGTTATTTACCAGTAATAAAAAAAAATAATAATGGAAATATCAATTAAAGAGTATCATTATTAATTTTAAGTTTACATTGATGTTTTTAAAATTCTACTCAAAGTTTTCTTGTTTCTCATGCGATCTTACAGAATACCCTACAAGAGTCCCAGAACATTAGTTGTATACGAAACAGACCAAATATCAAATTATTCTAATATTTTATAACTTATTTAGTTCTTTCTTTGTTAGCTTTGTATGTTAGTGTCTCGTTTGGTTAAAAACCTCTTAAGATAATTTTATTCAAATTTGGTACTTCTTAGTTCACAATAGTATATTTTGTCACTAGTCCGGTAAGTGGCAGTTAACGGTGCAAGATCAATTGCCGGTACATTACTGTCGGACGAGTAACAAACAATACTTTTCGTCCTACCACCCTTAGCCTAGTATTTGGTCTGGTCAAAAGTTAATAAATTTTGACCTCTACACCCCTTCTTCCATTGTAATATGTTTAATCTTGTTTTTGAACTATTTTTAGCTGTTTAGTACTGATAAAAATTGAATTCGAACAATTAATATCATTGAAGGTTTGTTATTGTTTCATGTATGCTAGACCCAATAAAATTTCTGAAACCTGTACAACGGAATACTGTAAGTTGAATCGCAGAGCTAGTGGTGTCAAATCTTAAAAGTTTCTTTTCCGCCCTAGTCTCAAAAATCCTTTTTTCTACCACTGCATGGAAATAATCACATTGTCACATATGTAAATCGCACCCATAAAATATCATCAACCTTTTCTCTAGAATTGTAAATGTGTCATCTACAATTCTCTAGTGGCAAAGACGTACTTTGCGCTTTTTATACACAAATAGATATTTCCAGACAGTTTACCTAACCCACCGAGAATCGACTAGTTTCGATCACAATTGACTGCTCTGAAAACCTTTGTTTATCGCTAGAGTATGATGAAAGACTATTTTTCACTCTAATGCCACAGAATAAATAGCAGGCAATAACATTAATGAACAGGAAAACATATTTATGTTGGTTAAAGACTTTTGAAAAAAAAATTAGAAAAATATTATGACTTCAACACATTAAATATATAACTTAATTTTTAATATGAATTCTTGTCTAATTTATCTGAGCCGTAGAATATACTTTTGTTAGTACAGTACTTTAATTTAAAAGTCACGGAGATAGATACATTTAGTAGTAGAAACAATGAATGAAATATTGTTTTCAAGATCTAACACTAGTTTACTCTGTTGTTAGTGATAAAGAAATTGGAACCTCTTTCAAATTGGAATGTTTTATATTGAGCATTCTAAATATAAAAAGAATTGGGATGGTAATTAAAATTTTTAAAGTTAAAATTTGAAAATCACAAAAAACAAACATAAAAAGTTCATGGTATTTACTATTATAAAACTTTTTAAAATTCCAAAATTTTTTAATTTTATACATTGTATTTTTTTAATTTTATAATATATAGCTGTCCCGCTTGAATCACTATTTTTTCTCGATGGAATTAGACATTCTCTATAATATAAAGGTTCGTCTATAAATTTAAATATTTTAGGAACCATTAAGAAATCCTTTAGTCTCAAGATATTTCTATAAATATATAAAATCAATATTTGTTTTAAATCGTAAACATAACAAGATTTTTTCATGATACAACGAAACTTTTTACACGTGTTTCATGTCGTTATGCCATTTCCTAATTATTGATGCTAATCACTGTTAAACTGATAAAACATCCATAATTTAATTGCTAATTAGGTAACATCTGATCCAGTTAAATAGGACCTGACCGGCGTAATTATCAGCATTCTAACTAGAATATAATTAAAATAAAAAAAATAATGATAATGAGTTTGCTCCCTGGTGTTTGATATTTAGTCAGATTATGCTACGGGTTTCAAAAATGTATATAGATTTACATGTATAATTGTGTTATATATAATAGCATTTACATAGTTTATTCAACATAAATATGGATTTGAACAGTTCCAATTCTATTTTTTTTTCAATTCTTAATTTTAATTCATCTGAGAATAGGATTATCTTAATTTTTTAACAAGCCATTTTATTAGTAAAACAAATTTACTATGTTTCGGAACTGGAATATAATCCCCTGTTCAGGAGGATGAAATACCTAAAAAATAACAAAGTTAGTAAAAACACACCAGACGATCCTGGAGAATTCCATAGCCAAACATCAAAACAGAAAAGGCAGTCACAAAAATTAAATAAAAGACTAATAAGTGCACCAAGCTTAAACCAAAAACAGTAAAAACAGTAAAAATCAAAGCCCAAAAAATTAAGTTGAAAAAAATAAACTGAACCAATCAGAAGACAGCACGCGGGAGTTAGTCACACCCCAGCTGTGGTAAAGTGTATTTTTTAAATTAAATTAAATTTAATTTTATTTTTTTACTCCTTTCATAGTTTTCTGTTTAAGCTTGGTGCATTTATAAGTGTTTTAAGTAGTGCAAAAGTAAGGCTGCTGGCTCACTTCAAGGTCAACTGAGCGATGACGTCATCGAGGTCAATGACCCCACCGATGACGTCATCGATGACGTCATCGATTACGCAATCGATGACGTCATCACTAATGACGCCACATCCATGACGTCACACCCATGACGTCACAGAAATGACGTGCGGATGACGTCATCACCCCTTACGTCACCAAAATGACGTCATCGATGTCACAAAGGTCAAGGTCACGCTGAAACCTAAAATTTTTCGGCACTTTTGCGGTTTCTCGCACTACGCTCCGAGTTTTAGTCCGGTTCCCATGACCTTGACGACTTGGAGCGAATTTGCGATGAGAAACAGCAAAAGTGCCGAGGAAACTTGAAGTTTGCAACGTGACTCTGCCTAAACCGTCATGTGACACCGCTCGGGTGACCTTGAACTAGCCCAGCTGCCTTACTTTAGACCAGTACTACAACCGCGATGTGCACCCTACGACAGACACCGAGCGACTGACTGTCCGGCTCTGTGTACTCTAGGTATATCGGCTTGAGAGACTAAGACTCTAAACTGTCAGGAATGGGAGTAACTAACTGAATTTTGCAAGGAAAAGTCATTTTATCCAATATTCTAAACAAATCTTCATCAGTAAAACTTAAATTAGTCTGTTTGGTATAAAACCTAGGGTGTCCGCGCAACAGTCTTCGCCATTTAGCTAAAGTTGAAACCCGTTTGACTTTGAGTTTGGGACAGTGAGCAACTAATAAAGTCTTAACACGGCTAAGTTTCTTACCCAGAGTGTCCCGCGACATAGCCTCCCCTCACAAAAGTCCGCACAATACTGAGAGACTGTTGGTAGCGCATGAGTGAAGGGAAAAGTGGTGGGGGAAACAGCAGGAGCGGGGAAAGGTCACAGTGGTGGGGGAAGGTGAGGTTGAAAGCTGGAGTATCGCATCACTTCACCATGAGCTGTCCTACAGTCAACACACTGTTCTCGCAGCCCGAGTTGGCGCAAGAAGAAACCCTACTGTACAGCTTAAGCTGTGAGGGGCAAGGAAGAAAAGTTAAAGTTGAAGTTATGGTAAACTCTAAGGTGAAGAGCCGTCTAAATAAAGTGATTGTAATCTTTCAATCCCCAATAACCTTAGAGAAATACCACTTTATAAAGCGACACCTTAGTTGGCAAAACAAAGTGGAATTGGAAAAGATTACAGTGAAATTAATTTAACTTAAAATTTGGACTGGACACTCTTGGCGATACCACGTGGCGTGCAAACGCCACCCTAAACATTACAAGTTAGGTTATTGAGCACCTCTGGTACGATAACCGATGTGCTAGAGTTAAAGTGTGATGACCTTGAGTCAAAACACTGAAATACTACAAGTCGATATCGTCCCAGAGTTAAAGTGTAGTGACCTACATTCAGAACTTGTAAAATTACTTACATATAGAGAGCTAGAGAACAGCGAGACGCACCGCATGGAAGCCGGAGACATACTGGCGAAGCGGTGTTGTGCAGCCTAGGGACCCAGTTGTGGTGGGGGTATAGCCAACACTTAGAGTACAAGTGTTGTGGGTGACCTTGACCCACTTAATTTACCTGCCCCCCCCCCCGACAAAAAGTGCGAACCCCCCCCCCCCCCCGACAAAAAGTGCGAACCCCCCCCCCCCCGACAAAAAGTGCGAACCCCCCCCCCCCCGACAAAAAGTGCGAACCCCCCCCCCCCCCGACAAAAAGTGCGAACCCCGTCCGTGTGGCCTTGACCCACAAAGATTTATAAAAATTTACTGCATTGATAAAGTTAAATAGTAAAGGTAGGGTACGGGAGTAGACCCCCGTGTAAAACAATTTTAAACCAATTTTAGCATGGGTCCTCTCAGGCATGCAATATTGCGGCTGGGTTTGGGACTCGGTCCGTTTGTATGCTGACATGCAGACCACAGCTGTGGCCAATTTGCGGTGGCCCCTGCACTCGGACCGAGGGCGTAAGCCACTAGGGCTGTCCTCAACCTCTCTCAAAATTAAGTAAATGTTTTGTTAGCTATTGAAAAGACAATGCAGTAAATGTTTACAAGTCTTGCGTGGCGAAGGGAACACGACATTGGATGTTGCCTTGTTGTCATAGTTGGGTCTCTTTGGAGGCTACAGCGATGACAACCCAAGTGCCCCACACCCCCATCGGGGGTGTGGGGCTTAATTTTTTAAAGTTTTACCGTGACCTTGACCTAAATATATAAAAGTTTTCAAAATTCTTTAACAGTCAGGTCTTATTAACAAGGTAAATATATTAAGCTCTTTTAAAAAATGTACAAGTCAAGTAACACACAAGGTTTGACTCGTCTATAAGTGTGTCTTTTTTGGAGGCTTCAGCGATGTTAACATAAACGCCTTAAGGGAGGCTTATTGTTTTAAATTGACCCCCCCCCCCCCGACAAAAAGTGCGAACCCCCCCCCTCCCCCTCCCCCCCCCCCCCGACAAAAAGTGCGAACCCCCCCCCCCCCACAAAAAAGTGCGAACCCCCCCCCCCCCCGACAAAAAGTGCGAACCCCCCCCCCTCCCCCTCCCCCCCCCCGAACTTTTTTTTTTTGGGGAAAAATTTTTGACCTTGACCAAAAAGTTTTTTGCTCCGGACGAGAAGTGCCCCCCCCCGGGTACCTTGGGCGTGGTCACCCGGTGGGGATATAAGGCGGCCGGGTTGCACGCATTTCTCATTTTAGCTCCAGCGCTTATGCTGACCGGTTCTTAAAATGTATCGTCGTATACCTTATGATCCTTCGTACTATAATCTGTTTGGTATTAATAGTATTACAGACAATGAGCAGAAATTGTATAAAAAGTTTTGTTGTTTACTTGATAGAACGCACAAACTACCACCAAATACTTTCACCTACAAGCTACCCCTGATAGACAAGGATGATGTAAGCAAACTAACAACAATTCAAGTGAAATTTCTCGAAGAAAAAATCCTTGTTTGTGTAAGAGAAGTGTTTCATAATGAATATTCAAAAAGATTGGCTTTCGACTTTATTAAGGAACATGCAGGACGTGAAAAAGAACAGTACCCAGGATTATATTATTTATATCTTTTTGAGAATGGAGCAAGTGTAACGGTAGAAATAAGTATCAAACTAATGTAATTCTCCCAACCAAGTGTTAAACTAGGACTTGAACTTGGACTTGATTGAGGTTTTTTGTAGAACAGAGCGGGGGATAGATCACTTTGCGGCAATGGACTAGCATGCTGCTTAGTGGTTTATCCCCCGCTCAAAGGGTATCTTTACGCGACCTTGACTCACATAAATGCATAGTTTGTGGGGGTATAAAAAAGGGTAAACCAATTGGATGGATACACCACTTCTATACCATGGCTCTATTGCAGTGCTCTATCCCCGCTAAAAATAATAATTCCAAGTGACCTTGTTCCACATAAACTTGCTCAAACAGACATCTTTCAAAATATTTGTACAAAGTAGTGGATTTAGACCAAACATTATTGGTTTATCAAGCCTGTTGAAGAATATATTGAAAATGGGTGTTTAAAAGCCAAATCTACTAAATGATTGATAAACCGGATGTATATGACGTCACCTTCCCCCACCCTTCAACCTCGGGTATAAAGGGACCCGGTTGAGCGCGCTGCTCATTATTGCTTGGACATTCACCGAGTGCACACTCAAAGCCAAACTTGTTCAAAAATGGCTCTTTGCGATATTTGTGGTGAGTTTTTCCAAGATGAAGATATCTTTGTTTTACACCGAGAATTGCATCATGAAGAAAACAGAAAAGAAGAGATTGTTGTAAGTGAAGAAGACTTGGATGCGTTTGATCGGTTATTGGAAAACTACCAGAAACAGATGGACGAGTGTGATAGCTATCTACAGTTACACCGAGAATTGCATCGTGAAGAGGACAGAAAAGAAGAGATTGTAGTAAGTGAAGAAGACTTGGATGCGATTGATCGGTTTTTGGAAAAACCCCAGAAGCAGAAGGACTGGGCTAGCTATTTACAGTTAATGCAAAGAAGAAGACCAAGTGTTATTCAATTTGCCGGAGCTGGACCATCTACAGCTGGAGGATTTATTGAAAAGGAAATGGAAGGAAAAAAAGTGGAAGATGTAAAACAACTGCGTACCCAAGAAGAGGATATGGAAGAAGAGGATACAGAAGAAGTGGAAGAAATAAGACAACTGCGCACCACAGCCTTGCCAGGACCAGTTGTAACTCATTTCAAAATTAATAATGTGCAATTGGAATTGGAAAACTTTATAACCCAAGCTAAAAATTTAGTTGTAAAAACATTGATGGAAGAATTGGCAAGATTGAACTTTATTAAATTTGGATTGGTGTTGGAGGCTATGTTTACTAATACCAATGGTGAAAACTCACCGAGAGCATTCATTGCTAAAAACCGAACCCTTACAACCACATCTGATATCAACGAAATTTTAGAAGATTGTTTGAATGAACTGCTAATGAAACTCCAAGAACACGAAGGAAGAGGATCTGGCTGGACGCTATCATCGATTGAAGGTATGGATGTGAGGGTTCACAAGCATGGATATGGTATGAGGGGTAGCAGCTTTATCCCTCTACCAAAGAAAATTAAAGACACCAACTCTTGCAGAAATGTTACAAACGGGGATAATGAATGTTTTAAGTATGCGATGCTAACTAAGTATGTAAAACATAATCCTTGTAGAGTTGGTAGGGAATATTATGAAAACGAACACCGCTACAACTTCCGAGGAATGTCGTATCCTGTGAGTCTTAATCAAATTGCAAAATTTGAGAAACAAAATCCAGGTGTTTCTGTTAACGTGTTCGGCTTAGATGATTCGAACAATGTGTATCCTCTACGAGTTGGAAAAGTGGAGCAAAGAAACCATACTGATTTATTATTGATAACTAAAGGCGAAATTTCACATTATGTGTGGATAAAAGATTTTGAAGCATTGGTTGTACGACAATTAACGAAAAATAAAATTAGAGTGACAGTGTGTAAGAGATGCTTTTGTTTTACGAATAAAGATTTGAGACGTGGAGGATCGGAGTGGTTGAAGGAACACCAAAGACTTTGTAATGACAACTATGAAGTGAAGATTAGTCTGCCGCCGCCATCTCGAGCGTTCATCCAATTCAACAAAACAGTTCACCAATATCGGATTCCAGTAGCCGTCTACGCAGATTTCGAATCCACGTTAGTACCACAGGAGCTTCCGGATGGTGAGGTGACTAGAAGAACCAAATATCAACTGCATCAACCTAACAGTTTTTGCTTATTGGTGAAATCGACTTTGCCTGAAGAACAGTTGCAAGACTATGGCTTAACATCCACTCCGATACTCTACCGTGGGGAAGAAGCCGCTAAGCATTTCGTAGACCAGTTGTATGACATTGCTGAAAAGGTGCAACGCTTATTCGGTAATGTTTTACCTATGGAACCTTTGAATCAAAATCAACAAGAAGAATACAATTTGGCAACAAGATGTTATTTATGCAAGAAGAGCTTCAGTGAAGAAAATCAAAAAGTAAGAGATCACGATCACCTGACAGGGTTATACAGAGGAGCTGCTTGTAATTCATGCAATATAAATTACAAACTGCCAAACTTTATCCCTGTCGTGTTACACAATCTTAGCGGCTATGACTCCCACTTCATTATCCCAGAGTTAGGACGAGATGATGGAAAAATCGAAGTATTAGCTGAAACATTGGAGAAGTACATCAGTTTCTCAAAAACAGTAGGTAAAATTAAACTTCGCTTCGTAGACTCTTATAGATTTATGTCATCTAGTTTGAGCAAATTGTCTGAGAACCTAAGAAGAGAAGATCTAAAAGAAACCAGCAAAATTGTACCTGAAGATAAATTGGACTTAGTAATGCGTAAAGGAGTGTTCCCCTATGATTACATAACTTCTGCAGAAAAATTCGAAGAAACCAGTCTGCCACCGATTGAAGCCTTCAATAGCAAGTTAAATGAAAGTGAAATCTCCGTTGAAGACTACAATCATGCTTGTAATGTTTGGAACCAACTAAACATTCAAACCTTAGGGGAATATTCCGACTTTTACATAAAATTGGACGTAACTCTGCTGTGCGATGTGATGGAAGAATTTCGAAACACCTGCTTCTCCGCCTATGGACTGGACCCTCTACACTCGTACACATCTCCAGGATTAGCATGGCAAGCTATGCTAAAGTCAACCAACTGTCGATTGGAACTTCTAACAGATATTGATATGGTGCTCATGATAGAATCTGGTGTACGGGGCGGTTTGACACAAGCTGTAACACGTCATGTCAAAGCTAACAACAAGTACATCCCAGGCTTCGATGAGAGACAACCATCGGTCTACCTTGGTTACTTTGACGCAAACAACCTTTATGGTTGGGCAATGTCAAATCCGCTTCCCTACGCTGACTTCAAATGGATCGACCCGGCCACCATCGGTGACATCTCACAGATTCCAAAGAATGGTCCAAAAGGCTATATTTTGGACTGTGATTTCGAATATCCGGAGCACCTTCATGACCATCACTACGACTTGCCTCTCCTAGCCAAGACTGAAGTTTCACCGACAGGAAGATGGCCGAAATTGATGATGACGTTGGAGAATAAAGATCGGTATGTGGCTCACTACTGGGTAGTTCAACAAGCTCTTGAATTGGGTCTACGTGTGGTGAGAATTCATAGAGCAATTGAATTCACCCAGTCTTGTTGGTTGAAACCATATATTGATTCCAACACTACAAGAAGAGCAGCAGCAACATCAGCATTTGAAAAGGACTTTTACAAATTGATGAACAACGCCATCTTCGGGAAGACCTTAGAAAACAAAAGAAAACACAAGATTGTAAAATTAGTAAGTGATCCTAAGAAATTGGAAAAATTAGTGCAAAAACCAAATTTTGGAACATCTATGATTATAAACGAAGATCTAGTTGCCGTAAGTATGAAGAAAACAACAATAGTGATGGATCGTCCGTTATACATTGGAATGTCAATTTTGGATATAAGTAAAACTTTAATGTATGATTTCCATTACAACAAAATGGTTAAACACTACGGAAGAGACAACATTGGAGTTGCATACATGGATACCGACGCGTTTATCTACTGGATAAAGACTTTGGACATGTATGAAGACCTAAGGAGTTTCCTATACAAAGACGATTTTGACTTCTCTGACTATCCGAAGAACCATCCAAATTACAACGAAAAGAATAAAAAAGTAATCGGAAAATTTAAAGATGAAGCAAATGGAATGCCTTTAGAAGAAATAGTGGCACTGATGGCAAAATTGTATTCATTTAAAATGTACAACAAGAACAACACACCCACAGTCAAGAAAGCAAAAGGAGTCAAAACATCGTACTTGAAGAAACATGTGACATTTGACCATTACAAGACCTGCTTGTTTGAAGATTCTACAATGTCTGCAACGTTCAACACTATCAGAAGCTTTAAACATGAGGTCTACAGTGTCACTGAAGTTAAAAGAGCACTGTCAGCTCGAGATGATAAAAGGCATATTATGCCGGATAAAATTCACACTCTTCCTTTTGGACACTACTCTCTAAACCCTATCGACTAGTAACCTATTCTTCGCCCCTCTACAACTTCGACCTTATTCCTTTCTCCTTCCGTAAAAAAATGGGGAACACGGCAAGTCAAACGCCGTGTTCCCCATTTTTTTACACAAGTTTGGATGACCTTGACCTATATAAATGATGTTAATATTTAAGACAACATTCATTGTTATTATACATGTGATACATGAAACATTCAAACCTGCAATATGAAGAACTTGAAGCAAGAAATTGTCAACGAGCTTCATAAACCTGCAAGAAGAAAGTTTCCACGAAGAAATACAGTGATAAAAGGAATAAATGATTTATATCAAGCGGATTTAATCGAAATGATTCCTTATAGTAAACAAAATAGAGGATTTAAATACATATTGACTATTATTAATTGTTTTTCAAAAATGGCAGATGCTTTACCACTAAAAGATAAAAGTGGCAAAAGTGTTACAAAAGCAATGGAAACAGCTATACAAAGAGACAAACATACTATAAAACATTTACAAACTGATGATGGAAAAGAATATTTTAATAAGGAATTTGCAAATTTAATGAAAAAACACAACATTAACCATTACTCAACCAATTCAGAGGTAAAAGCATCAATAATTGAAAGATTTAACAGAACTTTAAAAGGTGCGATGTATAAGATGTTTTCCAACAGAGGATCACACGTATGGATTGATGTGTTACCAAAACTTATAAGCGATTACAATAACAAGTTTCATAGAACTATCGGTATGAAACCAAGCCAGGTGACTAATAAAAATGAAAAACTTGTATTAAAACGTATAAAAATGAATACTAAACCAAAAGTTGAAAAACTAAAGCCTAAAAGGTTTAATGTTGGTGATAAAGTGCGAATAAGCAAATACAAAGGTGTATTCAGTAAAAGATATCTTCCGAACTGGACAAATGAGGTATTTACCGTATTTAAGGTGCAACCTACAGTACCAGAAACTTACATTTTAAAAGATAATAAAGGACAATTGCTTGAAGGAGGTTTTTATGGACATGAAATGTTAAAATCAACAGTAGGTGATGTATATCTAGTAGAAAAGGTGTTGCAACGCAAAAAAGATAAGGTTAAAGTAAGATGGTTAGGATTTAATAAGACGGAAGATTCTTGGATACCTAAAAAGGATCTAATATAATGATAGAGCATCATTTTGGGTTGAACCATTACAAAGGATGGAGATAATACCGCAAAAAGACAATTTTACTATTAATAATATAGATGAACTCACAGTGGATGGTTCTCAATTCAATACTGGGAAACACGGTGTTTTGTTACCAAACACGGTGCGTTGTCTGGTTACCGGTCCTTCCAATTGTGGAAAAACAAATGTAGTATTCAATTTGATTACAAACCCTAAAGGCTTACGTTTTAATAATTTATATGTATTTTCAAAGTCACTACAACAACCGAAATATCAGTTATTGGAACAAATACTCAATAATGTACCTGAAGTTAAATATTTTAAATTTAACGCGAGCGAGAGTGTCATGCAACCGCAAGAGGCTAAACCATTCTCAGTATTCATATTTGACGATGTATCTTGTGAAAATCAAAATACAATAAGGAATTACTTCGCCATGGGTCGACATAACAACATAGATAGCATTTATATTGGTCAAACTTACAGCAAAATACCGAAACAGCTCATTAGAGACAATGCAAACATGTTAATTGTATTTAAACAGGATGAAACCAACCTAAAACACATATATTATGACCATGTAAGTGCGGATATGCCATTCGAACGATTTAAAGAGTTGTGTGGAAAGGCTTGGGCTGAAAAGTATGGGTTTTTAACAATTATAAAGGAACAACCGCTAAACAATGGTCGATACAGGATAGGATTTGATAAATTTATACTAATACACTGATCATGATGTAAAACATTCATTGTTGTACAACACGTCTTGCTACAAACATGGTTAACCAAGAAAAGTTAATAAAGGAAATAAAATCACTTAGTGATTCTATTCGGGATAAAAACAGAGCATTAAAATTAGGTATTAGCGAAAGGGAGAAATTTCTTGAATCTACTTTTAAACCTATTACTGAACCCTTGAAACAATTAAACAAAAAATTTGCTAAACCCGTTTTGGAAGGAGATGCAATTGCACCTATTACAAAGTTTGAAAGAGAAAATATAAAATCAGAAGATTTTAGTGATGAAGACCTGGAATCCTCTACATATAGTGGTTTTACCGGTGAAGAACCTGAAAGAGAGCTAGAATCACCAGACTATAGTGGTATAAGAGAATTATATGAAGTAAAAGCTAAAAGAGGACATGAAGATGTATCAACTGCTAGTGAAGAGGAAAAAGAAGAAGAAGCAAGGGAAGGTCCGTCAAACATAAGCTTGTTGGGTGAAAACATTCATAACAAAGGACCTTTAGGAAGGAAATACATGATAAAAATGTTAGCTGGAATAAATCCTAATAAAAACTACCATAGTTATGGAGTAAGATTAACAGAAGAAGGTTTAATGGTTGGTAATAGCCCGGTAAACATTGATGAAGATGATAATATTATTGTTGGTAATCAAAGATATAAGGGCACAAGAGGATTATTTGAATTATTATTTGAAAAAAAGCCTTTAGAATTGTTAGTTAAAGAAGAAGATATGGAAGCATATAAACAGATTTTGGAACACACCAATGCATACAGGAGGAAGTATTTAGCTGACCAGCCAGTTTTTAGATCTAGGTCTTTAAAATATAGAGTATTTGTATCCAAGTTAATACCAACAACGAGAAGACAACCAATGCCGATAATGCCAAGAAAACCTGTAAAACGAAGGTTTGTGTCATCCACTTTGGATATAAGTGCTCCAGAACCAAGAAAAAGAAACAAATCTGTTACAGGTACAGGTTTAATGAAGAAACTATATAACACAAATGTGATTTATTACAATAATATCAATAAATTGGTGGATAGAATGAAACTAATACATGAAGCTAAAGAAGCGGGTCATACTGGATTGGAAAACGAATGGGTGGCTTTAGTGGATGAACTCCGAAACCGTGGGGTAATCTCATAAAAATGCGTTACTCCCTAGATTACTATTCAGTTGCACCATGAGTGTCGACAAGTTCGGACGTTACTCCTCGGATGGGTTATATTACGCAAATAATTTAAAAAGAGGTGCTGGTTTACCACAAACACCTGATGGAGATTATGATATAACTAATAAAAGGTTAAAAAACATAAAAGATCCCACAGATGAAAACGATGCAATAAATTTAAAAGTATTAAAAGAAAATATATCACCAACATTAAGACTACAGAAAAACACATATGACGCAGGTAATCATAGAATTGTCAATGTTGGTAAGCCAAATCAAAACGCTGATGCAATAAACAAAGGTTATTTATCATCAGAATTAAAAAATACGCTAAAATTCAATGGAAAAACGTATACTGCTGAAAATAAACGTATATCCAACGTAGATGATCCTAAAGATGCAAAAGACAGCGTAAATAGACGCTATTTACATTCATTAATACCTGAAAAGACAAAAGATGGTTTTTCTTTTTATAAATTTGTTATTAACGATATAGGTTATCCGAAAAATGAAAATGATGCTGTAAATTTAAAATATATAAAAGATCATTGTATTACACGTGATGTAGGAGTTATTGATTGTCTAGGTAATTGTTTAGCGAATGTTAAAGATGGTTCGGCACCATCAGATGGTGCAACAGTGGGTCAAATGATGGAAACCTTAAAACAAGAAACAACCTCTTTTGTAAAACAAGATCAAGTAGTATCAAAGCAAGGGGATGAATTTGTTCAAGGTAATGAAAATTTTAATTTATTAACATACAAAAATAATGCTTGGGATTGCATGGGTAAAGGGTTATCAAATATGGGATGGGGTTATGAAAAACATGATGCAGCTGCTTTATCACAAACCGTACATCTAGATCCAGATCATTCTTTTAGATTTTTTACATGTAAAAATAAAGTAATAAAAAACTTGCATAATGGAAGAGATCCAAATGATGCTGCAACTGTAGGACAAACATTACAATATGACAGTGCAAATAAAGAGTTTATTTATAATAAGCAAAGATTTAAATTAATGGATGTAAATGATTATCAAAATATATTAATTGCAGATCCAAATTCATTTAGCGGATTTAGAAAATTGTCTGGTGAACAATTTATTCATAAAAATCATGTGTTTCGAAATGAATCAGACGGAGCATTAGTTAGTGGAAATTTTAAATATTTTAAATGTCCCGGGAGCGATGAAAATGTAACTGATAAAGACTAAGAATTTGTATAAAAACTGATACGGGTTAGAAATCGAGACTAATATTATAAAAATGGGTTACACTCTAGAATGTTATTCAGTTGCACCATGAGTGTTGACAAGTTCGGACGATATTCCTCGGATGGATTATATTACTTTAATACTTTAAAAAGAGGTGCTGGCTTACCACAAACACCTGATGGAGATTATGATATTAGTAATAAACGGTTAAAAAACATTAATGATCCCACAGATGAAAATGATGCAATAAATTTAAAAGTATTAAAAAAAGAGATATTACCAACACTGAAACTAGACAAAAACACATATAACGCGGGTAATCATAGAATTTCCAACGTCGGTAAGCCAAATCAAAACGCTGATGCAATAAACAGAGGTTATTTATCATCGGAATTGAAAAATACGTTAAAATTCGATGGAAAAACGTATAATGCTGAAAATCGACGTATATCTAACGTAGCAGACCCTGTAGATGAAAAAGACAGCATAAATAGACGCTATTTACATTCTATAATACCTGAAAAGACAAAAGATGGGTTTTCTTTTTATAAATTTGTTATTAACGATATAGGTTATCCAAAAAATGAAAATGATGCTGTAAATTTAAAATACATCAAAGATCATTGTATTACACGTGATGTAGGAGTTATTGACTGTCTTGGTAATTGTTTAGCGAATGTAAAAGATGGTTTTGCACCATCAGATGGTGCAACGGTGGGTCAAATGAAGGAAACTTTAAAACAAGAAACCTCCGGTTTTGTGAAACAAAACCAAGTAGTAACACGTCAAGGAGATGTATTTGTACAAGGAAATAAAAAGTTTACTTTGCTTGAAGAAAACAATTATGTTTGGGATGGTAAAGGAAAGTTATTGACAAATTTAGGTATTGGTGAAAAGCCTGGTGATGCTGTTACTTATGAACAGATAATACAATTAGAGCCAACTGGAAAAAATGGTGGAATTGTGATAACAAACGATTAACAAATGTTGCAGACCCTGATTATGCCAATAACGCTGTAACTGTTAATTTTCTTGTTAAAGTAATAGGTAATTTATTATTTGATATGCATAATTATATTGCAGCAGGACAACATAAACCTATTGACGAAAAAATGAGAAATACATGGATTAAACAAGAAATTCTTTATAAATATTTTTTTAATCATAACACACAAAAGTTTAGATCATCAGATTGGGGTGATTTTGATATTTAATTAAATAACACCATATATTACATCATTTATGTGCAACCTGTCATAGAGGTAACACATGGGTTACGCTTTTCGAATATAAAAGACAATCATGGCGTTTCATTACACCAGTCCATATCGAGACACTATACGGAAAGGAGGCGGTATCACGTCCACAGCGGTTTCTCTGTTAAGTAAAGCTTTAAATCGTATTCCAGTAGGATCTATCGTAAACAGAGCAATAGACGCTTTACCATACGAATTTCACATACCGGGAGGTTATCAGTATTGCGGACCAGGAACTAAATTGAAAAAACGACTGGAAAGAGGTGATCCAGGCATAAATAAGTTAGATCAGGCTTGTAAAGAACACGATATCGCATATTCCACGTTTACCGATTCAAAAAATAGGTCAATCGCTGATAAAAAGCTAGCGAATATAGCTTGGCAACGAGTAAAGTCTAGTGACGCTAGTATTGCGGAAAAAGCAGCAGCTTTAGCGGTAACAGCAGGTATGAAGGCTAAAACAGCGGTAGGAGGTGGAAAAAGGAGGGGTAAGAATAAAAAAGGATCAACCAAGAGAAAACATGGTGGTAATATTAGACTAAAAAGACGTTCTCCGAGGAAAAATAATAAAAAACCGACAATATGGTCAATGGTAAAAAACGGGGCTGGTCTATACCTAAGACCGTATCGTGCATATTAAATAAAAGAAATCAATTGGTTATACCACATAAAGCGTTGACTAATGTTGAATTATTTAAATATATTTCCTGTTTAAAAATACCATTTTCCGCGGAGTATTTATGAAAGACAGTTTACCAAAGAAAATATGGAAAAATGAGACTGGAATCGTAAATTTGGATAATACTGAAGGGTCCGGCACCCATTGGGTGTGTTATAAGAAACTAAATAGTAATGTATATTATTTTGATAGTTTTGGAAATTTGCCACCACCTAAAGAACTTGAACATTACTTTAAATCTGCTAAAAACATATATTACAACTATAAAAGAGAACAACCTGATAATACTTCAATATGCGGCCATTTATGTTTGGAATTCCTAGCTAAAAGTATCAGTCACTATTGAGATGTCTTCCTATACGGTATCATTAACAGGAAAATCGTCCACTTTACGAAGTATCCTTTTTCCAGCGTTACGCTTGCAAAAAGGAAGATTTTGGGAGGCAGCACTGTTGGATTTTACAACTTACAACTCTATTCCCAATGTTACGGAAGGTAAAAATAACTTATTACATTATTATAAAGGAAAAGATGCCAGTGGGAAGTTTACAGACTTGGAAGTTTGCACTCTACCCACAGGTTCTTATGAAATTGATCATATTAATGAATTTTTGCAAAATAAAATGGGAAAAGACAATATAACGCTAAAAGGTAATAACAATACAATGAAAGCTGAGCTTACTTCAAAATATTATATAGATTTCAGTAAGTCAGACTCAATTGGTGATTTATTAGGATTTCCCAAAGATGGAGCGATTTTAGAACCAAATAAAACACATTCCGGTAAACAAACTGTAACAATATTAAAAGTCAATAGTATAGACATAACTTGTAATATTATACAAGGAGCTTACAGAGATGGAGCAAATACTCATATAATACATACTTTTTACCCCAGTGTACCACCTGGATTTAAAATTGTTGAAAAGCCGCAAACCTGGTATATCTACCTTTGAACACCACTTTCATTTCAGACATCGTGTTGAACGTATTGGATCAAGACGGTAACTTGATAGATTTCCGAGAAGAGCCTATTACGGTTAGATTACATTTAAAATCAACACTTTAATACAAAACCATGGGTTTAACATTTAAAAGCGAACAACCTACGGGAATCCGCATTAGTAGCTCTTCAGCTGTGGAGGAGTTAACACGCGAGAACATTCGTTTCTTAGAGAGAATTGGATTAAAAGTAACCGATAATGGATATACTGGATATAGCTCAGGGTCCAACATTCGACGAAACCCTATGGGAAAAAGAATATCACACCCACAACCCTTACACTTCATCAAAATTAAACAATAATGATGAAATTCGTATTCCCATACAAAATCAAGACATTTACACACTACCATGTGAAAGTTACTTGTATATTGAAGGAAAAGTTACTAAAAAGGACGGTACTACTACTGGTACAACAGTTCCATTTATAAATAATCCCATGGCTTTCCTGTTTGATGAAATTAGATATGAAATATCAGGTGTAACAGTTGATTCTACTAAAAAAGTAGGTATTGCAACAACTTTAAAGGGATTAACATCTATATCACCTAATGAAACCAATTTAATACAACCTGCAGGATGGGTTTTACCTGCAAAAGACACAATCACTCCAGATACAAATGGAAATTTTGATTTTCATATTCCGTTACGTTTGTTGCTTGGTTTTGCTGAAGATTATAGGAAAATAATATTAAACGTTAAACAAGAATTAGTTTTGTTGAGATCTTCAAACGATAAAGATATTATTAAAGCTCCAGACGGTACAACAGATGCAACTTTAGAATGGAAATTAACATTAGACAAAATTGTATGGAGAGTTCCACATGTAAAATTAGCTGACGAGCATAGAATGCTACTATTAAGAAAGTTAAAGGCTGATCGTGATATTGTAATTCCTTTTAGAAGTTGGGAATTTCATGAACATCCCAGCTTGCCAACTACGGATCGACACACTTGGACAGTTAAAACATCTAATTATGTGGAACGAGCCAGGTATATTATATTTGGTTTACAAACAGGCAGAAGAGACACCATCACCAAACATGCAGGCCAATTTGATCATTGCAACTTGAAAAATATTAAAGTTTATTTAAATTCACAATTTTTTCCATACGATAATTTAAATGTGTCATTCGCTAATAAAAAGTACAGCATATTGTACGATACGTATGCAAGATTCCAAAGTTCATATTATGGTAAAACGAATGCACCTTTACTATCACCAGAAAAATACTTAGATGGTTACCCTATAGTTGTAATCGATTGTTCTAAACAAAATGAATCGGTAAAATCATCAAGTGTAGATATAAAAATAGAAATGGAATTCAACGCGCCTATATCGGCTAATACAACTGCATACTGTTTAATTCTACATGATAAAATCGTAACATACACACCTTTAACTGGAATTGTTAAAAATGTATTGTAAAAAAACCGGTTTTGTTACATTCCAATGCATTCCGCGAGTATAAAAGCAGAGTGTTCAGGTCGCTCCTCATCAGTTTGTTGCCTGTTCTTGTATGGGTAGCATCTTATTCAATATGGCTTCTCCTAGTGGTACACAAGAAAATGTAGTAGATATTGAGAAGGAGATATCCGACTTTTTAGATCTTCAAGGTCAACCGGAGGGAGATGAACACAACGCTTGCGGACAACTCCACGGCAGTAATAATGTTGAGGAAAAAGGTAAAAGAAGAAAGAATGCACAGAAGAAGAAAAGGGATACTGAAGATAATATTTCTCCTAACATATTGAGTGAGGTATTCTTGCGAATATTTTATCCAATCTCATCCAGTTTGGACAAAAGTGTTTTAATCGGTGTTATGAAATCGACGGATTATTCACCTACTGTAATTTTGACTCATGGACCCAAAATGATTTTGTTCACCGATAGTGCTTGGGAATCTTTTATGAAGCACTTGCATCTGCTAGAATGCTATTTAACTAGTAACATGTATGGAAGAAAGACAAGAGTAGGACTTTTGGATTCAAATGTGGAAATTGATATTATAAAGAATCGTGGTGACCATCAATTGCGGTTTAGAGACACAACAAGACATGATAACAAGATTCAACTTAATCGAGAAGAGTTTTTTATTCTAACCTGTGCAACTGAACCAATAACAAGATACTTGAGACAACTAGTGTTTTCAAGTTCTATTATTAAAGATTATTTGGAAGACACTTTGGACAAACAACCGGACGCACCTATATTGTACGGACCTGTGGATACTTCTATATTTAATAGGGTTCCCCATGAAGTACAAATGTGGAGACAGTTGGAAAAATACGCTCAACTACATAAGAAATCAGTAAAACAGGAAGAAGAGGAAGAAGGAGGAGAAGAATCAAGTGTTAGTGATGAAAATGAAAACAAGGAGAATGTAAAGATGGAAACTTAGATGACAATGGTTGGTTTTTAAAACAATATCAAACACTTTGTGGGGTTAGGCCTACCGGGGACGGTGCCCACGTTAAATATACACCAACGCGCCAACAACTGTACGGCCAGGTATAAAAGTCGTACCTACCGTGGTGTGGAAATCAGTTGACCTTTGGACTTCGTCATGAGCAGACGAGTGATCTTCGCAATGGACAAGGAAGAAGAACAAGTAAAGTCCAAACCTGGTATAATTGAGTTCCAAGCGTTTCGGGGTAATGATGATAGATTTATCATAAAAGAACTTGTGTTTTTCGATATCAATACAAGTGTTCCATATACATTTTTGTTCAAACCACCATGTTCTTATTCATCATTAACTAGCAAAGCCGCTACTACCAACAGGTGGATTTCAAAATATTTCCATCATATCGATTGGTATGATGGTTTTGCAAGTTACACGGACTTATATAACATCATGCATCAGTTTTCAAACAGGTTTACCAATATTTATACAAAAGGACTGGAAAAGAAGAGATGGATCGAAGAATTTACTCATGTTCCGGTTAATGATGTGGACTTGGATAAAAACTACAAGTATACGATGGAAAATGTTTGTATTTGTACTAAAAGTCCAGAACATGAAAAAGATAGACATTGCGCTTTAAAAAACGCCTATAAACTCGCATCTTACCTTCAAAGTGGGGAAGTGGGGAGTGGTGGGGGTGACGGGGGTTATATAAGTGAGGAGCAGACCGGGACCTGGCATGAGTATTACTCGAGATTCCGAGACGACAACATCTCCCAGCAAGAAGACGAAGAAGAAGACAATCTTTAACTCAACCATGGCATCTCACCAGTTCCTGCAAACTTTGGTTGAGCAGTTCAATGCTCACTCCAAATCTACCATACTACCCGTCAAGAAGTGTTCCGAACTTAAAGACGAGAAGCACTACATTATCCACGCCATGAAGAAGATGGAGACTTCAGTTGGAGAGGCCATTTGCTGCAGTCTTAGCGAGGCACCGTTCACTCCGGGGGATGAGCCTAAGTTCCAAGTCTACCTGCCGAAACGGTTCGTCCATCTCCTCCAGAACGAGGATCTGCGCTCCATCCAACCCGGCTGTCTCTACCTGGTTTCCCACGGTTGCACGGGTAGCAATTCCACCGAGTTGACCATCCACATCGCCGACAAGCAGCAGTGTTAGATTTTAATTTTACTGTTGTACATATGTTATTGTAATGTTTTATAAATAAATAAACCATAAAAGACAAAAAATGCAACATATCAATATGTGAAGTTTGTCACATATTGATATGTTGCATTTTTTTTTAAACTTCGCGGGTGACCTTGACCTTTGACCTTTGCATTTCACAGTTACCCCCACCACCAAGCTAAAGGTTAAACCTGCTTCGATGCAAACACCCCCACCACTTTTTATAGTACCCCCAAGCGCTGTGCCTCAGCTTCATTTCAACTCCGACGGTCAACCGTACAACATCAAGATGTCTCTCAATGTAAGTTGTGCTAGTTACGAGGAGGTAACCATTAAGACTCAGCAGGAGCTGAACGACTTGTACAAGGAGTTGCAGCTGATGGTGGCGCGAGGCTACCGTATAAATGTGCAAGTCTACGCTTGCAATATACGCAATCTCCGACACCCAAAAGAAGAGTCTGAACATTACTCTTCTCCAGCGACTTCATCACCGGCGTCCATGAAGACTGAAGCGAGCCAGACTTTGGATTATTTCAGCTGACTAGCAGTTGTCTTCCTTCTTCTTACCATTGTAGAATATGTTTATTTATTTGTTATATTAAAGATGTAAAAGAGAAAAAAACACCTATCTTGTTACTGACATATGTGCTCAGTAACAAGATAGGATTTTTTAAAACACAATTTGGATGACCTTGAAACTTCCCCCACCACTTTTTCATAGTACCCCCAAGCGCTGTGCCTCAGCTTCATTTCAACTCCAACGGTCAACCGTACAACATCAAGATGTCTCTCAATGTAAGTTGTGCTAGTTACGAGGAGGTAACCATTAAGACTCAGCAGGAGCTGAACAATTTGTACAAGGAGTCTGAAAAGGAGGTTGTCAACAAAACCGATGATCAACAATTGTGGGACTCCTCTATTACAGAAAAGGAATTACATGCAGCCGTCGAAGCTGTCGAGGAAAAGGAAAAGAACCTCAGGCAGCTCTGGTTGGCTCAGATGGATATTTGCGGATCTGTGCCGCGTGATGATTTTGAACTTCAATGTCAGATGGCGATTACCCAGCAACTAGAAGAAGCCGAAAAGGAGCTAAAGAGTGGAGGTACTATCCGGGCGGAGGTGAAAACTGAGAAACAGGAAGAATATAACGAATATGGTGATTAAACGTACTGTTGATCCCAATCCTTTTAGTTTTAAGTGGTTATGTTATAAGTAAATAGAAAAAGTTTCCTTTTTTTAAAAAACTCCATTTGGATGACCTTGAAATTTCCCCCACTACTCTGTAATACCAGCATTGCTCGCTGCACCAAGCATCATTCCTCCTCCAACAACCATGGCGGACACACCTGCTTGCAATGCCATGTCTTCCACCGAAGATGTACCCAATACGAATTGGAAATTGACAATCGACAACGTGCATTATTTAGAAACCATCTGCGATTGGATGAAGTCTATTCTCCTCGACAACCCGGGAATAAAGCTCAAGGTCACTTTAGATTATGATTGGTCTGAAGTTATACTGCAGCAAGACGATCAACAATCACTGGAGTATTTGTCAAATTTACCATCGTCAACCATATATACTACAAATGAGGTGGAAAGGGAAGAAGAGGAGCATGAGGTTTAGAGTTTCTTATTTTTTTAAAACCCAATTTGGATGACCTTGAGATTTCCCCCACCACTTCCCATATACCTAGAGTGCGCAGGGCTGGACAGTCAGTCGCTCGGTGTCCGTCGTAGGGTGCACATCGCGGTTGCTACTCCAATTCCTGACAATTTGGGGTAGTTCAAAGTCACCACACTTCTACAACTTCAAGGTCATCACACTTTAACTCTGGGACTGCATCAACTTGTATTATTTCTGTGTTTTGACTCAAGGTCATCTCACTTAACTCTGGGATGGTATCAACTTGTAGTATTTCTATGTTTTGACTCAAGGTCATCACACTTTAACTCTGGGGCAATATCGACTTGTAGTACTTCAGTATTTTAGCTCAAGGTCACCACACTTTAACTCTGAGACTGCATCAACTTGTATTATTTCTGTGTTTTGACTCAAGGTCATCACACTTTAACTCTGGGAAGGTATCAACTTGTAGTATTTCTATGTTTTAACTCAAGGTCATCACACTTTAGCATGTAACTTTAAGGTAGCACCGAAACGGTGCTACCCGGCTTGACATTTTCAAGTTTCCCAAGGTTATCACAATTTCCCCCACCACTTCCCATATACCTAGAGTGCGCGGGGCCGGACAGTCAGTCGCTCGGTGTCTGTCGTAGGGTGCACATCGCGGTTGTAGTACTGGTCTAAAGTAAGGCAGCTGGGCTAGTTCAAGGTCACCCGAGCGGTGTCACATGACGGTTTAGGCAGAGTCACGTTGCAAACTTCAAGTTTCCTCGGCACTTTTGCTGTTTCTCATCGCAAATTCGCTCCAAGTCGTCAAGGTCATGGGAACCGGACTAAAACTCGGAGCGTAGTGCGAGAAACCGCAAAAGTGCCGAAAAATTTTAGGTTTCGGCGTGACCTTGACCTTTGTGACATCGATGACGTCATTTTGGTGATGTAAGGGGTGATGACGTCATCCGCACGTCATTTCTGTGACGTCATGGGTGTGACGTCATGGATGTGGCGTCATTAGTGATGACGTCATCGATTGCGTCATCGATGACGTCATCGATGACGTCATCGGTGGGGTCATTGACCTCGATGACGTCATCGCTCAGGTGACCTTGAAGTGAGCCAGCAGCCTTACTTTTGCACTACTGTTTTATCTAATTATTGTGAGTTTCTTTTTCAGGTTCACCTGGTGTGTTTACTAAATTTGTTATGTTCTAGGTATTTCTTCCACCTGAAGACGGGATCAGAGTCCAGAAACGTCGTTAATTTGTTTTAGTAATCAGTGATGGATAAGGACAACAATTATTTACTTAACAATAACATTAATTCACCATCACCAGCAATGAACTTTAAACAAAGAAGCCATTAAAAGAAATTTATTATTATTATAAATTACATTTAACACATGATTAAAAATATCGTTTAACAAAAAAGTTTTATTATTTTGTGATAATCAATTGCTCATCGATCTACATAGTATAAAAAAGATTATAAATAGCATAAACCAAGGGAGATGTATTTAATCTACATACATACACGGACCTATCTGCATAGAAATGTTTTGATTATCAGACCCTGATACCTTAGGATATCGTATATTGAAAACGTGCCTGCTAAACCCAGGCTAGGGAGTCGTATGATGTTGTTACCTGGATTTATGTTCATGTGGCTTTACTTGGTTAGTTTTACTTAGTAATTTGTTACAATACACGTTGCTTTGTTAGATGTGATCAGTTTGGTGATGCGATTCCTCACGTAACCGACATTTTTTATTTTATAAACGTCGGGAACTTGCACAGAAACGTTGAAAACAACTTTAAAAGTGTAACTATACAAGAGAGATACGAAGGAGTTTTATTTTAATAGCGCAAAACATTAAACAAGTTGATTATGAGAGGTATTATAATGGCATGTTGCATATATGGCTAACATAAATGTCTAGTGCATTATAAAAGTATTTTTACGTCACAAATATGTATTACTATTTACTTAATAAAGTATTCTATTTTTGGAGTTTTAAGAGTTTAAGGTGGGTATATAGTAAAAAATATTTCCAAGCATAAAAAGAATAACAAAAAGGTTGAAAACTGAGACGTACTGCTACAACTTACAACTACATCAGATTTTTATTGGAATTCTGAGAATGAACCGAAGGAATCCTGGAGCGGAATTCCCATGGAAGATATACCGTAATATTTTGCACCGCCACATGACATTCCATTTTAGTTGACTTGCGGTGTTATATATGGGGATCACGTTTTATCACGTAGAAAGCAATAAAAATTTCTTTACAATATACCTTCGAGTCATTGTTTATTTTTATGCAAAATTAATTTTCAATTGATATAATAATTGTTTTTAAATATAATTAATTCCTCGTAAAAATTAAATTCAAAGCGCTTGCGATAGGAAAGGGAATTTAAATGCAATTTTAGGATAATATTCATATGCACCTCAATGCATGGTGATTTAAAGATAAAATGTATTAGTGTAATCTAAGTTAGAGATTTTGGAACATTGAATGCTGGACACAAATAAATAAATATTTTAACCATTTATTTAGGCCTATAGGTACAAGTTATTAGGAGAACACAAGAATAATTAAGTTCAAAGAGATTAAGGGCCCAAAGCAACTTTTAAATAGTTTTGTGAAATATTTTTTCTTACCACTACAAGGAAATAATCACATTGCCACACTTGTAAACCGTAAGAAAAACAGTTCATTTCCGGTTTCATTTTCATTCTTACTCTAAAAATGCAATGTTCATTCCCCACGGTAAGTCAAATAGGAATTTAAGTTCAGCTGTTGTTACAAACCATGCCACAGGTGTTGGTCGTTGTTGTAGTTTATTAATTGCTGTCTTTGTTTGAGGTTGTGTTTGATAGTTAACAGTGTGTTTCAACATAAATAAACGGTATCAGTTAACTGACACATACTTTCTCCCAACAATATAAAATAAACGGTATCAGATAACTGACACATACTTTCTCCCAACAATATAAAAACATGTGTTAAAAGCTTTAAACATTAATGTCTAGATGACTCTGTCGGATAGCTACCAGCTGAGCAGCGCGAGCTTGACCCTACGCGCATCATCGAAGTATATAATAAACTGGAACGCGCGCTGCGTGTCGAGCAAACGGTCCGCCGGCCGGCCGGGCCGCCATCTTTGAAGTTGGCAAGAAACAGCAGCCGCACTGCACCAGCATAGCGTTTCGCGCTGTTTGTCGTTCAGAGCATAACCTCAATTAATTAAGTATATTGATGTTGCAGTTTATTAATTAGTTTATTATTGTTTTACTAACATAAACTTAATGGTTTTTATATTGTTCCATTTACATTATTACTGAAAATTAATAAACAATACAAAATGCTTATAATTTTAATTGTTCGCAAAAGTTGGTTTTAGCATTGACTCTAAAGATGCATAAAAAGTCAGTGGTGTTAGGGTTACTATTGGATGTGAGATATATATTATTTAATCGTATTTTTCTATGAAAAAAAAACATGTGGTTGAGTAAAGATGTGCATCAGAATAATATTAACACGTGAGTGTCCTGTTATGAACACTGCCGCCAACCAAAAAATAGTATTATACTTGTTACTTAAGTGTTCTTTAAAATTCAAATTAAAATTAACAGTCTTCGCATTGTTCATAGTGATTAAAGGGTGCTACCTGTTTTATTCGAAACCCTTAAGAATAATTGAAACATGTTCATTAGCAACTAATATTTATTTTGTATTTAATTTATTATGGTAATTGTAAATTGTTATTTTATACTTTATTTTTCCAAAACAGCGGCCAACTTAAAATTTTTAAAGCGTAATGACCCCCCCCCCCCCCCACTGTAACTGTAGGTTAATTTTGAATTGTGTAAATAATTTAAAGAAATTTTTATTCGTCGTTTTTTTCTGAATATAACAATTAGGGAGCTAGTGGCAATTATAAGATTAACATGGGGAAAACCTTCACTGTCTAAATCTAATAAACCATTCATTAAAATAGCGCTAAAGAAAAAAAAATACTTAAAATTACGTTTAAAAAACATATGGCTTGTAATAGTTATCTATTACGCCTAAATAAACTTATTTTCCAATATGGTGGACAAAGAAATCTGGAATTTCATGTCATTATAAAGAAATGTTCTTTGTGTGTAATTTAAGACATTTTTTAGTGTTTAAAATTTTATGTTACCAAATGGTTCCGGAGATACATGGTATGAAAGTTTAACCCATGCTAATCTTAGGGGCTAAAGATAAACTTCAATTGACCTTAGCAAAATTATTGTTTACGGCAACTTTAATTGATTTTTAAATAGTTTTGAGACCGCTCATTCTGTATCTATCTAACTAACTAAAGAAATAAATATAAAATTTCATATTGAAAATCCATTCAATCTCTAGATTAACAGTATACACATTCAATTGAACAGTGCAGTTGACATACCTTTAAAGACTGCAAAATGGCTATAATTTTTTCATTTAATAATTTAGTGATAATGATAATGATACCTTTATTATCATTTATAAAAAATATACAGTCAATTCAATGTAATTCAACAAAAGAAGAAAGCTAAAACTAATAAAGAATGTTCAACCAAATTTTAAACTGACACTATTGTGCCGTACAATACTAATTTTTTATATAGAAAATTTTCGTAAAACTATGCGTACCTTGCGATCTAACTTATGTTCACTCAAGTTGACAGTACGAAGGTCTATCAGTTAATAGGATACCTTATGAACGCTAGTTAAAACAAAGTGTAAAAATGGGCTGAATAAAATTTGTGTAGTTTATAGTAATACAATTATTTCAATTGTATAAAATTATATCATAAACAACAGATAGGTACTGTATGTAAATTGATAAAAAAAATCATATTACTTCACCAAATGAGATATTAATAGTCATATCTTTGTAACAATTAGTAGAAAAAAAAACGAAAACGAAACGATTCACTCCTTGCTGGAAGTGTATCAATCATGCCATATCATCGGCAGCGTTATGTCGGACGCCCGACGAAGCTTTCGCCTATTCGTAGAAACGCTCACTAAAAAAATGATTGTAAAAAATCGGATTGCCCTACAGAAGATATTTTTAATGTAAAATAAAATTCAGAATGTCCTTTACATTTCATTCGCTGGAAGTTTTTGCCTGACCAAATAATAAAAAAATTCCTCGCTTACTACTTTTTTTCACTACGTTATCAAATTAATCTTTAAAAATATATTATTATCACTTAAAATATATATTTTAGCTGAAACCATTACTGATCTGTTTGACATTTAAAGCTGTAAAACTTCATATAAATTTAAAATACATTGCGTTGCGTTTAATGTTCTAAACATGGATTTAAGTGAAACGCTGCATCGGTGCTGGTTACCGCCAACTTCAAAGATGTTCAAACGAAAAACTGTATTTTCTCCTCAACCACTTGACGTAGAGCAATAATTTAAAGTACTGGATTATTTAGTTTTTGAGGTTGATTTAATGGTGATAAGTAAAATTTATTTTGAGACAACAGCTATTTTGAAAATAAAAAAATTGATTTTTTAAACACTTTTTACTCTATAACTTTTGAACGCGCATTTTCTTGGAGATGCGGGTGGTGTCATTTTATCCACCATTTTAAGCTTAATAAACCACAAAATTTTAATCAAAATCGTTAGAGCCGTTTTTGAGAAATTTTGATTTTTGGAGATTTTTGAGGGTTTTTGGGAATAAAATACCCTTAAAAATAAAAAAAATTAAAAAAAATGAAAAAAACGCCTGGAATTATCGTGGATTTGGACCTATATACCAAATTTCATTAAAATCGGACCATTAGGGCGTTCTCTAGCTCTGTTTACATCCTGACACACATACATCACTCCGAAAACCACTTTTTTGGACTCAGGGGGAACCATAATAAATAAATCCACCAACAACTCAAATTCGAAAATTTTGACGAAAACAATACTTTCTCCATATACTATGGTATAGGGGGAGAAAGTAAAAGATGTTAAAAGCTTCAAACATTAATGTCTTGATGACTCAGTCGGATAGCTACCGGCTGAGCAGCGCTCGTTTGACCCTACGCGCGTCTGTGACTTTTAACAACGTACTGCGTTTACCGCTAAACGAAAAATTGAATTTTCTCCGCAACCACTTGACGTAGAGCAATAATTTAAAATACTAGATTATTTAGTGTTTTGAGCTTGATTTAATGGTGATAAGTAAAATTTATTTCAAGACAACAACTATTTTAAAAATCCAAAAAAATGATTTTTGAAACACTTTTTACTCTATAACTTTTGAACGCGAATTTTCTCGGAGATGCGGGTGGTGTCATTTTATTCGCCATTTTAAGCTTAATAAACCACAAAATTTTAATCAAAATCGTTAGAGCCGTTTTTGAGAAATTTTGATTTTTGACGATTTTTGAGGTTTTTTGGGGGTAAAATACCCTTAAAAATAAAAAATTCAAAAAAATGAAAAAAAAACTACTGGAATTATTGTGGATTTGGAATTATTATGGACATACATCACTCCAAAAACCACTTTTTTGGACTCAGGGGGAACCAAAATGGGTAAATCCGTCAACAACTCAAATTCGAAAATTTTGACGAAAACAATGCTTTCTCCATATACTATAGTATAGAGGGAGAAAGTAAAAGTGAAACATAACCTAAAAGACATTTTGTACACTGTAAAACACTTTAATCTGTTGTAATTATGGTGGTAGGAAAAATCTTGTTTGTATTACGAGGACAAATAGTCATTGCCGCTCTCGAAACCTTTGGCAACACTCTATTGACGCTTCGTGCGGCCATCTATGTTGCAGTTCTAGAGTAGCAATGACGTAATTTGCGTTATTAATACAAATAGTTATTTTGTAAACCTACACAAACTATAAGACAAACCAACAAATATATGTTTAAAACAGTGCTCCTTTTTGAATGCACATACTACTCAGAGCAAACAAATGATACCTTTCATAAGACTCCAATACCATTGTTAGGTGGTTAGTTTATGAATGTTAAACAATAAGTGTTGGTTACATCTGTAATAAGTTAAAAACGACAACGTTTATATCTATATATGCACATTATATGTATTTCTTTGTGAACAATGAGTCGAAATCGATGGTAATTAGGTGATGAGCACAAATGTAACAAATGTACTGAATTTAATCTATATACAAAATGTAACAAATAAAATCACAACTATTCACGATTACTTTTGCTATTTTTAAATATTTCTTAAGTTAAATTTAACTGGAAAATTTAATTACATAAAAACAACTACGTAGCTTTTAATATGACTACATTACAAATTTATCTTAAAAGCTTTAGGCAATAGAATTTTGAATAAGTATGACTTCCATGCCTATCTTGCTATCTAGTGAAAATCAGACATAATAAATTAGACAAACGATTATAGTATAACATATTTATTGATATTTTTTGATTATTTTTTTGCATATAATTATAACAACTAGGTTATAACAACATAAAAACTTAAGTAAAACTATTTACATGAATAATAAATACCCATTTATTTATTACTGCTGCTTTATGACCCATAAACAATAATGGTTGCAATTTAACTGTAATAGGCTACGTGACAGTGCAAGCTCAGTTGGATCATGTTCCCTTTGCACTTTATGTTTTATAAATAATAATGACATTTAAATCATATTGATTGCTCTAACTTATAAAAGATTGCATCCTTCACTTCATGAACTTTTGATTTTTGCCTTTCTAAGTCAAGTTTTGTAAGATCCTGTATTTTTAAAGCTATTACAACATTTAAATAACTACTTAAATGGACAATAAATATGTAAAATTCGAAAGTGCATCATATATTTTAATTTGTATTAATAAAATAAATTTTATATATTTCAAGGTTTAAGATTGGGATAGAAATAGATTCATAATTTTATGCAATGGTATATTTTAACATTTTACTCACTACTGGTTTTTGATATATGTAATATGTTACCAACTGTAACATGAATTCTTGAACAGATTTTATGGGATTTGATGGATTCGGTTCATATTATTAAGTCTTGGTCCTTTTGAATAAAAAATAAACCGGATAAATTCTTTGAAATTCCGTCGATGAATTAATTAGGCCTACTTCATTGAGAAAGATAGTTTTTAATACCACAATGGCTTGGTTTTGTGTAAACATTTATATATTGGGTGGAAAAGCCCAAAAATGGGTAATTTTATGAATATTATTTGTATATATACCATTATTGTATAAGACTTGGTTTTATAAGAGGAGGTTTTTTAGTGGGTAAACCCGTTTTTTAGGGGAGTCCTACACTACAGGCTGGCCACCTGTGTGCGTAATGCATTTTTCCACCTCTCCCTCAAAAAAAAAAAAAAAGTATAAGACTTGATAATAAAAAATATTTCTTAATTTAGTACTTTTTTAAGTAAAATCTATCGTATAGACTATTCTAGCAAATCTATAATGACTTCATCATCACACGTTTTCTTAGATATAAAATAATATGTGAGTTTACCCCAAAAACTGACATTGCTATGCAAGAGCATTTAAAAATGTCATTTCTTGTAAAATTTAATATTATGAATAGAAATTGAGGGTGTTCTAAAATTATTTAAATTTACATTTATTTAAAAGTACATTGAGTTTGCATTTGAAAAAGAACGAAAAATAAACAATAACCTATCTATAGTTAGCAGATTTATTTTTAAACTCGTAATTTTTTAAAGATATATGGTATTTTATCTTATAATTGGCGTAGATCCACCAACAAAGCGGCTATTTTTTACTTTTTTAAAAATTGATTTTTGATCAATGAAAATCGATCAAATCACCTTAGAAACCATTTATATTAGTGTAACAGCTCCTTTTTTATTACTTAAAATGCATGTCATTTTCATATTAGAGTATTTTTAAGAACAAATTTTAATAACATTTTTCATTTTGGTTGGATTTTATTAATTTTTATTTTTTATTTGTTCATCATAATAAGAGGCATATTCCCGGCATTATAACTTGTCTAACACATAACGGAAATTATTCACACGTAAGTAGATAGTATCATGTTACTTCTAGGACACTTTTGGAGACAATAAAAAATCAAACAAATTTCACAGTTTTTTAATACAATTATGCAATATTTTTGCCATTTTTTGGCCAATTTTCAGCTTTTGTCAAATTGTCTTAAAAAATATGCAATTTTAATGAAATTTTTAACAAATATGCCTAAATTTTTTACAAAATAAAATTTTTTTTTAAACAAGTAAAATTATCACATTTTATAAGTATTTTTTCAATAGTCGACTTTTCATAAGGTAATTTAAAATTTTAATAGTATTTTTTCAATAAATTTGACTAAAATAGTAATAATATATTCTAATTAATTTCAGTAATATCATTTTTGATTATATTATATTCAAGTAATTTTTCAGATACAATAATAATATAACAATTTGTTTTACTAGTAGCTACTATATCATAATCAAAATCTGCATTAATAATAATATCATTTTTTGAACTTGAAATATTTGTTGGATTTTTTGTAATATCAATTACATAAATTGGTCTATTTTCTAGAAATTCTGTTGGACTATAATACATTTTACTACTAATATAATAAACTTTTTTATAATCTTGATACATTTCATACATAATTCTAAATTTTTCATTGTTTATATCAAAATTTTCCAATTCATCAGGGTAATAATGACCATTTAGTTTTACTCTTATATTTTTTACATACATACTATCAAATTTAGAAGTATCAAATAACTGATCATTTGTTCTTGATTTTTGAAATCCAATTATAATAAATTTTGGATTATAAATATTTCTATAGATATTTGTTATATCAAAACTTAAATTCTTTCCTGTAATATTTTTTTGTTCAATGCATTGCCAATGATTAAAATGAAAATTTACTTTTTCAAATTTGCTTAGTTCATTAATTAATTGAATTTTACTTGTTGTTTTGTATTCAATTATAGGAACTCTAATAAAAAATTCATCAATTGTTATTTTACCTTCAGTTGGTAATGTAGCATTATCATAAGATCCATCAGCCTTTTTAGTTTTCCATCTAAAAATTGCATCATTATCTTCTGATCTAATAAATGTTATATTAAAACCTCCTTTGTATATTGGAATATTTACATTTTCAAAAAATCCTAATCCAAAATGAGATAAATTACCAATTGCTTCAAATTTATTTTTAAAATTTGATTCAAAACCATTATTTATCTGATTTATTTCTGATTTTGAATAAGTTATAGTACCTTTAATTGTACTTAATAGACCAGGATATTCAATTTCATCAATCAATTTATTATGTTTTCTAACTTCAATTTTTGAAAATAAAAATGGAACAAAATTATCAATTAATTTTATATTAGCACCATTATCATATGCATTTCCATCAGATTTAGTCAATTTACCAGATATATAAAATTGAAATTTAGAAGTACAAAATCCATCTCCAAAATCTATATTAAATTCAGTTTTTTTATTAGGTTCATTTAAATGTAATTTAGATAATGGATAGAAATTTTTGTATTCAGCTCTTTCAATATCATTTACATATTTTTTGTAATCAGCCATTTATTAAGGATAAATTTTTTAAATCAAAAGCTTTTTTAAAACAAGTAAAATTTTTATAATTTTATGATGTCCAATTTTTTAATTTTTATGTATCAATTTCATTTTTACTTTTAAAATATTCAATTTCAGTAGCATGATCAAGTATCAATTTTGCTAATATTTTTTGATGTTCTAAAATTAATTCCCAATTTAATGTAAATGCATAATCATGAATGAAATATTCAGTTAAATCTTGATATTTACAAATCAAATCAATATAATCTTTTAATTGATAATTTATGAATTCAGTAATAAAATCTATAGTTAAATTTTGATGTTGAGCAATTTTTTGCCAATTTAATTTATTTTGAAACAATCTCATCATATTAATACTCAACTCATATTTTTCAGAAATATCATCCCAATCATCTTTGTTTAATTGATTTTGGTTTCTGATAATGAATAAATCAAATGAACTGTATAGAGCCATTTATTAGGGAGAAAATTTTGTAAAACAACTTTTCTTTGAATTACAAATACAACATTTTGATTTAATTACATTTATATTTTTCAATTTTATTATCTGAATATCTTTAGAATTAGTTTTTTGTTTACATTTAAGACAATAAATCAACTCCATTTATATAAAATAATTATTGTAATTTATCTATATCATCTTTAATTAGTATTATTTCAGCATTTAATTCTTTTATGGATTCATTGACTCCATCAAATAGAAATTTTAGTTCTTTTTCTAATTTTTCTTCTAAATTTTCAACATATTTTCCAATATTAATTAAAAAGTCTGTAATTTTATTTAAATCCTTTTTAGTTTCTGAATGATCATTACCAATTTTAATAATTGAATCTAAAACTTCATCTAATTCTGATTTTATTACAACATCATATTTATTTATACTGGGTTTAACATTAACAATTCTTTTACCATTAATACTTATATAATTTTTTGATAAACCAATAGCATTTACTAGATTTTCAGTCTTTTTTACATGACTTTTAAAACTTTTACTAAAATTATTAAAAAATATATTTAATTTAGAATTTATATAATCTTCTTTAATATTAATTGGATGTTTTTTCTGTCTTCCAAACAGATCAAATATATTTTGTGAATCCATATTTATTAAGGATTAATTTATTTATTATATTATCAAATTTTTTATTATTATTTAATTCATTTAATATAAAAATACATAAATGACCACAAATTGGTGGATCATTATAATTTTGAATTTGATTATCATTATAAAATATATTATCTTTTCCTAGATACTTAACTAATTCTATTGGTGGTTTATTAACTATATTTCCATATGAATCAAAATAATATTTAATTTTATCTTTTTTATAATAACAAACCCAATGAGTTCCATTTCCATCAAATGAATCTAAATTTATAATTCCACATTCAAATTTATTAACTTTATTAGGTAATATATCTCTCATAAATACACCTCTAAAATATTTTATATTTTTACATAATTTTTCTAATTTACCTAATGTTAGTGGTTCAAAATTTTTTTATAATTTTGTTTCATATATTTTAATGTTTTTTTATCTAAACCAGATCCTTCTACATTTTTTAATTCATGATCTAACCAATCAACAAAATTTCTAAATTTAGGAATTATAGATTCTTTTACAACTTTTGCTCCCTTTCTAACATTTGGTGTATAATTTTTAACTATAGGTATATTATCAGCAAAATCTAAAATTTCTTTTAGTAATCCACCATTTTTTATTTCTTTTAATTGATTATATGAAAATTCAAATCTTAATCCTTTATTTAATTTTTTATGTTTATTTAGTTTATTAATTTGTCTTTTAGATAATAATATAATATCTTTTCCATTTTCATTAAATTGATCAATATTAAATTGAATTATAACTGATTTTTTATTTTTAAATGCTAATTTTATTTTTGATTTTTGATTATCTGTCAAGTTTATATTTGTTTTTTCCATTTATAAAGAAAAAAATTTATAGTTTTTTATAATATAGATTAACATAATTAATTTTATTAAAATTTTAATCCTACTTCTAAACCCATACCAAATTTTCTTTTCATCCACATAGCACCTGATGTTGGTAATGCAATTAATCTTTCACCAATTCCATGATCATTTGATGTTACTATATCCCATGCTTTATCTTGTAAAATTTTATCAGCAATTTCATTTCTAGATTTTGTATCTTTATGATCTCTATAAAATAAATCATGTTCTTTAGCAGCTTTATCTAAATCATTTATTCCAGGATCACCTCTTTTTACTCTTTTATTTAATTTAGTTCCAGGCCCTAGATATTGATAACCAGGTACATGTAATTCAAAAGGTAAATTATTTATAACATCATTTAAAATACCTGATCCATCTTTTAATAATGGTGATGAAATATTTGCCAAAATTCTTTTTAAATACTTAATTCCTTCAGGTTTTTCAATTAATTCATCTAATTTTTTTGATATTAAGTCTTTAATTGCTTTCTTTTCATTAAAAAAATTATTATTGCCAGCTTTTTCTTGTGCATATATATAATTAATAATATTATCTAATTTATTTAAATCATCTATAAATCTATATTCAATTTTATTTTCTGTATATTGTCTGATTCCTGAACCTTCAATTTCACCTTTTAATTCCCAAATATGTTTAATTAAATTAATATATTTATCACCTTTACTAGATTTTGGTTTCTTACTATTTGGATCATTATTTTTATAAATTGAATTAGTCTCCCATAAAATCTTTGAATAATTATTTAAATCATCTTGTGTATATAAATTATTATCTGGTTTCTTTTCATAAGTTAACAATCTCCATAATCCATGTGTTCCATTATATTTTTTATCATCAATTATTAAATCATCATTATCAATTACAGTTATTTTATCACCAATCATAAATGATTTTTTATGTTTATTCCAATATAAACCAAATTTATCATCTTTTGTTGTTGGTAAATATTTTTGTGCTAATGGACCAATAATTTTATCTAATGTTTGAGGTGAAATTAAATTTGGGTCAATAAATGTCGATTCTTCTTGAATTATTGGTTGTCTGATTGGTCTAAATGGAGTACTTGAAGGTAAATTTAGTTCTTCAGTTTCTGGTATTGATATATTGGCAAAATTATTAACAACAGGTACCAATTCCATTAGGTTTTTATTTTCATTTAAGACTTCACCAATTTTATTTTCAACTTTACCAATTGCTGATGTTATAGGTTCATATGCTTTTTGTTTAATTTTTTCATAATTATCTTCAATTTTAATTTGATTTTTAAATTCTTTTATTAATTTTTTCTCAATATCATCTAATTTTTTAGCTTCATTAACAGATATTTTATCCATTTATTACAAAGAAAAATTTAGGTTCAAAACAAATCATGTTAACATAAACACAAATCATGTTAACATAAACACAAATCATGTTAACACAAACACAAATCATGTTAACATAAACACTAATTATGTTAAACACAATTTATTTTACTTTATTTCTGTAATTTTCATTAAATATATAAATACTAATGAAATAAATAATACTAATAAAATAAATATTCTATCAATTATTGAATCAAACATACAACAAGCCATTGTCATTATTTAATATCAGAAAAATTTTTCATATATTTTCCATCATTTGATTTTTTCAATAAATTAATAGTTAAAAATCCATAGTCTTCTTTCCAACAATCATTACAAATAGTTTTAAATTTATCAAATTTCATATCTGATCCAACAAAATTATTATATATTTTTTTCATATAATGTTCATTTTGTTTAAAGATGCATAACATATTTAAATTATTTCTAATTAATTGCATATCAACTTTTGAATAACATTGTGATAAATAAATACATGATATATTTTTATGTCTACCCATTATAAAATATTCTTTAATTTTATCTTGTTTTTCTAAAATACAATCATCAAAAACTACTAATGAATTTGGTTTACATTTATTTAGTGGAATCATATCATCACATGAAAAATAAGAAATTTGTTTATTAATATTTGATTCTATATTTTTAAATCTTTTTTGTAATAATTTATAAGATGGTTGTTCTAATGATTTACTAAAAATATATAAATTTGAATATGGAATTAATCTTTTGTAAATAAAATTTAATAATAATGTAGTTTTACCAGATCCACTTGTTCCTATAATTAATAATCTAATAGGTTGATCATTTTTATTATTTTTATCATATGATTCTAATTTTATATTATCTTTGTTTTCTAAAAATTTCTCCATTTAAATAAGATGAAATTATTTAAAATAATTGGTCATTCATCCAAACTAGAATTAAGATTAGAACATCCAATACATTTAGATGGAAAATATAGTATTGGTTTAAGTGGATTTTATTCAGATAATTTTATATCAAATATACCAAATGATTATAAAAACTGTTATGGATATTCTATTAAAGATGAAGATGATAAAATTATAGATCAATATTTTGATATAAATAAAGGAAATTATACAATTGAAGAAATAAAAAATATTTTTATTAATAGTTTAAAAGAATTTAAAAAGAAAATTAATAAATTTGATGAAAATGATTTTATACTGAAAAATGATGGACCATATATTATAATAAAATCTCCTGTTAAAATTATAGTAACAACAATTATAATTGATTTATTAGGATTAGATGATAAAATGATTGAACCAAATGTATTAACAAAAGGAATAAAACTACCAAAAATTAGACCTTTTGATGTTATTGAAATACATTGTAATTTAGTTGATCCTAGTTTTGAAAATCATAAAGATCATTCACATTTACATAAAGAATCAGAAATTCTATATTCATTTTATCCAAATGTTGAATATGGATCAAAAATTAGTGAAAAACCAAATGAAATTGATTATATTCCTTTAAAAAATATAAATAAAATTCAAAATATTGTAATATCTATTCAAGATAGTGATGGAAATCAAATAAATAATGAAAATATTAAAAGTATTGTATATTTAAGATTAAAACAAAATTTGTAATATAAAATTTATCTACATAAATAATAAAAACAATAATTTATTTAATTAACAATAATTTTATATTTAATAATAAATTAATTGTATTTAATAAACAAAATAAACCTTGGTTTAAAAGAAAAGATATTTGTTATATTTTAAAATATAAAAATTCTAGAAAAGTTTTAATTGATAATGTAAAAGAAAAATATATAAAACTTAAAATATATCAAGTGTAACCAACAGTTACATTTACATAATAATGATAAATTAATTTACATAAAAATTATAGGTGTCACAAATTATGACACCCTAGAAATTGATGTACAAACATGTTTTTCAGATGCCCTAAAACAGGGCGTCAATAAAATAGATAATAAAACAATGTTTATTAATGAATCTGGTTTATATTTATTAATTTTAAAATAAAAAAAGTAGAAAACAATAAGGATAGATTAAAATTTATAGATATTTTTAGAGGGGACAATTTGTCCCCCCTATCATATAATGAAAAACATACAAAACTTATTAAAATTAGGTAGGACCCAAAATGGGTCCCATATAAATTAGAATATTTATTTTAAAATTTTTTAAAGGAGGTAACCTTATTATACAATAAAAACTTAAGGGTAACAAAATGTTACCCTTCTTAAACATTCAAAAATATTCATAAATATAATAAATTATATACAAATTTGAGACCCGTCTTAAAGACGGGTCTTACTTATAATGATAATAAAGTAAAATTTATAGATATTTTTATGTTAGATATTCAATAAATTATTGAATATATTTAAATTTATTAAAGAAAATATTTAAAAATATACATAAAATTATAGTATAAATTCAATATCATATGGTTATAAATTATTAATATAATTTTGATCATTTTCTTTAAAACTTTCTTTAACATAATTTTTTATTATATTTATAAATGGTTCTATTATAAAATTAAACTTATAATGATATACAAAATAATTTTTATATTTAAAAAGATATATTAAAAATTTATTTGATATTTTAGTTTTAAATAAATATAATTTTATATCAAAATCATTATTTATTAATTCTTTTGGAACAATTAAAATTTCCATTTATTTATAATTATTTTTATACCCCCAAGGTAATGTATCAATTTTATTTTCACAAATAAATCTTTTGTCATCTCTATTACTTAAAGCTAATTTATTTATTGTAATTGTATATAGTTCATGTTTAAAACTTCTAATACAAGTCATTTCTCTATATTGTTCTTGATCATCAAATAAACATTTCTTAAAATCATCCATATGTAATGTTTTATCAACAACACTTTTCTTAATACCTTTACATTTTACAGGATTTTTATTATTAAATTCATAACTATATAATTTTGATCTTAAACCACAATATTCTTCTAATATTTCACCATTTAACTCATCTTTAAATTTACCAATTATTTTTTTATTCTTTTCACTATAGCATTCATGTTCTTTCTTATAATCACTTGTATCAAATTCATTAATATTTTCTTTAATAATTTTATATGGATCCTTTTTAAATTCTATAAAATAACTGTCTGTATCCATATATAATAACCTTATATTTGGATCAAACTTCTTTAATTTTTCATAATAAAATTGATACATATGTAATTTTGATAAATCAAGTACTGAAAATCCTATATAGATTGGTTTATCAAACTTAACCTTTTCTTTTATCATATGTGAAGCAATACAGTCTTTATCAAATATACTAAATGTTTTAAAATTAGGTTTTTTTGCTTGTTTTAATGAAAACTTTTCATCACCTAATTTAATATCACATCTATTTCTAACATTTTCCATAGTTTTTCCAAAAACACTATTATTCATCAATTTAAAAAAGTCTTTTTCAAAATCTGATGTTGATTTGGATCTTAATTTGGTATTTAATTCAATATATTTTTTCATATAATCATCTTGATCAAATGCTATAACTCTATTAACTTTCTTTAATTTTAATCCTTTTTGTAGATAATATTTTAAGTTTCTTGAATGAATAACATAATCTTTTTTATCAAATAATGTTGTGCAAAGCTTATTATTATAATGTTCAGGTGCTAATGGTAAATCTTTATGGTCATCATGTAATTCAATAGGATATTCTAAATCAACATCTAATATATATCCATATTCAGCATTTTCATCTAATTCTAATATTGTTTCTTCCCATTCATTTAATGTATATGTATTAGGATTCATCCATGATATATCTTTATAAGGTAATTTTTGACTTAAAGCCCATCCATATAGATTATTTGCATCTATATATAACATATAATTTTCAGGTTTTGTTTTATCATAATTTTTTGTATATTTATTGTTTGCTTTACAATATCTAGTTATACATTGTGAAATACCACCTCTAATACCTTTTTCAATCATTAAATACATATTGTAATCACTTATTAATTCTAGTTTAATTTTTGTTAATTTTAACATAGAATCCCAAGCTAATGATGGTGATGTTAGATAATGTGCTGGATCTAATTGATAATTTTTCAAACAAACAGATCTAAAATTTTCAAATATATCAGCTAATAATAATACATCCTGAATATTATATAAATCTGAATAATTACCTAATGTTTTTACTTTTAATTTATTCCAAACTTTTATATAATGTTCATAATCATCATCACTTATATTTTCATTAGTTAAACAACTATAAAATTTATCTTTTTCTAATATTTTATCATAGTTTAATTTTTCAACATTATCAATAAATTCATATGGAAATACACCTTTAGAAGTTAATATTTTTAAAGTTTCATTATCATATTCAATTATATCATTTTCTTTTATAAATTTATTTATATGCTTAAATTCTTTAAGATTTTTAGCTAATTTTTCAATTGATGTAGCCATAAATCTAAATGTATCTACAAATGAGAATTTTATAAATTTTCTAGGTTTATCACCTTCAAATTCATAACCATAACCAGAATTTACTGAATAGTTTATATATTTTTCATCTGTATTGGCTAACAAATCAATTTTACCATATTTTTTAGCTAATTCTTTTATAAACAAATGTGTATCATAATTTGAACTATTATGACAGAATATAGGAATATTTTGAGGAAATTTTAGATTTAAATTACAATTTAAATGTGCAGCACCTCTAAATTTTCCTGTTAAATGACAATGATCTCTTACTTTTATTCTTTTATCATTATCAAAACCACTATTTTCACAAATATGACAAATATTTGTTTTCTGATAATTATCTTCTTCTTCATTAGTTAAATTCATAGGCTTTTTATTTTTTGAATTATATTTTTTAGCTATATATTTTGAAATTTCATCTAAATATTCAAATAATTTATTTGGTACATTTATTAATTCCTCTTCATTTTTTGCTCTATAACAAATAGGTTTATACATTTTATTAGTTACTCTAGATACTAAATAGATTGTAAATCCATATGGTTTATGTTTTTGAATTTTATTTGTATATGAGCAATTTGGATTATTTTTACAATTATCAATCTTTTCTAATATACTTTCAAAATCCATATAAATTACATATGGATGTTCAAACTTTTTATAATAATTTTTAAAACTTACTCTTTGACCAGGATGTGGCATTATAGGTCTACAAGGTTCTAATGATTTACATATTTCTAAATGATTATTCAAGTCTTTATTTTTATAGAAATGAGTCAAACATCTTCTACAAATATATTTTTTATTTTTATTTTTTTGTGTTAATTGCTTAGATACTAACTTACTTAAATCTGTAATCAATATATAATGAGAATTATTACCAATTTTATAATATAATAAATCAATTTCTAGTTTTGTATTATAATGTTCAGATATTTGTAATGGCACTATTTTTTCATCTTCATCAATTCTATAAATATTTATTGACATTGATGGATAATTATATTTAGTATCAAATGATCTTTTTTCAAATAATTTAATATCTTTCAATGTTATTGGATAATCAAAACCTTTAAAAATATCATCATTTATATATTTTTGATATTGTTTAACTCTTTCAGCATGTTCGTTTGGTTTATCAATAGCACATCTAATTGCATAAATAAAACAATATTCATCTTTATTTTTAAAATTTACACAACATTTTTTATTCTTAATTTCATTTGGTAATTCTATATATGATCCAGCATTTAATGAATTATTTTTAGATAATTTTAGATTTAATTCAACACATCTTTTTAATGACCAACCAGAGCCTTTTGATGGTTGATTTAGTTGTTCTCTAACTATTAATTTCTTAAATTGATTATCAATAAAATCATCTACATTTAAAATATCTGAACTTTTTATGCAAAAATACATATTACTATTTTGAATTTCACCATTTATTAATTTTCTTTCATATTCACATTCTAAAGCCATCTGTCCTTTAATATTTTTGAATTTTTGTTTTTCTATCAATTTTTTTATTTCATTTCTTTGAGTTTCTAAATAATCATTAATATCTAGATCATCATTTGAATTTGTTAAAATATAATCTTGAAAATATCCTTTTAATGACGAAGCTTCTTGAATATTTATTATATTTTCTTTTGGAATTGGTCTATTTTTAAAATAATCATTTAATAATCCAATCAATTCTTTTCTAGTTTTATTAACAATTTTAATACTATTTTTAATTGCTAAATTTTGAATATATTTAAATGATCTATATTCTAAATTATTTGGATTTTCTTTAATTTTGTTTAATCTTTTAATTAGTTCATCTCTAGATAAATTTTCATAATTTCTGACAGATAATTTTTTTGCAATTTCATTTAATTTTTCTATATTAAATAATGAATAATTTGTAAGATCAAATGTTTCTTTAATATTTGTTAATTCATCTAAAGTTTTATTTTTATAATTATATATATTATTATTTTTACACCAATGTTTTAATTCAAATATTTTATTATCATATTTTTGTTTATTTAATAAATGTTTAGTTGAGTTATAATGTCTATCATAATTTTTATATAATATATTTTTATTACAATAAGGACAATTAATATTTTTATTTGTTCGTTCCATTTATTAGAAATAATTTTTACTTAGAAATAAAACTCTTAAAATTATGAGAAGTTTTTCCACTTTTTCTAGGTAATTTATAGTTTAAATTGTATTTTTTCAATCAATAGTCAACTTTTCACAAGTTAATTTAAATTTTCTAGAGTATTTTTTCAATAAAATCAATAGTCAACTTTTCACAAGTTAATTTAAATTTTCTAGAGTATTTTTTCAATAAAATCAATACTCAACTTTTCACAAGTTAATTTAAATTTTCTAGAGTATTTTTTCAATAAAATCAATAGTTGACTTTTTATAAGTCAATTTAAGTTTTCTATAGTATTTTTTCAATAAAATTTAAACTTTTTTAAAACAATTAAAATTATTATTTTTATCATATTTTTAAATTTTCTAGTTTTGTTATATTTTTGTCATAAATTTTAATTTACAAATTGGTTTTTTTCAATTCATATTCATAAAAATTTCCAATAATATCTTCATTATTTTGATCTTTTATACTATATGTAACTGGATTTGTATTATTAATTTTAGAAATTATAAATATTTCTCTAGACCAATTATTTTTATATTTATTAGAAAATGTTGATTTTTTATTTCCAATTCTAACTCTATCATTTATTTTAAATTTTGATTTGGTTATTATTTTTGGTGGTTTATATTTAAAAACAGTATCTAATAAATCCTTTTCATTATTTTTATTTACTTCAATTGGTTTCATTTTAATTGTTGAATGATATGAATTATTATATTCTTTAACAATTTTTGGTAAAATATTTATCCATCTATAATTTTTATTAATTTCAAATTGTATTTTCATTTTTTCATTTTGTGTTCTATTGTACCTTTCTATTATACTTGATTTTTCTTCATTTTCTGTATGATACAATTTAATATCATATTTATTTAATATTTCATTAAAATCTTTATTGATAAATTCTAATCCTTTATCTGTATGTAAAAGATTAGGTGATTTATGATTAATTTTAATTGCATCCTTAATTATTTCTTCAAATGCTTTAGAAACTGTTTTCCATCTTTTTTCTTTAATGGTTTTGACCAAACATATTTTGAGAAAGTATCTATAACATTTAACATATATTTATAACCATCATTTTCTTTTTCATAATTTTTCATTATAATTAAATCTGCTGCCCATAAATCATCAATACCTAATGTAATTATTTTTCTTTTTAGAAATTTCTTTCTAATTGGAGCATGAATTTCATTTGCTTCAATTATTTGTTCATTTTTAGTTAGTTCTTTTTGAATTATAGGTTTAACTTCTTTTTTCAAAATTTTACTTTTATTTGTTTTACAAATTGAACATTTAGTAGCAATTCTATATAATCCATTTTTCATTTCAACAATTTGTGGATTAATATTTTTAGTTTTTTTCTTACATTTGTGACAATGAATTGGTTCATTCATTTATGTATAATTTTTTTTTAAATAAATGGATATGTGTTATAGATGTCATAATCAAACTAATTTTACTATTATTGGAAATTGTGTAGGATGTAATATATGTAAAAGAATTATTTATGAAAAAAAGATTAAGAGAAAAAGTAATAAGAATAAACATCTTAAACATATTTTAAGAGAATTTAACCATTTTCAACCATATAAAACACAACAATTAATTAATGAATTATATATTTTATGTATTTCCAATCATTTTGAAATAACACCTAAGAATATAAAATTATTTTTAAAACAAAGGAATTGTACAAATTGGATATTTTACTATCAATTTTTAAACAAAATATACAATATTGATTTTGAATTGAATAATGAAGATAAAGAAAAAATTACACTATTTTTTAATAAATATTTATGTTTTAAGAAAAGTAATATATCATACAAAAAATTATTACCTATGATTTTTAAATACTTAAATATGGATTTTTGTATAAAACCTAATTATGATAATGACTTTTTAACATATCTATCACAAACAAGTTTGTGATATTTTTTCCTATATAAATGGATCTGCTAAAAGAAATTAATAATGTTGGAGAATTAAGATTTAAAGAATATAAACCATTAAAAATTTAAATTTAAATAAAAAATATAAAATTGAAAAATTTGAAAGAATTAAAGATAAATATGGATATACAATTATTGTTGAATTAGAAAAATGTAAAGTACATTTACCAAAAAGATTTACTAATGTAATTGATGATAAATCAATTAAAGAATTAAATAAAAAAGATTTACATTTAATTGTCACTGATATTAAGACTTTTGATGATAAAGAAACTGCTTTAGTTAAATTTGAATAATTATTACAATATTATTGATACTAAACCTTAATTTTACTTGTTTTAAAAAAATTCAAATTTTATTGAAAAAATACTATTAAAATTTTAAATTACCTTATGAAAAGTCGACTATTAATTTTATTGAAAAAATACTTATAAAATGTGATAATTTTACTTGTTTTTAAAAAATTTTATTTTGTAGAAAATTTAGGCATATTTGTTAAAAATTTCATTAAAATTGCATATTTTTTAAGACAATTTGACAAAAGCTGAAAATTGGCCAAAAAGTGGCAAAAATATTGCATAATTGTATAAAAAAAACTGTGAAATTTGTTTGATTTTTGATTGTCTCCAAAAGTGTCCTAGAAGTAACATGATACTATCTACTCACGTATTTATATATAAAAAAACTCAATTTTAGATTTCCATTTTCAAATAAACATTTATTACATGTAAATAAATGTTGTACAATGATCGCTGTATCACAAAACCATTATATAGATAAACTAGTAACAATTTAAATTATACTTTTTTGTAAAAGGTCTTTTACATGTGCTGAAAAACGGGAAAGCTATTGATTTTCAGGAAACTTCTCACAAAGTTGAGCTAACAGAAATGCACTGAGTATTGTTACCTATGTTAAAAATGTCAAGCTCCATGTGTCCTCTTCCACAGTTAGTGTTGCATCTAAATGTCATTTAAAATATTGTTCATGTATAACGATAAAAAATATCATAAATGCAGAAAAATATACAAAATGTTGTGGAAAGAAAAACATATGATATACTGATTTTTGTATAATAATGTAAACAATTTTAAAACTTGTTCAAATTCATTTAAAATTGTAGATACATTTTTAGAAATACATGTTCTATCAAAATGACAAATAGCATATTTTTATTTTCAGTAAAAATCGAAAATTGGTGGTGGATCCCCCTAATCAAAATAATCTTTAATAACAAATGTTCATGTAGTTATTAGTCCATGATCCTAAAATAAAATATTATTGAGTTCTAAATATGGTAAAAAAAAATTAATATCCTTTTTGTTAATTTTAAAATTATAAAAAAAATCAAGATAATGTATGTCTGTTTGTTGGGGGCAAAAAATAATCTCCAATGCCTGTTACGACAAAACGATTTTAGGTGTATCTGGTGATAAATTTTAACGCAAGTTAATCCTAAACAGTGGTAAATGCCGGTGGAGGGAGGCCCAATATCACCCAAACATAAAAGTAACGTCACACTACAGAGTACGGGTATCATGTCGTCTGTATTGGGTCAAATAGTCAACATAGTCAAAATTGTCAACATTTTTGGATTTGTTGTACTTAGACATTTCTAATTCCTCCTACTAAGTATGTATACATCGAATACTGTTTCAAATTTAAGATCAAAGTTGTGTAGATTAAATGTTTCCATGTATTTATTCAATAATAATAATAATAATAAGAAACAATAAATGAATACTATAGCATTATTAATATAATATGCATAAAAAAGTTCTTTAAGTTTATTATACTTTAATGTAAAATTTTGTTTGCCAAAATTTTAAAAGTATTTTTTATAAAAAATATCATACCTTCAAAACAACTATAATCCATATCAAATTTAGCTTGAAATGTTGTCTTGGCACTTTGATTTTTCTTAGGAAGTATATCAATCTCACGAGAGTTTCATAAACATTTTCAGTTGCCATCAAAGATTTTTAATATCATCTCCAGAGCATTCTACAAATGCAGACCCCTCAAATAACAGTATTTGTACCACAAGTTTTTTTGTTTGTTTCTTTACTCAAGAAAATTGTGATCAATAAATTTATATACAAACAAAAAACATGCAACAATCTAAAAAAATGTGATATTTCATGGGCTTTTAAAAGATTATTATTATTCCTTAACTTTGTATATAGGTTATTGAGATTAATTTTTTTTACTAATAGATATTATTGTTCTTAGTAGAAACGTTTCTGTTACCAATTAATACATATGCTTTGGAAGGTAACATTGTATTATATACCTAAAAAGTGGGTTAACATTGCAGTATAAATTCACATAACATTCCAATCACTACAACAACCCGATTTTGTACGAGATATGGGTTGTTTCGGAAAATTGATTGGCCATATAATTGTTTACTGCACTGTCATCACAAATCATGCATTTGTGATTTTATATACACATAAATGTTAATATAATTTTAATGTAAGTGTAAAAATATAAGTTCAATTTTAATAATTCATTGAACAGTTACTGTAATATCTTTAAAAAGCCTACATTCATATAGCTCAAAGAAATAAGACTATCATCTAACTCTAAATTTATGCATGAAATGTCCAATGTTACGGAATCTTTTAAACTATATACGTATATACAATACACAAAATAATTTTCTTACATAGAATTAACGAATAAAGCCTTCTCGAACAATATCAGTGATACCAATCATCTTCAAATAAATTTAATAGTTAATTGAATTAGCTCTAGTAATCAGAACAGACTAACTCTTGATCAAAGAACTTTGGATGATTTGATTAACCCTAGATGATCAGCAAACATTTACAAATCAGTTTCTGTAGACCAAGTTTCCCTTAGTGATGAAGCCGGTGGGTGAATATTGCAGCATTCCTCGGGCTTCCAAACTTCACCTCAATGTATGAGCTTTCGCAGTGTAATTGTTTGATAGAAACTTATCAGCCGCATGAATCTGAACTGTTGTTTGCCTTAAATATCTATATCTGGATTCACCATGGAATAATATATACATAGTGTGAAACATCTTGAAGTTTTAATTCGTGCCTACCTCATTTAGAGGATTGATAAAAAATCCAGAACAATTTATTAATAAATTTAAACTAACTCCAAATGTAGCAGGACGGCGGGCCGGCGCAGCCCTGCCCACGGTGTGGTGATCGGAGTTTATTCCATCAGAGTCTTCTTGCTTCCGTATGTGAGAGATCACCTTGCTGGCTGCTCCCCTTCAGTACTGTGGGTAGGACAGTAGAATGAATATCTTTCTTCCAGTGGTGACGTGGAGCATCCAGTCTCTTCGACTCATAACTGTAGTAGTATGTTTGGTAAATGTCGGGCTCCTCTTCAGGGGTGGCCGCCCTATTTATCAGGACGGGTAAACTCTTCAGGCCGCCCAGCATGGAAACCGTTCCCTGGGAACATTTCTGCTCGTCAGGATACCGGAGCCGGGCTACCCCTCACTTGTAGTGTAGGGCTGTGAATACGCATCACAGCCATGAAGGGAAAGTTTCCAGACTAGCCTCCTCAAACATCTTAGGAGGAGATAGCTGCGTCTGAGGATGATGGTAGACCCCACTGATTAGATCTGTTGCTCATCGAAAAGCTGGCTATTCATTGTTATTAAACAGCCGTCGCAACAACCGACAAAATAATCTTAATGAAAGTAGTGTTACCAATAACTACATTCTACTATCTTCACCCATAAAAAATAGTTTAAAATTTTATAAAACACTCCATACAGTTTATCTATAAATATTTTTACAGTTATATATTCAGCTATGGAAATTTAATAATACGTGGTCACGTTTTTTTATATTTGTTATTTGAGAGATGACATACCGTATAAGCCTATTTAGAATAATTAAAATGGGATTTATAAGTAATTAATAAAAAATATATAAATAACTCGTACTTAACTTTGTTTGTAATATTACTTCCTATATAAAAGTATGATTTACACTGAGATTCACTAACAGTAAATTGTTTCCCCTAAAAGTAAACGCTTGATACAAAACAATTTAATTTTACACTTTTGTGGCTTGCTCTATATATTAATTTCCTATGAATAAAAAATATGCCTGCAAAAGCCGCTATTTCGGACATTTCACTACAACGTTCACTATGCGCCAAATGTAGGGTTGGCACATTGTCCTATTCTCCTAACATTCATAGACTCTACATAACTTGACTCCTCTGCAGGGATAGATTCTAATACCTTGGGGTGCCGTATATTGAAAACGTGACTGCTAATCACCACCGAGGGGCGATTGAGGTTTAAATTTAGAACATTGAATTGAATGCTATAACAGAAAAAACCCGTATTTCTAACGATTGAGGCTCAGAAATCAAGTAACATTGTTCATAGTAGTTGGCCTAGTTGATACAACCATTGAGTTTTGAGCTCTTTGAAGTCACGAATGAGATAAAAGATGTAACTTTGATTCAATGGTGTTCTACACATTTCTTTATTTGTCTAAAGACTTAATATACTCGTTGCATACACTAATATTTACCTATTGAAAATTAATTGTCCAAAGAAATGTGAAAATAAAGTAATAAATATGTCGATTATTTATACGTTGGTTGGTGACTCGACCAAAAGTGGCATCACCGAAAGCCATTTGATTATGTTACGTTGCAGAGTGTCTAAAAATAAGAAGTGTCTATTTAAAGGTAGAAAGTGCACTATGCTAATATGCACTATATGTCAAGGGAAAGAGGCGATAGGTTGGTTAAAAAAAAATAACTCAAATTAAGTAATGGTTAGGTACTTTAAGATCACATTCGACATAATTGAGATTACACACATAAACAAAGCTAAATATTAATGATATAATGTAACAATCATCTGATGCGTGAATTGTGTATTTTCTTTTATGACTACTTTTGTCAAATGCCGAGTTAATTTTGTAGAAAAATACAAGATCCAGTAGAAACACGTTTTGTACGTCCTACATCAGTTAACATGGCAAACAGCAGCAGTTACACCTGAACACGACGTGCATGGGGTTTGTAAATCACAGAGTCATTGTGCCTAAGCCCTCCATGGCCATTGCAGACCGGCAATTCTGCAATGGATGGCAATTGTAGTCCTGCGGTACAACAGGATATTGTCACAAAGGTGAATGATGTCCATATGAATCACGAGGATCCTGACTTCGCTGACACAAGTTGACAATATCATGGTTACTCAATAATCGTTTTAGGATAAATATGTTACTATGGAATAACTACAAAATCAATAATTAATATCAAAATAATAAATAAAAATGTCAACACAAAGTAACTAAAAAAAAATTTTATTTTGTTCTGAATATTCATTGATTATATATTTTTATTATTTTATTTTAATTAATAATTATTTTTTTAGTATTTTAACTTTTTTTAATAAGAAGACCACTAGACTAAGTATATTACATTATTGATTGTTTCGTTTGTCCTGTTGTTTAATACCTAATTATGTGTGTGCATAATTTGTAACACATAATTTAATAGATTCTAAGGAATTTCTTTTACACTCGTACAAAACACATTTGATTATTACATATAAGGAACTACGTAAATAGGTGGAGAATATATTAACAAGATCTTGGCGTAGAAGCGACAATAAGCGTCTTTATTGTATAATGAGTCGTACGAGACTAAGAACTCCTTTGTGTTTTGTCGGAATTGAACCATCGCTTACAACTCATACTCCTTTATAGGAACGAGGCACCTGTAAAAGGTTATTTCAGTTCCAAGGCTTCTCCTTATAATACTTCCTTTACACAATTAAGAGTATTAGTGAACGTAAAATAATATAATTATTTTATTATACAATGGGAAAAAATGTTTCACAATAATCATATACTGTGCGTGTATTTAATAACATTTTTAACTTTTTGGCAATATTTAATATACTTATGTGTTAGTAACAATAAAAAGCGTTACATAATACTCATGTTTAAAAAATCCGTTGTAAAACTAAGGATTATATTAGATGCATTTTTATGTATTTTTTTATAGTTTGAGTTTTTTACTAATAAGCCAAGAGTGACTTTAAAAAAGTAATGTGCTATCGGATATTTATGACAGAGGCAATTTATATACACAATATAAACCGGTGGTATTTTTACAACAACTTTCTAAATCCCATATCCCTCAGTATTTCCACATCTAGATGGTGTTTCTATGCTGATTCCTTTAACTGTTCTGTGGGGGCCCGTTTCAGGGTTGTAATGCTGCAAATTGCTTTGTTTTACAACAACAATAGAATGTTTTGTGAGAGTTTTTTTAGGAAAGGAAATTACCTTTCTCATAGAACTTATGGTTGTAAAAAATTTAAAAATATATTGAACAAAATATTAAAATATAATTCATAGTAAATTAAAAGCTATTTTAAAAGGTTTTTTTAACTCCTTAATTTCTTAAAGTTACTGCTCTTCTTCCTTTAAGTGTATTCCTTCTATTTAAATTTAACATTTCTTTTCTTAAACACATAAATACTATAGGGAAAGTATTTAAATTATTTATTGTTCTTAAAACAAATCACTTACTAATTTCTAGTTTAAGAATATTAATTTATATTATAATACATTTTACAATAATTGAAACCACTGACAGTTAGTATCGATAAGAATATGTCAGCAAACAAAACATTCAGTGTTTTAAGGCATAAAGTGACGTACCAGGAACATCTTATTAATGTTTTTACTGACATTGATTCTGTAACTAAATTCCGTATGTGGATATTTATAAAAATCTATTTACTATGCTATTTGCAATCTTTATTCTAATTCAAGGAGACGGACCACTATCAATAATAAGTATGCCGTAAATAAAGTTGTGGTTGATATGAAGATAAAATAAAAAATAAAAAAAAAATAGGAGTGAGCGATACAGCAAACCCTCAAGAAAGATTTCCAAGTAGAATTGGCAGCACTTAACATTTGTTTAAAAATTATACTAACTAATATATTCTTGAAAGACATATTTTCTTGGGTGAGGTGATTATTATCTTGTTTGAGAATTTTTGGGCGTCACTCACCTTCATGAATTGTGGAGACGGTAGTCCTTGTCAAAATTTAATACACACATAAACACACGAAAAACACGAAAAAACACACAAAATTTACATAGACTGCCCGTTTCCCGAATCCTAAATTCGTGGATTCGGGAAACGGGCAGTCTATGTAAATTTTGTGTGTTTTTTCGTGTTTTTCGTGTGTTTATGTGTGTATTAAATTTTGACAAGGACTACCGTCTCCACAATTCATGAAGGTGAGTGACGCCCAAAAATTCTCAAACAAGATACTAACTAATATATCAACTATTAAAATATTAACCATTTTGAAGGTGGTTTTTGATGAATTGTTTGTATCATAAAGTTGTTTGATCTGACGACTAATAAATGTACCTTATCAAGTAGTCCTAGTAGTCTGTTCAGGCATAGGTCGAAACATATGTTATTCTAAACGTCTTCGTATTAAGAGAAAATATCCGTAATAAACCACTCGACTGGAAGGGTAGGTCAGAAGTAAATGCATTTTAAAGATATTAAAATGATTAAATACTAACATAAAGGTTTATAGTCTGCCATGTTGACTCGATCGCCTTTTTCGGTCAGTACTGAAGGATTATTCTCTGTTAGTTATTTGAAAATTCATATTTAAAGTGATGTAATCTAAGATTTAACAGTTATTCTTAGCTGTTCATACTTCTTGACATTCTTAAACATTTTGTACATGATAAAAAAATCTTATGGTATACTAAATTTTGTTATTGATTTTACACTAATAATAAGATATTACCGTTTCTGGGAGTTTTACAACACTTATCATTAAATTTCCTAGACAGGTGTCAAAAATCAATAAAAAAATTTTAATCATCAATATTTTGTACTGGAAAGTTAAAGACAACAATTAACTGTAATCAACATGTTAACTAATAGTTTGGCTTTTGTGCTCATGTCAACTTATGTTATCATACAGCTTTAGAACGATTAATCCATGCCTTTTTTGGTAATTTGGATTTTTATCTCTTGGACATTTATTGTGATACTGAGGGATCACCCCATAGTATTATCACCCCGGAGGACCGGTGCTGCACACAATAGGACTGGAGACATCGCCCGCGCATGCGCAGAAGCCGGCAGGTAAGCTAAACGAGCTAGGACTCAGTCTCAGTCGCCGGAGGGCCGGTGTAGCATGCGTAAAGTGGCGTGCGGGAGAAGGCGTCGGGTCTCACTTGGGCATGCCACCCCTCCATGTACGAACGGGCCGCCTACCTGAGTCCGGGCAGCCGCGTTCTTCACACTTCAATGGTTTCTTTTGAAACCTCTGCCATTGTTTATACTTGGGGGGCTAACGCGTGCGTTCCAGTACAGTAATTCGTTTTTTTTAGTTTCTTGCTTTAACGCGTGCGTTCCAATACAGTAATTCGTTGTTTTTTTAGTTTCTTGCTTCATGTTATACGCATTATTGTTCGAATTATCATTGTTGTAGAATAAACGGTTAAGGGAACAGTATTTTGAAATAATAAGGGCACAATAATAATATGTGCCAATTAGTCAGTTATAGTTCAGTAAGCTATTCCGAAAGTTTACAACTTAAAACCTCTATTAATGTTGGATATAATTAGTCTATTTTAAATTATATAATTACTTAAGTTCTCATTTTAGTCTTAAAGTTATGTTAACCGCTAGTAGGCTATATTTTGCCACACTGAATAAAAAAAGCTTGCAGAAGTTGATAAACTATATATAAATAACAAGTACCAAATCAATCTATATATTAATACGCAAGCATGTTTCATTTCCTCCTTTTTTCTCAGCTCGTGTGCATCGTAGGATGAATCCGCGCATACCGTTAGACAGGTAGTCCTGTAGATGAGCAGAATCACATTCTAATTCACATCGGACTACAGGGCTGCGCCCCACAGGCTTTCAAAGTTCCAATGTTAATCTTATGGAGAAAGGAGAATTGAATGAATCATTAGACAGCTGTTGTAAAAACAACTGCTAGAAAATTAGGAAGAACAGATGTTTTAGTTCTAAAATATTTTAAGCTTCTTGGGTCCAGGTCAACCGAAATTTTGATCGAATTTCGATCAGGAGGCGATCTCTAGTATTATTTATTAGGCGGTAAGTTAATGAAATATGTCTGCATAAAATGATAATTGGTTGCATAAAATGCAAAGTAAAAAATAAAAAAAAATTATAATAAATGCATTTGATTTTTTTTTAACAAGAGAGCGTGATTCTGAGCCCTTGTTGAGCCCCTCTGGAGGTCTAAAGTCTCGACTTTATTCATGTCCGTTCCGAGCGTAGAGGGTCGCATATACAGAAGGGACGCGCGCCAGTCCCTACACAGTTCCAGCCCGCCGGGGTAGCGTCCGTTTCGTGCATGGAGGGTCGCATGCACAAAAGGGACGCGCGCCACTTCTAGCACGGTCCCATCCGTGCATGCTACACCGGGCAGCCGCAGCATGAAGGTTCTGTGAGTACTTTCCAACTTTGGGGGGGAATCTATCTGGGGGAGTAGGCTAACCAATACTTTTCTAAATTTACGGCAATGATGTAATTAATTATTTAAGCATATTCATTATCTAGTGTTCACCCTTCTTATCAGGCCAGTAAATTATCTTAATAACTTGTTTCTCACAATAAAATGTCCCTAGTCGGAATTAATAGATTTATATGTAGGATCAATACTTATCAAAGATGGCTTGCCTTGTCAGGGGTTTGCGGGCGTTTAATATTTTGCGGATAATCCTCGCAATCAATTGTGCCTCCGGCATTGCTTCTCAGGCCCATGCAGGTAGCCACAAGGCTACCGGTGGCCACAAGTGGTAGCAGAGCGTTAAAGATCATTTAATTTAAACACCGCAAACACCGCTAGAGCTTGCCATCAAGCAATTTTTCAAAATTTGCCTCTCAAAAATTTTGGAACAATTAATTAATTGCTTGCGCGACGTGAAGGAAACATGTCGTGAGCAGGTCGGCCGGTCGATGACGTCAAACCACGTGTTGGGAAGATCGGATAGCGGTTGGAACAGGGGAGTGATATTATTTGTTCTGAATTACGTTTTAGTCATCCAATTTATTTTAGTAATTATCAAACCAATGAAAATTTTCCCGAATTCGCAAATTTAAAATGGGTTATCACGTAGATTATTGTATACAACATGTAAGTTAGTTGCAGTATTTTATATCTTTCAGATTTACAGAAGAATGTTAAATAACTTTGCTACCTATGTAAGATTTCATTTACAGGCATCCCCAAATTTATTGCAATTTTTACTTTAGTTTAACATTTATCTCCAAGAGTATAATAAACTGTTTGAGTGTAGATGCATCTATTGCGTGGTATTCTTGTGTTGCAAAAAAAATATTTATTTATAGTTTTAACGTATGGGCACATGTTATCATATTATATTTAGTAAGGGCTCCTTTGTATTATGCTTGCTTTTGACTTAAACAAGAGTTCCTTACACCCGTACAGTTAGTAAGCATGTTGGATAATAAATAAAAATATTTTAAAAAAATAAAAAAATAAAAAAAATAGAAAAAGGTGCTACACTGGATTTACCACGCAAAAATCATTTACCGTAATTAAATATAAGTTCAGTAATTAGTTGTAGTTTTAGAATAGTGTAGCTGTAGCTCATATTTATTTACATGAGATTTATACAGTATTTGTTTATTCACTATTTCGTAATATTGCACAGGAATAATGATTATAATTATTCAACAGAAACTTTGCAACGCTTCAATTCCGAGAATTATTGAAACGAGTTATATAGTTGTTTTCGTAAAAGATATTAGTAGATTCAGGCAAAGGACAGATCTCTTATCTCCCCCTCCGCCTCGTCCCATCCACCGTGCGTCGTCAAAACAAAACATCTGTCGACCCCTCCCCGCCCTTCCCTCGCAATACCAAACAACACAGATCATCTTCCTTGTATTAAATAATAAATAATTTTGTAGCTTGTTGTTTGTCTTTAAAATAATGAATTGTTTACCCAGCGCATTTAAAGCAGTGATTAAATAAGTTTTTGCCTTATTAAAATTAATTTAGAGCAAAGTTAGAAATTAAACGACCCCGAATATTTTCCTCCCCAGTAACATTGTCCGCAGAAAATTTCAGTAAATATAAATGTTGTACGTGAATCTAATTGGCGATTCACAATTCTGTAGGTACAAAGCATTTTTAAAGCATTACCAGCAAGGAGAGAATAGTTTATCAGTTGAAAGCAGTATTACCATTTCAGGAATAACGACAGGGGAATTAAAACGACATATCAAAGCAGCAACTCCATCTTTAAATAGTAATTACCCTGTTGTATTATTCATTGGCACCAACGATGTAGTAAGAAATGTATCTTTGATTGATTTTAAAAATCAGTTTTTGTCCCTTTTGAGAATAATTAGGAAGTTCTATGCTCCAAAACAAATCTACATCCTTTCTTTACCACCTTACCAAAGAATCCTATCTCACAAAAACAGCTTGACGCATATTGACAATGTAAACAAATTTTTAGCTACTTTACAATCGGACGATACACACTTACTACATTTACAGATCACTGTTCAGGATGCTGACAAGTTTTTCCAGCAACGTTACAGATATTCGGGGAAAGTTGATCAAACTCATTTGAACGACAGAGCGTTTTGCCAACTAACAGAAATAATTAAACAAGCTTTAAACAAAAAATAAATAAATAAAAGCTGGGGTTGTAGGATGATTCCAAGGAAGCGCCAGAACGCATCGATGCACCCTTTCATTATTAAGTTCACATCAAACAACAAATGCAATTAATTTTGTCACATAGTGTTCAGGCAAAAAAAAAAAAAAAAAAAAAAAAAAATCAAGAAATCCTACTAACACAATTTCCTATTTTCCTGTACCTCCAAATATACCCAAAAAAAGTCTGGACCCATGTTAGGGAAGTTGTCTCAATTTAGTCGAGTCATTCGACTCAAATTTAGTTTAGGGCGAGTAAAGCAAGCCAAGGGTCTCCTTGGATGGACTGTCACATAGGGAAATTCCCCCAAGAAAAAGTAAAAAAACCTCAGTGTTGGCATTCTCACCTTTGATGGAACAAAAATAAATTTTGCAAAGAAGCAAACTTGTAAAATTGGGGTTATCTGGATATTGTAAATTGGCGCATGTTACGACCTAGTACAAACCCATAATCCTAGGAGCTCATGCCTTTTGCAAATTGTATGGCCATACTCAAATAGTAAAGTAATAGTAAAATAGTAAAGAAAAAAAAGCAAAAATCAGTTCCAATCATTGAGTAAGCAGTTGCTTACGTGGTTAGTCGGGGCAGGGGCCTCTGAACCGATTGCCCACGGGGTCTGGAATGTTGTCCCCGCCTTAAAAAGCGGCTACCGTGGCAGTGACAGGACCGCTCTTAATGCATTGGATATTGATTAAAAAAAAGCAAAAAAAAAAAAATAAAAATAAAAATAATTAAAAATAATAGTGTTAATAAAAACCTTTCCTATCCAGTTCCTAGAGAAAAAAATGTGCCAGATTTACATATCCGATAAGACGTGGGTTAAGGGGAAAATTCATTGATGAATGCCTAGCACTCAGGTTGAGGCCTCACAAAGTAGGTACCCGATTAGTGTTAGCTAGTTGCTCAATTTTCCACCCGACCAAAAAAAAAGGGTGTCGACGTTGCCTATAATGTGTCGCTGCTTAGGAGTGACAGTCTGTTGGGAGAGCCCACCTTGGAAGGATTATTCCAAAAAAAAAAAATCAACAGCTGCTGGGGTTCTTAGATTAGGGGGTCACAGACTTAACCCACTTACCCAATCCAAAAAAAAAAATCCTATCCTTAACCATGGAACCTTAACACAAGAAATCACAACAAATTATCTAAACAGCCTCATCCAACAAAACAACAATCACAGCAATTATTAATTCCTTTTGGACAGTGTAACATTAAAATATTTTTCTCCCCATTCAAAACAGATCACAGTGTTAAAGTTATGCTTCCTTGAGTCAGACTCGGCCCCAGAAATTTAAAACAGCTCATTAAACCAAGTTTAGCCAGGTTCACCCAGTGGTTTTCCCCCCCCAGGGAACAAATCATATGAAATGTCAATTTATAATCTAGACGATTTACCAGACACAGTTACGTGGATTAAGGATTTATCAGCCCCTCAGGCTATCCAACAATGCAATATTTTGGGCCTTCAGCCAGCCGGGATCCTTGAGGAAAACCGAGTCATTTTGAAACAATTTGTGCTACAGCGCAAAAAAGAGAAAGCTTGTTCAGCGGAGGAAATAACTCAATCAGAACAGGCGTTAGCGTCAAACATCTTTGTCACATCAACAGCGACACACCCAGTGGTGACAACAACCACTGTGTCGCACAATGTGCCTGTGTGCTCCAACATTTTCCCCTCACTAAATCCACCAGTGAGCACTACACTTGCTATGACCCAAGTAAACACTATGACTACCTCAACAACGACAGTTACGCCTATACAGACCACCACACTAGACCCGACTTTACAAATACTTGTTCAGTCACTACAGACCATGACGTTGAATGCTGTTGCACAAACCGCCAGCACAATAACCGAACAAATGAAAACCCTTACCACAACCAAACCACATGATGAATCCCGATGTCCTCCCTTTGTCCGAGACCTATTAAAGGAGCTTCCTAAAACTTCTGGTAACGATCCTCATCAAACATTAAAATTTTTCAAGGAACTTCACAAGATAATAGAAATGAATTTAGTGCCAGAGAAAATAATAATACTCAACGTAGTCCCCTACACCCAAAACAGACTTAGGGATTTTTGGACAACAGCAACCGCCCAAAACCACAATTGGCAACAATTGCTGCACAATGTTCGCAAGGTCTTTTTCACACACGATATTTTGAGAGACATGCAAAACAAATATTTGTACAGGCCCCAAGAATCTCATGAACTCTTACTAGATTATGTCAGGGACATCCAAATATTGTATGCCATTCTATCCCCAACAACTCAGGAATCTGAAATTTTTCAGACAATATTCAGAGGAGTAAACCAACAAACAAGAACAACATTCGCAGGCCTTAAGCCAATAACTTGTTTACAGGATTTGATAGATATTGCCCCACTTTCAGCTAGCCTGACAACCAATCAACGCTCCACCTTCAACAACCATTCCCATAGATTTTCTTCACCCAGATCCCAACAGTTTCATAGCTATCATTCCAGTTCAAATAATTCATATAGGCCCCAACAAATGAGTTATCACCAGTCAAATCAAAATCAAAATCAAAATCAAAATCGCTGGCAGGCAACACCCAGACATACCACCCCCCAAGCTTCCAGACCTAACAACCAAACAGCAACTTCTTACCCCCACCACCAAGGAAGAATGTATGCACCTCGCTACCCATATCATCCTCATCAAAACAATCAAAATCGATCAAATTCTTCCAATTTCAACAACCGGGGTAATTTAAACCCCAAGCGGGGAGGTCATTAGGCAGCTCACTTCCCCCAACTTCCAAGCCTGCCTCTAAACCAAATCAGATAAATCAAAAGTTAGTAACACTAAAACTAGTACGAAATAGCAGTTTCCAAAACAATTCTCCACCCAAACCTGTCAGTAAACTTAAATCCGACCTCACCAAAACCGCACGCCTATCATTGAAAATTGGTCCCCACACTGTCCCAGCCTTAGTAGACACAGGAGCATCTTGCTCAATAATTTCTGAGGAACTATTTAACCAAATAAAATATATCAAAGGCGTGGTAACGGAAAAGCCGGTACCAATTTCGTCTTCTGCCACAACAGCCTCGTCACACCCATTACATTTGAAATGTAAAGTAAAACTTCATTTTAAAATTCAATACCTCTCATGGACTTTCCCATTTTATGTAGCAGATCAATTGCCAGTAAAAGCCATATTAGGGATAGATTTTTTGCAGCTTACCAAAGCAGTTATAAATGTAGCCAAACAGACCATAACCTTCCCATATTCACACCCTTTAATATTAACTTTAAGTGATACACAGTCAACTGATGATCAGCCACAAGAGCCCACTGGTCCCAAATATGGTCCAAACTTAAATGATATGCAGTTGCAAAGATTAGGAAAACTAGTAGGAGAATTCCCAAACACCATTACAAAAAAACTAGGTAGAACTAATTTAGTAAAATACCATATAAATCTTAAACCAGGGCACACAGTCAGATCCAGACCTTATCAATTTTCTCCCATAAAAACAGAAATATTACGCAAGCATATAGATGACCTATTGAAGGAAGGAGTAATAAGAGAATCCATGTCACCCTACGCTAGCCCCGCCTTTGTTATTCCAAAAAAGGGAGGAAAAACACGAATGGTAGTTAATTATCGAGGTTTAAACAGTGGACTAGTTCTAGAGGCTACCCCAATGCCAACGTTACAGGCGAGCTTCGAACACCTTGGTAAAGCAAAATGGTTCACCCTCTTGGATTTAAACTCAGCTTACAACCAAATTCCGCTAGATGAAGAATCAAAGCCTTACACTGCCTTTGTAGTCCCCTGGGCTCAATACGAGTTCAATTATGTCCCTTTTGGCCTGGCTAATGGTTCAATGGTCCTTACAGATTTAATGAACAAAGTTTTCAGTGATATAAAATTCAAATACGTGTATTCATTTTTTGACGACTTAGTAATATATTCAGATACCTTTGAGGAACACATAAAACATATCCGTGAAGTACTAGAGCGGCTGAGCAAGGCCGGCCTTACGGTAAACCCATCTAAAATGACAATAGCGTCCAACGAGATAGAGTTTTTAGGCCACGTGATTAAAGATAATACACTTTCCATCAGCAGAGAACGGACCAAACCGATAGACCAGTTTCCCACACCTAAAAATATCAAACAGCTCTCGAGATTTTTGGGAATGACAGCATTCTACTCTAGATTCATTCCAAACTATTCAAGCATTTCCGAACCCTTAAATAAATTAAAGAGAAAAGGTCAAAAATGTAAATGGGGAAAAGAGCAAGAAGCTGCATTTAACCAACTTAAAAGTGCACTTACGGGGTCACCAATACTAAAAATGCCCAATTTCGACCTTCCTTTTGTGTTACATACCGATGCCAGCAGATCCAGTATAAGTGCAATAGTCTCACAGCGATATGATGATGCCCTACTCCCAGTTGCATATGCCTCTCGCCCCACCAATAGACATGAAAAGAATTACAGTGCATTTGAATTAGAGGCCTTGGCAATCACATACTTTTTGGACAAATTTAGAACATATTTAGAACACCGTCACTTTGAATTATATACAGATTCAAATGCCTTAACTTGGTTATTAAATTATCCCCGACAAATCAATGGTAAAATCTCCAGATGGATTACATTGATAAATGCCTTTCAGTTCACAGTACATCACATAAAGGGAAAAGACAATGTAGTGGCAGATTGCCTCTCCAGAATGTTCGAGGAGCAAGGCCCCACTCCGTCAACTTCCACTAACCCAGTAGAGCAAGTAAGTATTTTATTCAAACTCCCAGAAGCATTTAAAGACATTAAGCAATATCAATCAGAAGATCCATCCATTCAGAGAATTATTAGAAACCTCAAAAACAAGAACCCACCACCAAACTATTTTTTACACGAAGGCATTTTAACCCATAAAACACAAAACCAGACCAAACCTCGAATAGTACTCCCGGAACGCCTCATCCCACTTTTATTTAAATATTATCACCAAGCTCCAAGTACTGCACATCTAGGGATAAGAAAAACCTGGTCTCGAATCGAACCTCACTTTTGGTCAGAAAACCTTAGAGACACCATCTCGGAAATGGTCAGAACATGCACAGCTTGCCAGAGAGCTAAACAAGCTCCGAACACTAAAGTAGGACTATTATCTTCAGAGGTACCCACTCACCCGTTTCAAAAGGTTTTCATTGATTACATAGGCCCCCTACCAAGGTCCAAAAAAGGGAACAAATACATTTTAACTATAATCGATGCCTTTTCAAAATTCACAGTTTTTCTACCAGCCAAAAACACAACTGCTAAGACCACCATATCATTACTTCACACAGGTTTATTTGCATATTTTGGATTTCCCAAATATTTAGTTTCCGATAATGTTAGTTCCTTCAAATCAAAGGAATTCTCAGATATGTGTCTTCAATTAGGGATTCGCCATGTGACAACCAGTCCATACTATCCGAACCCGAGTCATGCCGAAAGAGCCAACAAGAACATTAAAGTAGCTATTAGAATGTATCACTCGGAACACCAAATGGACTGGGACAAAATCTCCATTTCTTTCAAATAGCTTTCAATTCAGCCAAACATAACAGCACAGGATATTCTCCAGCAGATCTCTTTTTGTCCTTTCAAATTAATCACCCCCTGGAACTGAATTGGAATTTAGATACACTTATCCCCACTGGAAACACACCAAAAGACATAAAAGAGAAGTGGAAAGAAGCACATACAAACTTAAAGAAAGCCAGAGCAGCCCGGGAAAAATATTACAACCAAGGCAGAAAACCCCCCAGTTACAAAGTAGGTGATTGGGTGATGTATAAACTACAGCACCAAAGCAAAGCAATAGATAAAATCAACGCCAAACTCCTACCGTTGTGGTCTGACCCAGTTATAATACAAGCATTCACATCCCCAGTAACTGTTTTGCTCATGGACCCAAAGAGTGGCAAAGCCATTAGGAGAGCCCATGTCTCTCAGCTAAAAAAATTTTTCATGCCACAGGTAAAATAAATGGCACACTCGCAGCCCCAGAAGACAAGGTTGTGATTTTAGGTTAAGTTAGTTTAAGTTAGACCATCCCGCAAAAAAATACATTTTACACCAACACACACTGGCACAGGGTGCCTGATTGCCACCATCCTGTGACTAAGGTCGCGTTTCGAGTAGGCGCGCCCTTCAGGGCAGTGGTGACTCCACAGCTCCCTGTTGCCTGTGTCAAAACACATAAGGCAAGCAGCCCTCCTCCACTGCATTAGCAATAAAATCCTTTTCAAAAAATTTAATTTTTTAAATTTTCATTCAATCATGGATTTATGTGCTACATTTTTTGTATTTTTTTTTTCAATTTTAACACATAAATTCATGACTAATGCCAGTGGGGAAGAGCGGATTGTTTCATCAAATACAAGCTTATATTTTGATGCAACATGCCATTACACCACACACACACACACACACACACACACACACACACACACACACACACACACACACACACACACACAAACACACACACAATAGAACACATTCACCTCAAACCGGCATTTAGATTAAGTTATTAATTAAGGAAATCTCTATGGGTTATTACAAACAAGATACCAAAACCCTATGAGAATAGAATATGAAAAGATCTTGTAAAATATATATTTAAGAAGTATGCATGCATGAAGCCTTAAATTAATGTTATTTTTTGAACCAAATATATTTATATAGATTCACTTATTTATTGATTAAGATAATACATATATATATATATATATATATATATATATATATATATATATATATATATAAATAAATAAAATTAAATATGTAATTAAATTGATAGATTATCCGACTTGGGAAAGCTAAAAAATTTTGCAGGTCATTTATATTTAATACAATTAACCAGTTTACAGATCAACCTCACACCTTCTCTTCCCCTTTGCTGCTTGGGGGGAGGGGGGGGAACCCGAGGGATCACCCCATAGTATTATCACCCCGGAGGACCGGTGCTGCACACAATAGGACTGGAGACATCGCCCGCGCATGCGCAGAAGCCGGCAGGTAAGCTAAACGAGCTAGGACTCAGTCTCAGTCGCCGGAGGGCCGGGCAGCCGCAGCATGAAGGTTCTGTGAGTACTTTCCAACTTTGGGGGGGAATCTATCTGGGGGAGTAGGCTAACCAATACTTTTCTAAATTTACGGCAATGATGTAATTAATTATTTAAGCATATTCATTATCTAGTGTTCACCCTTCTTATCAGGCCAGTAAATTATCTTAATAACTTGTTTCTCACAATAAAATGTCCCTAGTCGGAATTAATAGATTTATATGTAGGATCAATACTCATCAAAGATGGCTTGCCTTGTCAGGGGTTTGCGGGCGTTTAATATTTTGCGGATAATCCTCGCAATTAATTGTGCCTCCGGCATTGCTTCTCAGGCCCATGCAGGTAGCCACAAGGCTACCGGTGGCCGCAATACCAATGAAAGTATAAAAAGAAAAATTTAATACTATAGCAGAAAATTTGCTTTTGCAACGTAATTTTGTATAAAAAAGTAAGCCTATATACTAAGGTTAGCAAAAATCCGATATGTTATTTTTTAACATTTGATTTTTTACTTTATTCATATTTAATTTTTAAAGATACTGATTTGTGTATCTTACCTGGTGTTCCAGACCACCCCTTACACAACTTTTAAAATTTACAGAAATATTTTATGCAAAACCTTTTGAGTGCCTTTAGGTATGGGTAAAACAGTTATACTCTATCGATTGACAGTACAGTAATCTAAATTATATACTCCCGAATGTGTAACTGACTCACTCATCGGGGTATCAGAAATTCGTAAAGTGTCGGTAAGGCAGATTAAGGGGTAGTGCAGTACAGCCGTGGTACAGTAGATCACATACTGTAGTTAAATTTGTTCAATAATATAAGTCCGAGAACTAAACCTGTAATGTGATCTACTGTACCACGGCGGTACTGCATTACCCCTTAATCTAAGTTGTGTAATCATTTAACCATCATCCCAATGGTTATAGATTTAAGAGAGGGACCATGGTCAATGAAGTGTGCGCTTGTTAACAAGACTTGTAACAAGATCTTTCATTTCTTATTATATTAGGGTGCGAAATTCAGCTTGCACTTTAAAATGGAATTGAGTGAAGTATCTGCTTATGGCCAATTTTCTTCCATTTGGCTAGCAATGTTGTGACATTTTTAATATTGACGTTTACTTCAAATTTTACACGTTCAAATTAATCCTTACATTAATTATTTCAAACTTTACCCCCTCAAATAATATAGGTTGATATATTTATAGGAATAAAATTAATTTGTATAGTTTCTTGTTTAGATCTCCCAATGCAAACTTATCAAAAGCACATTAAATTACTGAAATTTAGGTTATTTTGAAAACAAAAAACTCGACATATTGCTGTATCTTCCTCCGTAAATCGCCAAGATATACTTGTGTAATATCATGTAGGAGTTATATAGTTTTTTTTCTTTTTTAGATTTATCAACCACGTAGTCCTTCACTAAATGTAAAATTATTTTAGTTCTTCTGCTCTAGCGGCAAAAACGGTTGGGCCTATAAAATATTTGAGACGATCTTTTACTACAACTTTGTTTCAAATATGCCAAACTCGATACACGGAGCTTGAAGTAGGGAATTTTTTCGGAATTTCAAGTTTTTTTTATTGTTTTTGTTTATTATTGTTTTTTAAAAACATTTTGTTTAATTTTACTGTATTTAGCTGAATTTTGCGTGTTGCTTCCCCATAAGCTTTAACTTTTGTATTAACTTAGCTTGACAGTAATATTTAAAGGAAATTCACTGTATTTAGAAGTGTAACAGTGCTAAAAAATTGAACTCGTAAATAATAATTCATAATTAATGCCAGTTTATCATACTTTGTTGAATATAAACGGATTTCTCTGTTACCTATACTGTTAAAGTATAGGTTGTTTGTGAATTGGTGACATAAATCTATTTTTTAAACCTTTCACTTTTTGTCGTATCTCAAATCGTTACTTTAAGACCTATTTACAACTTTTATTACTACTAAATTTCATACAACTTGTTTGTAGAACTAACTACAGTCATATTTTATTTGAAGTTCGAATTTTGCATTCACTGAACTTGTAAAATATCCCTGTAACCCTAACTTCGACATAATTTAAGGGAAGTGACAAGAATAGTTAACAGGGGTCTTTGGCAGGTTCCAAACCGTTTGTTCATGTTTTTCTATTTTTGTTTCAGGTAAATTGTTTATTTCTTCATTGATCTTCAAAATATTTTATTTAGCTTATTCATTCTACTTTGTCATCTATTTCATTATGTTTATTTTATACTTCTTGCGCTAGAAGGGTGAGGCTAGGCATGGCTTCAAATCCCCCGACAATTCGTTTACTACAGTATAGTTGCGTATAAAATCCTTAACAATTTAATTAAAAATATTATGGGAAGATCTTTAACGTTTGACACTTGGTAAGCTACAAACTAATTCGGCGAACACAACGAGGGGGTATGGAAGCGAAGGCCTCAACTAGGTGTTCAGTGTTTGAGATTTTTACATACAGCAATTTACGAAAGGGGGCAACTAATTAGGGTGTAAGGGGTGGAGCCTCCATTCAACACGATACCTAAAATATTTGCATGGTTGATTCTGATTTCACCTCTCTCTCAATGTTACGAATTAAGGGGAACTTAGGAAGTAATTTTAAAAACTAGCCATAGGCGATTTTCAAAGCTTTTTATTATTGTTGATTATGAGTAGTGTGTATTAGCCGTTTTTCTTACCGTCATGGTGGACCAGTTTTTCGGTGGAACTAACATGCTTCAAATCGGCTCTTAAGTAATTTACGAATGCAGGACAACCCCTAAGGGGGCATGGGGGCGGAGCCCCCATCGAGCCGTAGGCGAGTTTTAATATACGAGTGTACTAAAAGTCACCTTTCCATAATGGAAGTCACTAATTTTAAATACAATCCCCCGTTGTAATGATATTTAGGGATTCCACGTGCAATTTTAAAACAACCTTACAATTTAATGAAAACCCTTAATCCTAATGGTTTAGGAGATATTGGTGGTATCTAAATTTAAAGTTTCCCCATAAGAATAACATGGACAACATTTTTAAAAACTACATCTTTGAACTTTTTTCTAAGCAAATATGTTCCATAGCAAAAATGTCTAACTCTGAAATATTATTCTATCATTAATCATCTGTTTTGTCACAAGTCATTGTATTTTTTATACAATTTACAATATGGCGGATATTATTGAAAATGTATGGAAAAATAAAGCTAGATATGTGATAGTCAATATTTAAAGGGGAAATATTATTTTGTCTGGTGTTTTAAAACATTTTCATGCTTGGGCAGTTCTGATTAACGTAGGTCTAACATTTAAGAGATAATAACTTAAAAATTTCCCCATTTTATTGTTACAGGGGAAAAACTAAATTTCAACCATCATTATCTACCGTTACATTTAGAGGTTAACATTTTATAGTTTCCTTATAATTATATTTAGGATTATAAATGTAATAAAAAGTGGTGGTTTATATTAAAAATTAGTGACTTCAGGTCTCGATAGGTTACTTCTGGTACACCCTGTACATTGAAATTAGTGTCAATCGAAAGAGCGTAACCGGGTTTGCTATAACGGCACAATTTGTTTTTGTGAACAATTAACCATTTTAATTTTAAAAGTGGTGTATGCTTGGTCTGTGACACCCGGTAAATAAAACATTAATGGATGATTGCATTTAATTTGGACAAATAAAAACTGACACTTGCCTTCTAAAAAAGTTTTTAATATCTAATCACAGGATTTTATATATATTATTTTAAAGCCTTTATTAGTAAAATAACTATGCCGCATACTGGACCTTGTAAGTGAAGAAATGGGTAGCTATCGAACTTAAACTTTAAAGCTTAATGTCAAAGTTTAAATATAAATAACTTCTAACATAAGTGTCATTTTCAAGCCAGGTTTGTGGCATATTACTCTGAATTCCAACACCTTTAAAGCTATGAGTATTCCCCTCAGGGGCAGTGGGCTTTCCACTGTACGGGTGTTTCTTGGCGACCCCGGGGTACCTGAGCCAAGCTGTGAGACCCTCCTCACAGTTCTTCCCGAGCTAAGGCCATTCTTCTCATCTTCCAGGTCTTAGCTCACCGTCTTTATTCTTTCCTGAGCTAACCTTGCTCACCTTCTTTTTTTCGACCCCGAATCAAGGGTGTCTTTCCACCTTCTGTCGACCGGCGCATGCTGGGGAGTGTCCGTGTTGTGTTGCAGGGACTGATGTGTGCCTCGCACTGCCGATGGTCTCCTCCAGTGTGTCGTCAGAAGCCAGCCGCTTCGGACCTTAGTCAGGGAGTGCGGCATGGATGCAGGGATCGGACTCTGCATTGCCACGGTGCGACCCCCAGCACGTCCGGCACCTTGTGTGTATCGGTGCTGGGCAAACGGAGGTTCGGGCCCCAGAGTACTGGGGTAGGGGTGTCTTATCTCCTACGGAGGGTAGACCTCCGAGGGTGCACCCGCTCTCGGCCAATGAACGGGACACCCCTTGCCGCACGATGCGCTGGTGAAAGAAAACCATGGACATGAAAGCCAAAAACACGAATGATGATGAGATAGAGCAGGCCGCCTTTAAGCGCAGCTCAAAACTGCAGATGTCTCCAACCTTGAACACTGGAACGCCGACGAAGGGTATTAAAACCACCCCCCCGCCGGTGCCATTCAAGGCTTTTGGTGATGCCGGATCGTGGTCCAAATCCGGACAGAAGAAGGAGGAGATCGATATGGCGATGGAGGTGGCCGAGCCGGCAACACCATTAGCCAAGATCCAAGGGATTCCTCCCAAGAAGAGCCCTCTTCGTGCGGCATTCGAGCTGCAAATGCTTCGGCAGCAGCAGGACGACGCCCACGAGGAGGAAGACTCATGTCTGAAGAAGATGAAAGCTCTTTTGAAGGAGATGGCCAAGGCCCTCTTAATTCAAAAGAACGTAAACAAGGCGAAAAAAGAGGGGATCCCGAAACTCGAAGATTCTCTAGAAGAAATCGAGGAGTGCCGGAAAATCAGGCTAAAGGCAGTGAAGCAGGAGCGCGATGTCACGAACCGAGTCATCTCTGCTTCGCCTCAAGCTCATCTGGCTGAGTCCCAGACTCAAGCCAGAAAGCGAAAGAAGAGGCAGAGCGGTTCTTTGCCGGGAAGCTCTGAGCTTGTTGAGGTGGACTCAGTGCCGAGACCGGTTTTTGTCACTGCGGCATCGCAGACATCTCCTGTCCAGGCTACTCAATCCGCCCCGGGCGCTGCCGTGACTCCAGCAGCTACTCCTGCAGAGGTTCCTGCTCCGGCGGCTAATCCTGCCTTGGCAGCAAACTCTGCCTCAACACCTTTGGGGGGCTGGAAGACGCACCTCTCCAAGAAGGAAAGGAGGAGGCAGAAGAAAGCGGAGGCAGCTTCGAAAAGTGCGTCGAGGGTGTAGCGGACGCAAGTCTCAAACCCGGTTGGGGAGGCCTCTGTCAAGTCTGTCAGAAAGCCTAAACAACCCAGGCCTAAGAAACCCAGGACGGAGGCAATCTTGATCAAGCCCTTAGGGGGCGATCTTTTGCCGATGTTCTGGGTCAGATTAGATCGCAGGCCAAACCGGAAGAGACCGACACCGTTATCAAGTCTATTCGGCGAACCCAGAACGGGGATGTCCTCCTCGAACTGGGGAAGTCGAGTGACAAGATTGGTTTTGCCGCTTTCTCAAGACTGCACTTGGGGACAAAGGCTCAATCAAGGCCCTACAACCGAAGTGTTCGGTCGAGATTCGGGACCTTGATGCCCTCTCCACCGAAGAGGAGGTGACCCGTGCGATCCAGGTGGCACTCCCGGAGATACCGGCTGATGAAGTGAGGGTATGGCTGACTAAGCCAAACCGAAGTCAACTCCGGATGGCTGTTGCTTAGATGAGCGAAAAGCACGCCAATAAGCTGCTTAGCCTTCAGCACCTCAGAGTCGGTTGGGTCAGTTGCAGGCTCAAACGGAGGGTGGTAGTTTCGAGATGCTTCCGCTGTCTCGGTTTCGGCCACTCCTCCCGAAACTGTAACGGGCCCGACAGGAGTGCCAACTGCTTCCAGTGTGGAGGCCAGGGCCACAAACGCAAGGAATGTTCCTCGAGCCCCTCCTGCTTCCTCTGCAAAGATTCAGGCTCCAGTGCCCTCGGTCACTTACCCGGGTCTGGTCAGTGCGGTGCCTTCAGAGCCGCACTTGAACAGGCAAAAGGCAGCGGCCGGTAATTCGCATCCTCCAGGCCAATCTTCATAGATCCTGGGGAGCTGATAACCTTCTAGATCAGCTCGCCCGAGAACTTGGTGCTGACGCGCTCCTTATCAGCGAACAGTATCGGGACAGAGACCCAAACACTTGGATCTCCGACAGCCTCATTACTGCTGCATGTTGGGCACGTAATACGCAGGATGTCGTGGTGTGGAGTCACGGTCGCGGCCGAGGATTCGCCTGGGTTAGGTGTAGGGACGTGACAATCTTCAGTTGCTACCTCACCCCCAACGAGGCCGTCCAGGACTTCTGCGACAAGATAGATAGCCTAGAGGAGTGCGTTCTCGGCACCACCGGGCATGTCGTCGTTGGTGGCGATTTCAACGCCAGGGCCGTCGAGTGGGGAATGCCCTCTACCAGCTCCCGGGGGAAATACATCCTGGATTTCATCGCCAGGGCCGGTCTTGTCGTCCTCAACCAGGGCGACACACGTACTTTTCGGCGCCCCGGGCAGAGAGGCACGATCCCCGACGTCACCTTTGCGTCTGAGTCGCTCCTTCCGAGGATCTATGGCTGGAGGGTTGTCGAGGACTACACGGGTAGCGACCACCAATACGTCGTGTTTGACCTGCATGATCAGGTAAATCGTCGAGTTTCCGCATCTCGAGAAGGGCCACGCCGGTGGAACCCCAACAAACTGGACGTGGTCAAGTTCACCGAAGTCATCTCTCGGGGAGCGCAGGGGAATCCTGGTGAGGCTGGGGCCGAGGCACTAGTAACATCCACGATGGAACTGATCGTCTCGGCATGCGACCAGTCTATGCCGCGAAGGAAACCCCGACGCGACAAACAACCCGTTTACTGGTGGACTGAAGAGATTGCGGAACTGAGAAGAACATGTTTAAGAACTAGACGATCCGCCACTAGAGCAAGAATTCCCGCAGACAGAGTTCGTAAGTCGGAGGCCTATAAAGCTGCGAGAAAATCTCTCCGCCAGACGATCAACAGGAGCAAGGCGAATAGCTGGAGGAGACTTCGTGACGACGTTGACTCCGACCCGTGGGGCCTGGGTTACAAACTTGTAACACAGAAACTCGGCGCCTGCTCTCCACCTTCCATCATGGAGGGCGCCACCATGGGGAGGATCGTCGCTGCGTTGTTTCCTGAACATCCACAGCGATTGCCGGTTGACTTCGGACGTGTAGAGGACGTTCCACTCATCATTTTCGAGGAGCTGGAAACCTCCGTTCTCTCCCTGAATAGCAACAAGGCTCCTGGCCCGGACGGGATATCCAGTGAGGCTTTAAAGAAAGTATTTTCAATCAACGCTGACTTGTTGTTGAGAATGTACAATGCCTGTTTGGTAGAAGGGGTGTTTCCGGCTCCCTGGAAAACAGCCAGGCTTGTACTGATCAGCAAGGGCAAAGGTGATCTCGAGCTGCCGTCGTCCCACAGGCCTCCCTGCATGTTGGACACTGCTGGGAATCTGTTCGAGAAGCTGATCCGTTCCCGCCTGACTTCTGCCGTGGAAGCTGCCGGGGACTTATACCCCGTCAGTACGGCTTCAGAAAGGGACGGTCAACGATCGACGCTGTCACCGAAGTTCAGAGAGCTGTGGAGAGAGCCGAGAGCCACAACCATTTCTCCCGCCGAGTAGTGCTTCTTGTTACGCTTGATGTCAAGAATGCCTTCAACTCGGCGAGGTGGGTCGATATGTTGGATGCGCTTCGCAACACCTTTCGTATTCCTGCATATCTGTTGCGGCTCATCGAGGATTATCTACGCTCTCGAAGCCTGATTTATGACACGAGGGACGGAACGCGGACGATGGAAGTCACTTCTGGTGCCGCACAAGGTTCAATACTCGGCCCGGATCTCTGGAACGTTGCTTATGACAGCCTTCTGAGGTCCGAGATGCCTGAGGAAACCACTTTGGTTGGGTACGCCAATGACGTCGCAGCTCTAATTGCTGCACGCAACGTTGAGCTGGCCCAACTAAAGTTGAACCGAGTCATGCGTGTGGTCAACACCTGGATGTCAGATCACGGTCTCTCGCTTGCTCTCAGTAAGACGGAGATCGTGATTCTCACGAAGAAGAGGATCGACACCGTCGTCCCACTCCGAGTGGGAAGGGAGGTGGTCACATCAACTCGTGCCGCAAAATACCTTGGGGTTATAGTGGACACCAAGTTAAGCTGGAGGGATCAGATCTTCCGTACGGCGGACAAGGCCGCTAAGGTAGTTACTCACCTTAGTAGGCTGATGGCCAATGTCGGGGTCCCCGATCCAGCAGAAGACGTCTGTTGATGTCCGCGGTCCAGTCCGTGCTCCTTTACAGGGGCAGAGGTGTGGGCAGTCGCTCTAGATAAGGAGTGCTATAGGTTGCGACTCGCCGGGTTCAGCGTCAAGCTGCGCTCCGGGTGTGTTCCGCCTACCGGACAGTGTCCGAGCCTGCCGTCCTGGTGGTAGCCGGAGTCATCCCTGTCAAGCTCTTGGCAGGGGAGAGGAAAGCGATTATCAGAGACAAGGCGAGATCGGCAAGGACACGGCAAGAACACAAGAGCGCTCCCGAACCTTCCAGCAGTGGCAACACAGCTGGGAGCACGACACCCGAGGACGATGGACTGCCCGACTCATCGAGCAGGTCCAACCATGGGTAGAAAGGCGCATGGCGAGGTGGACTACTTCCTCACGCAGTTCCTGACAGGTCACGGCTATTTCAAGTCGTACCTGAACCGGATGGGCAAGACTGGTTCACCGGATTGCATCTACTGCCCGGGCGTTAACGATGACGCAGAACACACCTTCTTCCGCTGTTCGCGTTGGGAAGGCCCCGCCTGGAGGCCACAAGAAAACTCGGTGTTTATTCGGTGGACACGGTCTGCCGAAAGAGTATGGAGGATGAGGGTAACTGGGATTGTTTGTCACAGTTCGTCCGGGGCATCCTCCTGGAAAAGAAAACCGATCTGGACCACGAATTGGCCCAGATCCTTGATCGAGCGGCTGGATAAGGAGCGAGCCCCACAGGCGTAAGCCAAATTTAGGCATAGCCTGACGTAATGTGACAAACAATTCCAGGTTAGATTCCTAAAGAGTAGAGGAGGTTTTTTAGTGGGTAAACCCGTCTTTAGGGGAGCCCCACACTACAGGCTGGCCACCTGTGTGCGTAATGCATTTTTCCGCCTCTCCCTCAAAAAAAGCTATGAGTATTAGGCTTACGTTAGCCAATAAAACAATCCATATGACTTCGCATATAAGCTTCTTAGCCCGAGTAATAACCTACATATTTTTTATGGTTTTCAATCAACAAAAACATGTTACAAGGCTAAAACAAAAACAAATCAAATATGTAACCATTTTTCTATTTAAAAATCTTGACATAATAAAAGTTTTATTTGAAGTTTCCAATCATATTATTATTTCCAACAACTTTTTCCACTTGTGAAATAATCAAAAAATTTCACCATCTTAAACTGAGGAATAAATGAGTTTACCAACAATAGTAGTGCCAGTAAATAACCCAAACAATATATACAGCAGAATGTAAGATAGCAATAACAAATTAAACTACGTTTCGACTAACTTTTTCAATGGTTCTTTGGTCTTATATCCAAATGGCATCTCAAAAAGAACACAAATGAATAGGCGGAGTGGTGAATTAAAACAAACGTTGGTTTATTATCTTTTTGTTTCCCTCCTTGGGAAGTATTTATTTTAATCTCCTTTACTTCACTGGTTAACATTTTTATACCAATACCTTTGAGCACTCAAGGGTCAAATCTATCAGTAAATGATTTATTTCCATCGTGTAAATGACTTTATTTTAAATTTGTCATAAGAAAATTGATTGAACTACTGTATTTTTCGTTAGTTCCATTTGTTGTTTTTACCCATCATGACACTTCTTATAAAAGATTCCAATTATTTAATCGGACGTAGTAAATCTTAAGTGTAAGTCCATCGATAACAGTCTTATAATATATTAATTTTAAATATAATTTACTTCTAACAAAAATAATAAACAACTAGAGTAACCAACACATTATACGTTGAATCACCAACCTACTGAAATAAAGGAAACTACAACATAACCACATAATGTTATGATAATAAAACACGTGCTTTGTAATAATCATCTCATCTGTTCTCTTACATCCAGTAAAAACAATATGGATGAATAGAAAATATTTTAAATTTCATCTTTAGAATATTAAATGAAGGAATAGTGAACTTTATAGGCAAATGGTTAAAAATAGAATTCATTATACCTTCCATTTAAAACAGCCCCATGTAAATAGAACTCTAGATCTCACTGAGAATAGCTAAATTCTTACATCATTTTAAATTGTCATTAGAGTTTTTAGTTTCTTTTTTTTAGAAAATATAGTGGGGTAATAGTAGTTTAAATCGAAGCAAAATGAGACAATTGACTTTCATTTGGTAACAACCGTGTGTAAATCAATCCGGTAGAACGGCAAGGCTCGCTGTCATAAGCTTTACATATTTGGACTATAAGATCTCTTCAATAAAAGTTTTATATGACATTTTTGACACAATGAACATAAATATTTTCCAAATACAATTAAACCTCCATATACTCTACCGTTAAACTTTGTTTGGGTAGAACAATCAGGGACGCTGTCATTAGTTTTGTAATTTCTTTTATTCATTACAAAAATCTACTAGTAAAATCACACACTAAGTTACCGTAAGAGTACTTTCAAAATACAACACATTATTGGATTGAATTACTTTACAAACAGCTCAGAAATCTAATGTACTATTTCTGTAATATATGCAAAAACTTATTCGATCTCTTGCTACTTTTAGTAATATTTTGTGTCAAATAATTTGTTTGTCATAAGATGTAAATTTGATCTGACCTTCATGATGGTTATAAAGGCCTCACTGACATATTGTTTGTTTTTATCTTAGGTATATATTAATACGATATCGTGATTCTTTTCTTCCTTTTATCTCATCTCGTGTTCATCGCATGAGAAATCCGCTCACAGCGTTAGAAAACTCTTGTAGATGAGCAGACTCTCTTTTAGGAAGAACAGATATCTCAGTCATATATTTTTTATATCTGGTCCAGACGGTCAGAATTAAAAAATCTAGTAAATTTAAAACCACGCCATTAATTATATTACAGCCTATTGTTCGATTAAGTTTGCTTGTTATAAATTGTCACCATCAATTTTGTCGGTACACTAAGAGTTTGCTCGCTTCCCACTAGTTATCAGCACCAACCAAGCTTTCATCTGATGAAAATTATTGGAACTACAATCTACGTAGCCGACGACAGTTCGCAAGTCCCCGCTAGGTGGTAGCACCACTCAGTGGTATTGTACACTATGCACGTAACACATTGATTTACTTATTTGATTATTGGTTTTGTTATGAAATATTGTAATACAATAATATTATTAAGAGAGTTCTTAATAATATTAGCTGACGGTCCTCAGTGGTTCACTAGTTTGCTATTTTTATGTTTGCCTATGAATATCCAAACTAGCCTAGAAGTAACGGCCGAAGTAAGTGCGTGATGAACTACAACCATTAAGTGAAACTTATCTTATTTCTGCATAAACAATAAGGCAATATTACATTCTTCCAAGAAACCGAACTGTAAATCTTTTTTTTTTTTAACAGGTGACTCCCACAAAACGTACCAACAAAATTTCTATCCAATTAAAGGAGTATATAAATATTAAATGTACTTAAAATATTTTAATTAATACTAACAAAATACGTCCTTAATTACATGTTCTGTGTTCATGTATAGTTTATTTTGTAATTATAAAAATGTTTGTATTGTACCATTAGTTTAAAATCTAAAAAAAAGGTTTTATGCAAATTTATGTTAGTCATACTTGATACAATAAATGTTATCCATCCCAATATTTTTTATTTATTTTTATTTTTATTGTTTATATTAATTGAAATTATTGTTTGAGCTTCGATTTAATAAACACTCTAACGATAGACATAAATGAGTGATTGCCCGTCAATACTCAACGGGTACAGCACCAGTCACGGTGAGTAGAGCGCTAAGTAGATGATGTGAAACATGTATTAAATATTCGTTTTTATATTGTAATTTTCTTCTAATTAATAAGCTACTTTAGGTATACAATTAAGTAACTTTCAACAATTTAACAATCAAACCTCATTCATATTTTAATCTACCAACTATAAATTTGAGTAGTTTGGATGCAATGACACTGTATTATTTTTTCTTTCCATTGAAAGAATAATAAACTACAATCATAAACGGTTTTAGATACTGGCCATAATATACCAAATCCTTCTTGAGCGTTTGCTCTTCAACTGTATTTAGACAAATACCTCGTGTGTTTACAACCAGCTGTTTGAAAAATTGTACAATAAATTCATTACAAAGGTTTTGAAATTTCTATTTTGGAAATATAAGGAAGTAAGATAATTTCAAGTAAAGACGACATGCTAATATGCAAAAGTTAAGCTTTTATTTAGTAAAAACTCCATGTAAGTCAATCTAGAGGAGGCCTTAGACAACTGTCCATAGGATTGAAAATTTTACATTTTCTTCCATCTTAAATATTCATAAAAACATTTATTTTAAATTTTGACCAATTCAACGTAAATGTTTTCGAAAACAAATAAAACCTGCTAATATAGGACCAAAAATATTTCTTTTGGTACAACTCTCATATAAATCGGCCTAGTAGAAGTGACAGATGAACTGTCCAAATGTGTTTTTACCTTACTGTTTTAAATATATAGATATTTTGCTATAATACATTAAATAATCATATTAATTGTCAAAGTATGTAAATTTTAACTAAAATAGATATGTAAAACTGTTATATTAGGTATTTATTTACGAAAAAAAATAAATGCAATTAGAATGTCATATAGTATTAGAAATAATTGTGTTACCTCCATGCACAACATACTGCTGTTGTTGTATAAATTTAATATTATTAGAAATCTGAAGACTTTATTTTAAAATTTATTTATACTGCTGTTACTTAGAGTGATGGTAGTTGTTCTCTCCACAAGCAGAGCAGCACCATGCAACGACCCTGCTGCATTCTTGCGGGGTTTGGTCGATCCACTTACATCCTGAGTTAACACCAGTTTCATTGAGATTAAACTGAAATTTGCCATCGTGAAGTAATAAATAAAGTTTGTTATTTATTCATTTATAGAACAATACATGTTAGCTTCCGTCATAGATAATTTTTAAATTGTAAATCAACTTTGGAACCATTCCTTAAAACTGTTAAAACAATTTATTTACATAAATAAAATCAGTATTTCTTATAATTTTTTATAAACTGCCCTGGAGAAAACAAACGTTTATTTATTTTAATAAATATATTACAATTCATTTTAACATAAAAGTGCAATGGTAATACTCAACATAGTCGAAGTAGTTTTTAATATGTAGGTAGTTGGAAGGACAAGAGCTCATAACTACTTGATCAACTAAGTGGTACAATTACTTACAGTAAGTCAAAAGAAGTGTAAAATTAGTTAATTTTTTTGCTTTTCTAAAATCAATACTCTATGTAAATTTTGTAAATGAAGAGCTTCATTTTCGAGTATATACAATAAAATGTAAAATAAAAGTAGTATATTCAAATTATAAATTTCAATCATTTTAATAAATATTGTTCTAAAAATGCTGTATATTGCTTTTCTATTTTTTCTTATGCAATTTTTTAAGGAAACGTAAACCATATAGTATAACCAAAGGGTTATACTATAATAGTCCATTAGTTTTCATATGAAAACCTTATACTTTTAAATTTTTGATTCAGTAATGAAACTTACTACTTTAAGTGGCTGATTTTAATGTTACGTCGGAAATATTTTAACAGTAGGCCTACTATAACTATTTTAACTATTAACAGATACTATAAACATATTATAGAAAACCAATGAATGGATTATAAAGGGAAACTATTGATCTAAATTAGAAGGAAGATTCTTATTTGCATGGATATTGTTCTGTTTAAAACCAGAATTATTCATTGACATAAGAAAATCAATCAAAAGAAGAAAACAGTTGGTACATTGCCTTAATTGAAAATGCAAATATGTTGAATGTGATATTTGAATAAGATTCATGAAATGTAAAACATTAAGTTGAATAAATGATAAGGCCAATTGTTATTACTAGTACACCACCTACATGAAATTACTAATTTACTTTAAAATGTTTAAAAACTTATTTAGAAAATTAATGTAACTATTTATTCATTATATTATAAAAATAATGACTAATAAATTAATAAATAATAATTTAACTTACTAATTTATGTAATTGTTTTTCAATAATTCATAATACTATAACTGGTAAAATTATTTTTAATGATAACTTTTATTACTGTATTTAGAACACTTGTATTAGTTGTATACTTTACAGAATAATAATTACATGCAATATAGCTGATATGCTACCTATAATGTACATGTCTTATCTTATAATGAAATATAGATACACTCAATTATCTTAATTTATAAACAATGCAGAAAATGAGATGGAATATCAAATCATAATATTCGTGTTTAAATTAATTACTTATAAGTTGTCTTTAAAGCAATCCTCAGTTACAGTTGTCATTTACTAATTTATTATTTGTATTACTAGGGGATTGATGAATGTGTGACCAAACATTGGTCTGTGAGATGTGACTTAGTTATTTTGCTTAAAATTAAAAATAAAAATAAAATCATAAATCCGGTTGATAAACTGAAGGATCAATCGAATAACATTTATCACTAGTTAAAAAATCTAACTGTACAAGAGTGTTAAGATTTTTATGAAACTATATTTTCCTTAACAAAGTCCTGCACTAATATTATTTTATCCCAAAATGTATTAGCTTGAATGTTGTAAAAAGTGATAGAGTTAGCAAAGTTAGATCCATTTTTGAGATCAGTGCACTTACATAAGCACATAGGTTAAAACTTTACTCACATTAGATAAACAAGGAAAGCAAAAAGTATACTTATTATTTTACTTGTTTTTTCTTTTTTTTCTTCCATAACAACCATATTTATTTGACAGTCAATTTAAAATAACATTGTCATTATTCAAAGATATATATTTTGTTTCGAGGACTATAACTATTTTCAAAGTTATCCATTGTAGGCCTATAGTACTTTCTAGTACTTAAAATCACAACAATGAAAGATTTAGGCACACTACTATAATTAAAAATTATTTCACAATGAAATTTAATTAACCGTCAATAATTTAAAGCTAATAACATAATTTTAATTTATATGATAATAAACATGACTATTACATTATAATCTATAAAATAATTATATTATTTGTCATAATTAAGTTATGTAAAATATTACTACAAAATAGTTATAAGTTAATAACAAATTAGATGATTACGTATTTAATTAGACTAGGGATCGCTTACTGGTCGAAATTCGACCAAAAAATCAATCAAACATGAGCAAAATATATTTAAAAGGTTTTTTTAACTAAAACATCTGTTCTTCCTGGTTTGATAGCATTTTTCATTTTAACAGCTGTCTAATGATTCAATCAATTATCCATCTCCCATAAGATTAACATTGAAACTTTGAAAGCCCATAGGGCGTAGCCCTGGAGGTGGATGTAAATTATAATGTGATTCTGCTCATATACAGGATACTCCCTTTCTAAAGGTATGCGCTGATTTCTCCTACTATACACACAAGCTGAGAAAAAAAGGAGGAAAAGAAACATGCTTACCTATTGATATATAGATATGTGCAACCGTTATATTATATTTTGACTAAACAACCTGTTTAGTCAAATTTAACATTATAAATTAACACGATTAAGCAGGCATATATCTTTGAACTGAGTTATCTTCACCATACAACATACTGCTCTTGTTAAGAGTGATGGAAGTTCTTCTCTCTTCTAGCAGCAGCAGCAGCCTACAGAGCCTCTGCTGCACTCTATTGTTGTTTAAGCAAACCACTTACATAATAAGTTAAATCCAGTCTCGTTGTGATGAAACTGACATTTGCTATAGGCAATGAAGTAGTAAAAATAATTTGTTTATTTATTGATCAATATCAGAAAACATCATAGATAAGCTACCATTATAGATTTTTTCAATTGTAGGTCAAATTCTTTAGCCATTTCCCAAAAACTTTTTAAAACATTTGTTGACTTAAATTTGTAACACATGATATTTATTTTAGATTTTCGTTTTAAATGAACTGGAGAGAAAAGTGTTTAGTCTATCTTGATCAAAATAATTCAATTAATTTTAAAATAAAAAATGCAATTATAAAATTCTTCATATACAATTGTTAGTATTTATAGTTAGTTGATGGAAGTATGTATTCAAGTAATCAACAGCACTATTCACAGAAATTTAAAAGATATATAAAATCGATTTTTTTCTAATTTTCTAATTTACAAATTATTCATATAGGCTATTGGAATTGGACACACATTTCATACATATTTTTTAACATATTGTTTTTTTTTTTTTTTTTTTTTTTTTTAACTATACAATTCTTTTCTATTGTTTTTCATTTTTTTAAAGTAAGTGGATAACCAAGAGGTCATTATTGAATATTCCATAAATAAATTGATAACACTAAATTGATATAACGTGATATAAATTGATAAAAGTGTCATTTTAATATTTTTATTTTATGATGAATTTTTTTGCCATTAGTAACTGATTTTAATATTGTTAAGAAAATGTTTGTAGTACAGTTAAAATATTCTAGAAAAACTAATTAATAAATCATAATTGGAAACTACTGATCTAAATTAGAAGTAAGTTTCCTATTTGCATGGATATTGTTCTGTTTAAAATCAGAATTATTCATTGCTGCTAGAAAATCAATCAAAAGATAACAGTTGGTGCATTGCCTTAATTTTAAAATGCAGATTTGTGTAATGTGATATTCGAATAAGGTTCGTAAAATTTAAAGTTGAAAATTTAGTTAAATAACGTATAAGGCCAATTGTTTTCTCTACCACACAATCTCCAACAATAAAATAACAAAATTACTTAAAATATTTTAAAACAATAAAGTATAAACCATTAACGAATTAAAGTAGAAAGTGTAAAGGATTCATACATCTATATTCTATTAAATATTCAATAATGCTGTAAGTTGTTAAATATATATTAATTATATTTTTTATATTTAGTTAGAATAGTTGAACCTATTATGTTGATGAAGAGAATAATAATCAATTGTATCAAGTAGCTGATAATCTACCAAATATGCAAACTATTATGATGTTAAAATAGATCTTGAACTGGATAGATTGGATCGAAGAAGTGTGAAACCCTTCATATATGAGTGTGATTCTTTACTGTATTGATAAAACCAGATTTCAATTTCCGAGTTAACTATGGAAGGGAGTTTCAAATCGACCTTAAATTTTAGATAAAAATTGTATACGTAGGTTTTACATAAAAACTCGGGTTTTAAGTTATTCCGAGGAGTAACAATCGATTGTTATAATTAAAACTAGTGTACGTGTTGCTCGAAATCGAGCAATTTATTTAAATACAGTACAAATGTCACTTTAGCTCTAAACAATGACATCCGATCAATCCAATAATGTGAATATCTTCAATCGCCAATAACTACACGTATTTACAGCTGATTATAACAGATGTTTCAAACGCTTTATTCAGTCCCAATGTTATTTAAATGGGAAATTTTGAGATTTCAATGGTGGATAGCGACTTTATTTTCAGTCCGATTCTCATCAATTTTTGGCGGAAACAACTACAGACCAAGCCCCATCCAACGACACTAAAAACTTGAAAATCGGTTGAAAATTGTAGGAGGAGTTCTCAAGACAAAAAAACCCTTAGCGTATTAAATAAGTATAGATGTCATACTAGAAAGGCATTGGAGGTTCTTGTGTGCTTGTTTGTCACAACATCGCTCATAGTGCAGGCATATCATAAAGGTTTAATAACTATTTTCTGCTCATTTTGATACTATTAAAATTTTAAATTTTTTTCACAAATATACAGTATATAATAACACACATACCAGAAATATGGATTTTGTATGGACTAATAACAATTAAAAGAGTTTTTATAAAATGACAGTCAAATTAAATTTTCTTCTTTTATTTCTCCTTTATTTGAGTAGCTTGAAGGGGGGCTTTTTTAGCTTTAATCGCCTAAGTTGTAATTTATATAATTTTTAAGGGGCCTTAATTTTAGTCTATAAACGGTTTACAAACGAGTATTTTAAATATAGAATATGTCAGCCGACATTGAATTTTAAATCTTTAAAATTCAGTTTCGTTATACTATAATGGTAGGTATAACTAAAGGAATCGATTTTGTTATACTATAACAGTTAACATGGTAGTAAATTTACACCATCAACAACAAACTATTTGGTTTAACTGTATGTTTAGAGCTTTTTCGAATTGGTAAAAGCAGTGTTTTGCTTTTAATTTTTGTTTACTTTTCGTTTATAATTTGTTACCACGAGTTACTTTTACATAGGAATGTTTATGTGGCTGAGGATGCTTCTTATAATTCTTTGCTGAAATACGCTTATTCTAAAGTCGAAGCAAAACCCACTCTGAGAAAAATGTAAAACATACATCCATTGTACTATAGTTTATGTGTCTTAAAATTATATAAATTGTAAAAACTAGCAATAAATGTTTAAACCGATAACAGTTTTCAATAACAAAATATGAGATTTCCCGAAATCTTCCTGGGTTATTTGAGTTTTAATAAATCGTCTAGGAAATACACACTAATCATCTTTTTTAATGGTATGATAAACAATGTAAATGGTGAGAAAACAAAAACATACCTAACACATATTTATAAAAAAAGACATTAATTTAAGTCTTGATATTATTAATTTATAGTTAAATAATAAGTTCTTTTGTTTTGATTTAAATACCATTTTAACATAAGCCAACAAGGAAAAGCAGAAAGAAACTGGCGAGGCTTGGTATAGATGCTTCTGCAAACGCAATTATCCAGTCTAACACAAAGTGACTGCTCCGAACAACCCCGACCCACTTCGCCAGTCCGCACAACATCAACAAATAGCTTAAATCATGAGTGATAAGTTTTGTAGTAACTATATAAAAAATTTTAAAACCTGTTTAAAACCAGAATTATTCATTGACATAAGAAAATCAATCAAAAGATGAAAACGGTTGGTACATTAAACAATTTTAATATAATGATAAAAAATATACAGTCAAAAGATATAAATAACAGTAAAAACATTTATTCCATACTACGATTAACATCAGTCTTTGGAAATACCATGCTTGTGTTACCTGAAAAATAGGCTTGGTAAACTATAAACAAATTGTATTCGTTAAAAGGTTTTAAATTTAATAGCTAAAAACAAATCATTTATTATTGTTACCTAGTGCTCATCTTGGGTGTCCTACACCATTTACATTTTTAAACCTAAAGATCTTAAACAAATTTTTTAGAACCAACTAGGGGGCATGGGGGCGGAGCCCCCATTGAACCGTAGGCGAATATACAATATATATTTGCTCTTAAAAGTTAAAAATTTTTCGTTTCATAATTTAATATTTAGATATATTATATTTTTAGTAACATTTATATTTATATGATAAACTTTCTCAATGATAATTTTTAAATACGTTATCATCCAAAACAGTTATTATGGATCCTTAGTTATAGGTCTGGAAAACACTAAAACTAAAATAGAATATTAACCAACGAATTCCTTTATTTAAGTTAAATAAAATTAATCGTGTTTTCATTTGCCTTTAAATATTTTCTAATATCATGAATGTATCCATATAATCTATATTAAACTATCCAACTGGAATAAAGAGAATAATTACAAAATCAAAGTTGAGTTAAAAGTAAAAAGTCTTTAATTAGTACGTAAGCAAACAGAGTACTTAATTAGCTAGCTTGTAAACAAGACCAGGCCTTGTAAATATGAACTAACTGTAATCTTGGTTTGTTCCTTGGCTGTTTAATTTACTTCAAAACTCTTTTCATTGAGATAAAATTTTATCGAGTTTGGATTAGTAATTATGTGTATTAATTTTTATCATAAGAAATACTAATGTGCTTATGTATTCCCTTTAAAATTACAATTTTTATTTATTATATTTTAGATATTACAATATATTTAAAATTATATTGAAACACGTGTTATGTAAATTATGCAAAAGTAATTAAAAAATATTCTTGTATTCCATTTTAGTTTCAGTCTGAGGTTCGGTTTTTATTTTCTGCTACAAGTCATTGTTAATCTTACGTACTTCCTTGTAAATATTTAAGTTTTTATTGTATGATGAAAGTTTTGACACTTCAAACATCAGAAAATTATATTTATTTGTGATGTAATGTACTGAATCTATGTGTGTAAGAGGAATATGGTTCAAAATAATTTCATTATAAATAAATTGATGCTAACTCAAAGTATTATTCTTTATTGTCTATAGTAAAAATTTCTATAGTGGAGTTTGCAGGTTGAATTGTGTTTAACAGAGGGAGAACACTTGTGAGAGGACTGCACCGAACAACAAATGTAACTTCTTACTTTTTTTGACTCAAATAATAAAGCTCTTATTTTTTTATTTCCTGTTGTTTCAAGCTTTTACTTAAGGCACAATAAAATTAATGAGGAATGAATTTACAAATATGGTCCATTCTTAATCTTATGTTTATATACCAAAAGCCTTAGCTTTAAGAAGTACCAAGAGGATGTGTATTGAAATTACAATTGAAAGAACGTGTGTTAAGACCCATTTAATAAATTATAGGTTAATGTTTATGTCATGAAATATAGAATATATTTTATATTTGATATATATTTTCAGAGAGAAATATATCACATTACTAATGAACTTCATAATTAATATTTAGATAGGCTGAGAATTAATTACAAACCCCCTGAGTACTAAGTAAAATCATATGCATATGAGTTATTGACTGGCTGTTGTATTCTTTAATACTTTAATTTAGCTTACTTTACATACTTATTACATTAAATATTAATTTAACTAATTAACATTAACATTAAACTAATTGACAAATATCATTCAACCCAAATATATACATCAAAAAATATTCTATTAGGAAAAAATATGTTATATTTGAATTTATAGCTTAAACAAATTGAATATGTTTTATTTATTCTTTATGTCTACTAAACAAATACATACAAAACGGTTTTATGGGTTAGAATAGCCTAACTAATTTAGTAAAAAACGTTTGGAGCACTACTTTACTGACTTTAACGAGATAATACGTTTATCTTTTCTGCAATGCACGGTTATGCGTGTGACTAATCTTAATTATTTTCTAAGATTTTATCATTATGACACGCAGAAACTTTTATTCTGTGGCTCAAGCATACTCTACAAGCAGTTCAGTGATGAATTTTTCCTTTCTAAGTATTTTATATTCATTATTGATATTCAACAGAAGCCCCTAAGGATTTCTTTAAAATTAGCTACATTTCTAAATTTATAAATATACTTTATCTATGAACGTTAAAAAAACTAATTATGATAATTTATTATCAAACACTTCAGGTACATTATCAAAACAAAATAAACCTCGTTGTTTAAAGAGGTTTAAACGTAGAGTTTTTACATTTAAATATACTTTCCATAACAAAGAGTTCGGCATTCCACGAAAGTAGTATTATAAGAGAAATACAAAATTTTTATGTAACTACGGTGACGGTTGCTATGGTAACCATGGGATGGTTACTATGGCGACGGTTGCTATGGTGACCGTTGCTATGGTGACCGTTGCTATAGTGAAGGTTGCTATGGTGACCGTTGCTTTGATGATGGTTTCTATGGTAACCGTTGCTATGGTTACTGTTGCTATGTTAACGGTAGCTATGGTAACGGTTGCTACGATGACCGTTGCTATGGTAACCACTGCTATGGTAACCATTGCTATGGTGACTATTGCTATGTTAACCGTTGCTACTGTGACGGTCACTATGGCGACGTTTGATATCGTAACAATTTCAATGGTAACAGTGGCTAAGGATGATTAGGTTACCATCCACTATGGTAACCGTTGACATTTTGACGGTCGCTAAGGTGATAGTTGCTATAGTAACCATTTTAATGATAACAGTTGCTATGGTGACTGGTTATATTAACGAATGCTCTGGTGACCGTTGCTATGATAACCGTTGCTATGGTAACATGTTATTGATTTTAATAAATACAGTAACGTACTTCTCAAGTTAGTTAACGTTAATCAAGGACAATGTATCTGCAAGCTGCCAATGCTTGAGATGTTATCTATTTCGTTGATATTTTAAGAAATTGTAACATTTGACGTCATCTACATTATGTCATTGCACATTATGTTTAAAGATCAAGAAATATCTATCTTCCCCTTATTGGATTCACAAGAATCCAAGCCTGAACACTGTCGCATAACCTTAGCCCTACCAATGACTTGCGTCCTGATGGATTATATAAATCTCATTGACTCCTAACTGTCAACCTTTGATGATCTTCGATCTAAAACCTAATCTTGCTTCGATTTTTAGAACAAAAGAACCTACGACTCATTAGTATCCTTTGTCTTCCAAAATTATCCACATAGTTTGTAGTAGGACATAAAGTTTTCATCATGACTTGGATAATAATCACCCTTAAGGAATAAAAGACAGTGCGGTTAGAAACGCACAATAGCAAGATAACAATAATGTGTATAATGCATATAATTGAACGTTCCCTTAAACGGCCGACATCAATTTCAAAATAAGCATTTCACAATTTTTAAATAGCGAAGGAATCTTGTAAAAGAATATGTCATCAAAATGACATGAACACATAGTATTAAATTGCATTTTATACAAAGAAATATTACAAAGACTGAATTTAGTTGCAAATCCGCGTGCAATATTAGATTTCCATCACAACAATCTGCTTCCTTGCTCCCAAAGGCTTAGCATTTCACTCACGTCTGTAATAGTCTGTAATGTAAGATGCCATATCCACAGTATGTGGGTTCTTTATTCCCTAAAGTATACGTTATTACGAATAACATACAACTGATGCATGGCTGATGAAAAATCTATATCCATCCTTTTCTTTTTATATATGAATTGTGATATATTATAAATGAAAATTTCATTCTGGTCCTTTTTCAAACCACCATTTGAAATAATACAATCAACACTGCTTATCTATATAATTTCGTTAGCGAATCGGTCCCCACGAAATATCTCGAGATGTAAGAAATATGGGGTAACGTATTATGGCTCATTTTAGAGTTTGTTGGACGCAAGGCAATACCAGAATCAACAAAAGTTACCTGACTTCGCCCCCAGTTTAAATTCGCTTGAATTTAAATTGGTAATGTAAAGGGAAGAAGAATTATAGATGAAACCTGTAATTTAGCAGATGTTCCAGTGAATAGTTTTTATCATAAACCCAGCTGGTTATTGAGAAGATATTTTGAGTTCGGATTATGACTTTTTTAATTGGCAATGCACTATAGAAAAGGAAATCACGAATAGTCATGGAAAAATTACGGATAAAAAGTAGATTTCTACTTCATTGCCCCATCTATGTTATTATTGATATTGTGTGGTGAATATATAATTAAAAGTGACTAAGCGGTGGTATATGGTGATATAATAGTTAATAAATTACCTTTACTCAGTGCATGTCGTTTAGTTATTACGTTACTGCTTTATATATTGGCTATTTAGTGGTTTGAGTTGAATCGTTTTTTAAGTTTTTGTTTATTTTAGTAGTAAACTACTAACATTGGATAACCTCCGTATGAGGAATATTTTGTTTTATTCATTCTTTGTTTTTTCCTCTTTACATAGGTCATACGAAAAAAATAAATGCGTTAAATCCATCAATGTGGGGAGCTTTTCCTGTAAATGACAGTGTGCGAAAACGAACAATATGTCAAACAATGTTCCGCTTAATTTAACAAATATACAAAATAGACTACAATAATAGCACAAGGGATGTCGGTAGACACAATGGACGGGTGTGGGGTGGCACGGGAGTACCGTGGGTGCGGGTTCTTGGGAAGCACGAGTGCGGTCGGTGTCACTGAGGGTAGGGGGGCATGGGAGCCTCGGTGTAGGTCATGGGGGACATAATGGGCAAGGGAAGGAACGGCAGGCATAGTGGCATGGATTTAAGGGATGTGCGGAAGCATTGGCATGGGGGTGCAAGGGGCGCTAGATACGTCGGTGGCACGGGTCGTAATTGGGCAAGGGGGACAAGGGGGAGACATTTGGGACATATAGAGCATGGGGGCTTCGAGGAAGAACGGTGAATATGTGGGAACAGGAGAATGGGGGCACAGAGGCATGAGGGGCATGGAGGTACTCGGGCCATGGGGCATAGGGGGCTCAGGAGGCATGGGTCACGAGAATGCACGGGGGCAGGTTGCTGGCTTAGGAGGACATAAGGGGCACGAGAAGGAACCGCATCCATGAGTTCACGGGGGTATGGGAGGTACGGGGAAGAACGGTGAGGGACGACGGGGGACAGTGGGCATGGAGGCACGGGGTTATGGGACTATGGGAGGCTCGCTTTTTACGTTTTTATACGTACCTCTCAATTTCTTAATTTTTTTTTGTGAGTTATTTCCATATGCCCTAGTCTTTAATTATTTTCAGATAAAATAATATTGAGGATTTAAATATGCATATCTCTGAGAAGGGATCACAAATATTCCAATTAGTCCTAAGAAAATTATTTAACAGGCATGCAACCTGAGATTTCTGGATTTAAGCCCTAAGGATAATTTTGTTCGGTGATATGTAAATAGTAAGGCAAACGTATGAAAAATAAAAATATAAGCAATTGTAAAGAACAAAGCGATAAGTTACTTGATAAAATCATTATAAAAAAGAAGTTAATAAATATATTATAAAAATAACAATATACAAAAAATATACAAATATATATTTGTATAAATGTTAATAATTAAAATTTATTTAAGAGGAGGCTAAAGGGTTTCTCTCAGATCGCCATGCAGTGATATAAAGCACGGGTGATAATGATTTGGTGTAATGCAGTGATATATTACCTGCTCCAAGTTTGCGCCTTAATTTGTAGTCTGATATAAGTGGATAAGATTTTATATGGAAAATAAAGACTTGGGCTATTTGGTTAGCTTTTAAATTTTTTAAAATCTGAACTATGGTGGCCTAAGTTTGTTTTAAAATTTATTCGTTTTGAACCACTATATCTTAATATGTATTCAAAATATATAAAAATTTAGGATAAAATAAAATAGTTTACGTTTTCATTTATCATTAAAAACCCCATCTTCTCTTATTGTACATTGAATAAATAAAAAAATAAAAATAATAAAAAAAAATGGGATCAGGAGAATCACTGTAGGATGAACTTTTGACCTGCCAGATATTACAACAGCTATGCAACATTGCGAAACGTATTCCGGTATAGTTACCGCAACAGCCACTTGACTGCGCACGCTCTCTCCCTTCAGCACCCTTTATTTTCATTTATAACATAGTATAATTATTATGTTACAAATAATTTTTTTTTTCAAAACCTGGTTACTTTTTGAAAGAAACACAGTTTGTAAGAAATATGATTGCCAAATATTCTAATGACGCCATTTTGTCCAACGATATAAATGTTAACTACCATTACTTTTTAGAAAAGTACCTTGGTTATAAAATATCTAATAAAACCACATAGCCACATAATCTATATACAGCCCCATGTGTAACTGACTGACTCACTCACTCACTTATATGGGATACGAACTTCTGACGTAACCATTAAAGCTAGAGACTTGAAATTTGGCATACGTCTAGCCTGAACGGTCAATGCTAAGTGTAAAATCTTAAACTTGCAAATTTTTAGTTTTAACCTACTAAAAAAAATTCAAAATGGCGGATTTCTGAAATTGTAATTTTACTTTTTTGGCTCTAGCGGCCAAACGCTTGGTCCTATCTAAATTCTGAGAACAATACTACGATAGGGAATTTAATTTTCTACAATTTCGGTCCTTTGACTTTTTATCGTATCTCACACCGTTAAGCCTCCAGAGCGTTTTTAATGAAATGCTGTTTTCGGTTTTTGGGCTCCAGTGACTAAACGGATGGTCGTAAAAAATTTCTTAAGGTTTATTTCGATAGATCGCTTAAATATCTAAAATGTTTACCTTTACATATTTCACCGTATCTCCTCTCGTTTACTCACAAAATACATTTTTCACTTTTTCCGGATTTTTGAACATAAGTAGTGGGAAAATACCGGTTCTGGAACAATAGAGAAATCGTAATTTTAGTCCGGATGAGCTAGAAACTTGAAATTTGGTACACACGTAGTTTGTATGGTCAAAACATAGGAAAAATCCCCAAACATATAATTTTCAAATTTTAACCCCCTCAAAAAATATTTCTTTTAATGGTAAAATCTACACTATGTAAGGCTTTTCTAAATACGCTGTGACTTTTCAACGAGAGGTCCTATTTCGAATCTGAGGGAAAATTCATGGTCAGGAATTAGACGCTCTACAAGTTTAGTCTAGTGAAATTTTGCCGTATCTCACTCCCTCCGCCCTTAAAAAGGGGCTTACTTTCAAAATTTCCAAATTGTTTCCAAAAATCTCGCTATTTAAAAAATTTTTTTTTTACTTATATTGCACACGGATGCTTGAACTTTAGTACATATTATGGTATCAACTAGATCTTACCTTTGTGGCAGCCATTAACCAATTTAAATTATAATTAAGTCTAAAAAAACTTGAAAAAACACAAAATTCTTCACATTTTTTCGTGTAAAGTGTTTGTAAATTACTTTATTCTGCCAAATATACTGCCAAATTGATATTTATTTTGCTAGTATTACATTCTATTGTAAACGTTCTACAAGTCCAGTCCAATGCAGTTTTGCCGTATCTCACCCCCTTCACCCGTAAAGATTGGCGTTCTTTCACAATATCGAAATTCTTTCATCAAAATTGCTCGATTTTAATATTTATTGTTTACTTTTATGACACATACATACCTCAAATTTGGTATAAGCTATGAATATATCTAGTTCTTACTATAGAAGCAGCCATTGGCCGATTTCAATCCAAGATTAGTAAAAAAAAAAAAAAAAAAAAAAAAAAAAAAAAAAAAAAAAAACTGTGAAAATACTAAATTATTAGCCTTTTTTATGTACAGTTTTTGGTCATTTTGTTAAACCCGGTAAAGATACTGCTATACCGATATATGTTTCGGCAGAATTATATTTTTTTAGATGCTTTTTAAGCTCGGCCCTTAAGATTTTGTAGCATTTCACTCTCTTCACCCCAAAACAGGGCGTATTTTCAAAATTCTTTCACAAAATTTGAGTTATTTTAATATTTTTTATTTACTGTTATGACACTTGGATGACTGAAATTTACTCCACAAACATACCCTGAGCATTTTATATAAAATATAAAACAAAAGTATAAATTTAAACTTTAAATATCAAGAGAATATCTTAAATGCTTAAGATTTCCAGAACTATTAAAAAAAGTCAGAGAAGATAAGTATAGAGTTGGGGTAGAGGCCTCAACTAGCCTGTTCACTTCTTAAAACTTAGAACAATTAACGAATTCGGGATAACCCCCAAAGGGGGCATGGGGGCGTAGCCCCCATCGAGCCGTAGGCGAGTCTATAATATATACAGCCCCATGTGTAACTGACTGACTCACTCACTCACTTATATGGGATACGAAATTTTGACGTAACTATTAAAGCTAGAGACTTGAAATTTGGCATACGTCTAGCCTGAACAGTCAATGCTAAGTGCAAAATCTTAAACTTGTAAATTTTTAGTTTTAACCCACTAAAAAAATTCAAAATGGCGGATTTCCGAAATTGTAATTTTACTTTTTTGGCTCTAGCGGCCAAACGCTTCGTCCTATCCAAAATCTGAGAACAATACTACGATAGGGAATTTAATTTTCTACAATTTCGGTCCTTTGACTTTTTATCGTATCTCGCACCGTTAAGCCTCCAGAGCGTTTTTAATGAAATGCAGTTTTCGGTTTTCGAGCTCCAGTGACTAAACCGATGGTCGTAAAAATTGTTTAAAGGTTTATTTCGATTGATATTTTTAATATCTACAATTGTTCTCCTTATATATTTTGCCGTATCTCTACTCGTTTACTCACAAAATTCATTTTTCATTTTTTCCGGTTTTTGTGAACATAAGTAGTGGGAAAATACCGGTTCTGGGACACTAGAGAAATCGTAATTTTAGTATTTCAACTTTAGCTGCCAAATGTATCTCTTAGAGACCTGAAATTTGGCATACGTCTAGCCTGAATGGTCATTGCTAAGTGTAAAATCTTAAACTTGCAAATTTGTAGTTTTAATCTATTAAAAAAATTCAAAATGGCGGACTTCCGAAATTGTAATTTTAGTTTTTTTGCTCTAGCGGCCAAACGCTTCGTCCCATCTAAAATCTGAGAACAATACTACGATAGGGAATTTAATTATCTACAATTTTGGTCCAGTGACTTTTTATCACATCTCGCACCGTTAAGCCTCCAGAGCGTTTTTAATGAAACACCATTTTCGGTTTTCGGGCTCTAGTGACTAAACGGTTTATTCTACAAAAATTTTCACATAACAATTTTGATATATCTTTGAAATATCTAAAATTTTTATCCCGACATATTTCACCGTATCGCCTCTCGTTTACTCACAAAATACATTTTTCACTTTTTCCGAATTTTAGAACATAAGTAGTGGGAAATTGATAGTTCTGGAACAATTGAGAAATCGTAATTTTAGTCCGGATGAGCTAGAAACTTGAAATTCGGTACACACGTAGTTTGTATGGTCAATACATAGGGAAAATCCCCAAACATTGAATTTTCAAGTTTTAACCCCTTCAAAAAATGTTTTTTAATGGTAAAATCTATACCATGTAAGGCTTTTCTAAATACGCTGTAACTTTTGAACGAGAGGTCCTATCAGCGAAGCTAAAGAAAGAGTTGGGATGGAGGTCTCAATTAGCCTGTTCAGTTCTTAAGACTTAGAACAATTAACGAATTCGGGGCAACCCCCAAAAGGGGGCATGGGGGCGGAGCCCCCATCGAGCCGTAGGCGAGTTGAAGCAATATACAACGCGATGAACATAAAAGTTTAAATAATATTTAAAAATATTAAAATGGTTTATTCGATTTTAACACAAATAGTATAAACAAAATCAAAACACCTCAATAACTTTTTGGGTAAGGTAATTTTAATTATTTATTCAGTAATCTAATTAAAAAAATACAAGTAACTGATATTAAAATGTTATTAATCCAGTAAATTTGTATTCAAAAGTTCCCCTCGCTAGAAAAAATTGGGGTAGTTTTGATTTCTTTTGTTTCTTATGTTTTTTGGGGTGCTGAATCCGAATCTGAGGTTTGCTAACAAAATTTCTTGACGGAACATTGTTAAAAATGGAAAAAATATGAAACATTTTTATTTTTTTGTAATTTTTTGCTTATAACTCAAGAACTATTAACTTTTCGTAAATAATGTATATTATAAAAATTAAAGTACACAAAATTTGCTACAAAATGCACCCCTTATTTGTTATTCTCCGATGAACCGTTTGGGCTACAGGGCTGTTTGAATATTGGAGTTTTAGCGAATTTACCTATAGGGAATACGCTCTTACGGTAGTAGTCACGGTAAGACCTAAGACCGGGACCATGTTACTTTTTCGTGTTAGGTCCCCCAAAGCCAAGAACGCCGTTCATTCAAACTAATATATATATATATATATATTATACATGTATATATGTATATGTCAGTTAACACGATAACTTTTGAACCAAAACTCCGATTTTGATAAAATTTTGGTACAGGGGTGTAAGGCAGCATTTACTTGATCGAGTTCGCAAACCAGAATGATCGGACAACATTAACGGGGTTTTATGGGGTTTTAAATGGGTTACCTTTTGGTTTTTGGCTTTTTTTCACCTTAGTTTATAAAATTCAACAAATTTAACCTAAACTATTTAAAAGAGCTCAAAAAAAACAAACAATTTGGTATTTTGAATTTTTTATTTAACTTATATGGTTATGGAGAAAATCCAAATATAAGTTTTCCATGGTTTTCTTATGGGAAATCAACAAAACCCTCTATCTTGCTTATTTATTGACATAGATTTATAAATTTGTTTATGTACATTCATTAGAAAACTTAGGCCTATATCCTTTATTTACTTGCAAAATCCATATGGCGACAGACCTATATACTTTCCCCCATCAGGTTTATGGTGAAAATAAAAATAACAGAAATTGATCAAATTTGGTATGCACATTCGTTATGCAAGTTTTAACTTATATTTGCTTACAAACCCATATGCTAATACCCCCGTCGCAGCAGACCTGCGTACTACTTAGCGAATTTCTAAATTAGTAATATTAATTTTGACTAGATGAACCCGTAAACAAAATTTATCATTACGTGCTCATAAATAGGGATATAAATGACTATTCTCCTAATAATATGTATCGGAAAAGAGTATGCAGGTATGATATTTTTAACCCCATAAACACCGTGGTAGTGAGTACTTAGGTTGTGTACCATATGGGTTTGTAAGCAAATATAAGTTAAAACTTGCATAACGAATGTGCATACCAAATTTGATCAATTTCTGTTATTTTTATTTTCACCATAAACCTGATGGGGGAAAGTATATAGGTCTGTCGCCATATGGATTTTGCAAGTAAATAAAGGATATACCTTTTCTAATGAATGTACATAAACAAATTTATAAATCTATGTCAATAAATAAGCAAGATAGAGGGTTTTGTTGATTTCCCATAAGAAAACCACGGAAAACTTATATTTGGATTTCCTCCATAACCATATAAGCTAAATAAAAAAAATCAAAATACCAAATTGTTTGTTTTTTTGAGCTCTTTTAAATAGTTTAGGTTAAATTTGTTGAATTTTATAAACTAAGGTTAAAAAAGCCAAAAACCAAAAGGTAACCCATTTAAAACCCCATAAAACCCCGTTAATGTTGTCCGATCATTCTGGTTTGCGAACTCGATCAAGTAAATGCTGCCTTACACCCCTGGACCAAATTTTATCAAAATCAGAGTTTTGGTTCAAAAGTTAACTGACATATACATATATATATACATGTATAATATATATATACATATATATCAGTTTGAATGAACGGCGTTCTTGGCTTTGGGGGACCTTAACAAAAAAAAGTGACATGGTCCCGGTCTTAGGTCTTACCGTGACTACTACCGTAAGAGCGTATTCCCTATAGGTAAATTCGCTAAAACTCTCAATATTCAAACAGCCCTGTAGCCCAAATGGTTCATCGGAGAATAACAAATAGGGGGTGCGTTTTGTAGCAAATTTTGTGTACTTTAATTTTTATAATATACATTATTACGAAAAGTTAATAGTTCTTGAGTTATAAGCAAAAAATTACAAAAATATAAAAATTTTTCACATTTTTTCCATTTTTAACAATGTTCCGTCAAGAAATTTTGTTAGCAAACCTCAGATTCGGATTCAGCACCCCAAAAAAACATAAGAAACAAAAGAATCAAAACTACCCCAATTTTTTCCTATGGTAAACACTAATTGACTGCATTATATATTTTTTCAATTGTAATGCCTTTTTAAATAAAAATTTCATCGTATGTTATGTACATTTATTTCAAAATTTAAACTGGCCTTGAACAGGAAAGAGTAGTTTAAATGATATTTAGCCTTAAAAGTAAACAAATGTTAAAAATCAAAAGGTTTTCACTAAATGTCAATATGGCAAGTAACATAAAGCTCTGTTGTGACATAAAACTTGGGTTTAACTTGGTCAAGCAGAAAATAAGTTCCGATGCCTTTTAGTTTATTAACTTCAGTAAGTAGTCTTATAACAAAGACAAAGCTTTGTATTATAAGTCTGAAAGTTAAAGCAAGAATCGTATAAATGTGCAATATTCGGTTTAAAATATAAACCATCACACACTTTCACTCAACCAATCGCCTTGCAACCCTTAAAACTAATAAATCCACAAATATGAAAATGTTACTTTAAAATTTTGTAATAAGAAGTCTGAATTCATGTTGTTACTGTAAAGAGTTATTTTTCTGGCTATTTATTTATAGTGAAACAATACTAGTTAATATAATGTGTGTCATTATCTATGTCACAAGTTCAGCCTCTGCTTTGTCCCTGTTTTACTCAACTACTGAGTGGCGTGCTTTTTGATGTTTAACAGTGTGCATATTAGAGAGACCAACACGCATGTAAGCCTTAACACGCATGTAACACGGCAATGCAAGCCTTTAATGTCAACCGTCTCTTCCGAATCCGTGGAATTCACTCAACCTGTAATAAGACGAAAGGATGCCAGAACCAGATTAGGGAATTCGTTAAACTCATATATCCTCCATGGTTACCTTCCATCTATGATTACTGTACCTTCCAATTATAGCCAGGAGACGGTCCGATTGAGGTCCCAAAAACACCTCTGCGGACAGCCTCCCTCTTGATAGACAAAAAACCTATTCTTCCATACACGACTGAACTCCTTCTGGGACTCTTGCTTGGTCAGAACAACATTTTTATAGCTAACCCAACCTGTATGTGAAATAAATCTTAATCGGAAGAAGTGTTGTTTACTCGATTTTCCCCCACTGGAGTTGGAAGATTTAATTATTGAAAATACAAATGTGGAATGACAAAAGACAAGTCACGTGGTTACGGAGCGGTGCTTCAAACGATCACATAGTCGTGGAGTGCCCTCTGAGTGTTTACCTCGAACAGTCAATCGGTCTGCATAATGCAAGTGAATCTTCGCTGCAATGGTTTAGCACCCTAGGGTTAGGTAAAAAAAAAAAAAACATAATATAGCAATATAAATTAAATAAAAGCACACTTTCAATAAACGAAAACTTTCGTTATATTTAAAATATTCATTGTTGTTTTCATTGATATTTTAAGTGTGAAGAACATTTTATGCTTGACTCCAAACTCTTTACTTTAAAAGGCAAGTTAACTCCGGTAAATAAGTAAACTTCTCAACAATACTCTCGTCCTCGGAGCTGGTGAAAAACTTCTCGAATGAGTCCAAGTAGGAATTGTACAAAATATTCCTGCATTATCTCGTCGTAAATTAATTACTTTGATTACATTATTACATTCCTATAGTTGCGTATAGATTTAAGACTATTGTATCTATCTATAGTTGGCTAGAAGAAATGCAATTCTCCGAATAAATTAGATTTGATATAGTTTGAGCATATTAACATATATTACAGTTTTAAAAGCGTTTAAAGAAAAACATATAATCATGGCTTCTTTAGAGGTTTATAAGACATATTTTGATTGGGTAAAAATTTTTAGAACCTTTTCATATTTTGTTGTTTATTACTAACAAACAAATTTTCCGGCAAATATGTCAAATATGTAATTTATCATATGAAATAGGTCAAATTGCCCAATGTCAGTGATATTGGGGAGAGCGGGGTAGTACCGGACGACGGGGCAATACCATTCACCATATTTTCAGACAAGCTGAAAGATACAGTGAGCGCCAAGACGTGCTGTTATCTAGTTGAAGAAATGAGAAACAAAAATAACAATGGGGGAGTGTCCATCTCGGCAAACGGGTGTGTAGCGAAAGTTTTTATAGTTCAATCACTTTTCCTTATTATTTCAGTGACTTACTTAAACTGATGTAAGTTAAATTTGCTATTACTTATCCTTTATTCAAACTAGTGATTTTGAATAGCTCATATCTTGCGTTATTTTGTAATACCATACACAAACCCCAAAGTGTTGTTATTTTAGGTTAGAGTTGGAAATGCAACATCATATCGTTTTAGGGCGATACCGTACTTCTTGCATGGGGCGTGATGCAGAGCAGGATGCAATAAGCTTATTACTAGTAAAAAAATTTATTATGTATTGTTAAAATTATAGTTTAAGTTTATGTTTTTTTTTATATATATATGATATAAAAAAATGCAAATAAAAATTTCATTTTTTACACTACTGTATTTTTTATGATTTAAAAAAGTTATTATGTATTGTTTAGATTACAGTGTGAGCTTGTTTTTTTGTTATTTGGAAAAAATCAAGTCTTTAATTAAATGTTTTTTTTACACTATTTTAAACATGTGCACGGTATTTCCCTGGCGCTTGGGGCAATACCGCAAGTGTAAATGTTTTGTAAAATGGGCTTAGCACTCAAAATTATTTAGGAATGTCAAATATGAACAAAAATCTGTGGCAAATCGAATTTCCTTCAAAATGGGATGTTTGCCACTTAAATGATGTTTCCAAATTAAAGCTAAGAAATAATAGAGCTTAAGTGCACGTTAATACCCCGCTCTCCTCTACATATATTTCAAATCGTTTTATGTTTACTAATAATTTTTTTTTTTAAGACGATGCTTATTTGTAAGAGTATAAACATTAGTACGTTTAATCCATAGCTTTGAACCAAATAATATTAAACAATAAAGATATTTTTTTTTGTCTTACATGCAAAGAAGTGACAATTTTTTCGAAAAAGGAAACTTGGCAAGAGACATCCAGCTTAAAGGTTACGAGCGCGCTCCCAAAGGGGATTTGAAGGCAGAGTGATGTTTTCGCCAGGATTCTTTTGGAACTGTTCAACGTGTTCTCGTAATCTTCAACTTCTGTCTTTTCATTTTAGAAAGTGTTTAACGATTTTTATGTCACTTTGAAGTTATGTAACTTTGTTTAATATTAATTCATCTCTCTGAATAATTATTAAGTAAACAAATCTTTTCATCGGTTTTTTTCGATCGATATACAATGCACAATGATTTTTTTTAGTTTCAACAGTGTTACATAAATTTCATGTAAGACGATGTTATGTGTATATAGCGATTGCATAAGAGAAAGTAGTATTCTACATTTTGATAACATGTTAATAACTAGCAAAGCAGCTGACAAACTGGTTGCAACCGGTTTTAAGTGATATTTAAGCTTGAAAATTATTTTTTTAACAGTTTATTAACATATTTCACCATTAGCTATATTACTAAAAGCAACAGAAGCAGTACAACTTTATAGCAACATTTTTATTAGTTGGAAACAGTAACTAAATACATGGTGAAGTGTTTATAAATATAAAAACGGGATTATACTCTTGGAATTATAAAATAAATTGGTAAAAACTAGTGAAATTAAAATCACAATATTCAAAGGAATATAAATTATTAATTATAAATAAATGTATATTGTATAAATACTATACTCCTATTTATATACTTTTCATTGTAATTTTCTAACTACCGGTACTATCAAAAATAATTTAAATTTTTATATTGTAAATATTCTTCTCTTGTGAAATTTAAGATTGGGGTATTAAGTTAAGTATATTGGATAAATATTGTAAAAATGATTTTTAATGGCCAATAAAGATTTCATTTCATTTCATACATAACAAATTTTAATCGGTTTATGAATACAAGTATATGTTGCATTTTACGTGCATAATAATTCATTTTATGAAATACCTAGGCACGATATAAATTTTCTAAGTTTGGTAGATAATGTATGAAAATGTGTGTGTTTAAATATTTGTTTAAGATCGTAATGCCCAGTCATATGGAAGTGATAGAGGCTTCATGAAATTCACTTCTTATATGAAGAAACCTGCTGTAAAACAAACAGTCTGGTTGTTGAGAAAAAAAACACACAAGGAATGGACACTGCTCGAAACAGATTTTGTAATATTTATAGCGAAATGACAAAAAACAACTAATAATAAATGTATAAAACAATAACTAACAGACTGCAATAACATATATCAATTTTAAGTAGCAATATAACTAGGGCCTATAACAATCAAAATATTAGAGACGTATAGTAAAAAAAAAAAAAACTAATGTTTCCTCGAAATTCAACATTTTTTAGAACCAACTACCACATTTTTAGTCAATAAAAACAATGTCCTTTTATTTATTTATTTATTTATTTTACTTTCATATGGATTTGAAACATAGAGCTTATGTACATGTAAGTCTCTACTTCAGTATATATCATATTGTAAATATAATTATACCAGTAAAACTGTGAAAAACTGATTTTATGTCATACACGTGACAGTCATTTTGTTAATAAAAGCCAAAGTTATTTCTTGAAGTTGTGGGTTGAGATGTAAGAAATGTAACGTTACAGCAATAAGTAACTGAAATTAAATTAGTGCAGAGAAGTACTTGTTATAACTGGAGCCATTTGTTTCAGTTAGCAAAGGGCTTAACAACACAGGGCTTTCAACGCGGTGAGTACCATATTGTACATTTAACACTATTCTACTAGCTGCAGGTAGTATACTATATATACATTAAAAGGTAACTATGTAACATAGGTACATAACGGCGATGAATTTGGATTTTTCTGTAAAACAATACGAATTTCAATACACAACATTACATTTACATTACATTTCATGTATCTGGTTTTTGTTATGAGTAAGACACCTACAACTAACATTGAGTACAATTCCAAAGCTATATTGTTGTATATGACAATTAAGACACAATAAAAAAAATATTCTGTTACCAAATACTATAACATTGTTAGGAAATATATTTTTTAATTTAATACCCGATTTAGAACTTAAAGTACAATCATATTTTGACAATGAATTCGCACATATTTTAAATTTCACTCCAATCACCAAGTTTTTTTATGAGACTAGATACTCTGAATTTCAAACGGTCCTCTTTCAAAGAGCGCTTAGTTAGCCGCATTACCTTTCTTGTGGTACCATAGTGTATTAGTTTTTGCAATACATATTAAAATTAATTATTATTAAAGTAAATGCCACTGGCTTGGCTGCAAAATTAATTGACCAGATTAGTTACTATGTATTAGCCATAAATCATGACCCCAGAATACTTAAATCTTTTAATCCTAAGAAGCCATTGTTATTGAAAGATATATCCCGAAATTAATTGAACCTAGCATGGCACAGCTCCGAATATAGTCCTCAATGCTAACATTATTAAAACTATACAATTTAAATTCCCAATATATATTTGCTCATCAGGTTGGAATGGACTTCTTAAAAGGTTCATTGACATATGAATAAAGTTAAAATACTAATACTCGTATAATTTATATAATTTATTGTTATAATCTATAGTTATAGAACAAACTATAAAAAATAGAGTAATGTCCGTTTAGGTCTAATACTAGAAGGGGAAAAACTGAGGATGGAGCGATGTTTTGAGTATAAATAAAAGAAACTGTAGGGATGCCGAAATTCAATCACCGAGTAAACTCAAAGCACTACAAAATAAACAAAATATTGAGTTACTGACACAAAATGTGATGAGTGAAGTCTTGTAAAATGGTCTAATAAAAACAATATATTATTAAGATTATATTATAAATTTTTGTATTTTAAAAGCAACTCAACTTTAATATTTTTAATTAAACTATAAGTTGAAAATTTAAAATATAGCGGAAGGTTAAAATTATGTTTAATAATATTGTTCATTATTTTTTTAAGTTGAAAAGATTTTTGATCAATTCGATTGTTGTATTTATTCTATTTACGACTTAGATATATTTTCATATTTTACCGATGTGAACTTTTCCTACAGATTGGTGGTAAAATTAATTAATATATTTATAATAATCAAATTTGTCCTTAATGACATCCATTGTTTTACTACAATTGGTCCAAAAGTTAAATTGTTCATGAGTTTATGACATAACCGTTTGTTGATTTTGATTGAAAACAACCGTTTAATTTTTTTGTATGAAAACAAACGAAAACTTTTGTTTATAATAAATGGGTTTGTGTTAATGTATTTTCAAATCAAATAATATCTTGACTTTTCACTGTTTAAGGATTTATAAATGATTAGTTATACGGTAGATACATCTACAATACAATGATAGTAATACAACATTGTTTAATTTATGAAATATATCGAATTAAAATAGTAAAATTTACTTTGGTATTACACTAAGCCCACCTGTAAAGTGGAATAAGATTTAGGTTAGTAGTTACTTCAGATTATTGCTGGACAGTATTTAATCAATAAAGTTTTAACGTAGTAGAATGCAAATATATTATTTGCTTAGGAGTAAATAGGGGGCAATTATATTATTAAATGAAAATGCAAAATGTTCCTATAAAATCAAAACAGTGCAATATTATTATTTTCTGTTTTATCTGTCAAGAGGTATCATAAATACAAATTATACTGCATATATGATGCAGTATTCAACTTATTCGTGGAAAATTCACGCGTCTTGTCTGCGCTGTGTTGCAGGTAAGGCCAAGGAAGGTGATTACTCCGTGTGGTTCTAGAAGCACCCACCGATGCGACGCCGCCTTAACTTTCAACGCAGGCAAGTCGTTTTTCCTTAGTCGTTTTACTTTAAGATTTAACTGTACCTCAACCGGTATAAACCAACTTAACTAATTAAACAACTAATTAGCAGACTTTAATTAACGATCTTTTTTCTAAATCTTGTGGTCATTACAATACCAAAGTACCGGGTGATGTCTATTTGATGCCTTACACTAAATTGATATTGCTTGCAATTTAGTTTGAGTCTTTGGTTTTAGTTTTGGTTTAGAAAGTGGGAGTTTGTGAAGTAGTGTTTTATGTAGCCTAACATGACAGTGATAGCTTTAAGCCAAAAAGATACGCACAATTTTTCCAAACACGTTTTATTGTCTATTCAAAGGAATAATGTTTTTACGTTTTTTTTGTCATTCGTAATTTGTGATTTTTATAAAATAACATTTTGAGTTCATTTTTTGTGTCCATAGCAGTGCTTTACTCAAATCGACTCCTTAAAGCATGAATTATTGTTAAGCAAATAAATCTTTTCTCGATGAAACTGTTGCTCTCCTTTTCCGTACACCTAACCATGAACGATTAATTAGTATTTTCCAGGCCAAGGTAAAAGTGCTCATTACAACATAAGAGTACCACAGCGTCCAGGAGTATTTCAATGGTAACCTGTGTTGATGAATTTGAGGTTCACATAATTTTTATGTATTGAGTGAGTTTACATAGATTTCACGAAGTTTCACCTAATTTATAGCAGTATATTTTAAATGCTGTGTAGATATTCTGATGACATTATAAGAAGATTAGATTAAATTAGATTTTATTAAATTCTTAGTATTTATAGCATGATATTTAGTTAGCAAAATCAGAGAGCCAATAAGATGAAAAATATATCGTAACGAATAACATGCTAATTTTATTATTTGGTTACGGTAGACCAAGTATTTGCTCAGTTATCTTGGAGAAATTGTAATACAAGCTCGTTCGCTTCTCTTACTCACCTATCTCCTGTTCACTCTCTATAGATCTAGAAATGTTTAAGATGAATAACGTTGTTTACTTCATGAAAAATTCCCAATTTAAATTGTAAAATGTACTTATAAATTATTGTAAATTATAAATTATGTTAATTATTGGTAGAAACACTAGTTTTTATTTTATTTTGCAGTGCTGAATTCAGGGTACAATGTTCTGAATCAACCATGCAACTAAAACAATGTTTCCTTATCCATAATTACTTTAATTTTGTTATCTATGAAACCTACTAAAATTTAGTTCTTAATTACAATATTCTTAGTTTGTGATTAGGCTTTATAGTCAATACTTAAAAAAAATTTAAAAACAAATATTTTTTACAACTTATAAGAATTATTTAAGTTTAGATACGTAGCTGAACGAACCATACATTTAAAAGACCACACGCGCCTTTGTTTCCAAAGGGACCTGAAGTGAAAGTATAGTAAAAGCACTTAAAGGGAATAGCTGTAGTTAGTTGAGGAGAAATTATATTACAGAGTAGTGGAACTTATTATCATTACTAGGGCCATTTGTTTGTTTTCGAGAAAGCTTTCACAGCGCAGTGCTTTTATGACATTAAGTTCTACCCGGTGTAATTGTCACTGTCTTTTGAGTTACTTGGCAAATAATTGAATAAGATGTTCACCTCCCACTATATTGTTGCTATGTTGTTTGAAAACATAGTCTATAAACTAATAATTTGTATGGAAACCAAAACTCGAGAAATATATGCCATGCATATCTTCATATCTAATATGAGGAATAGATCAATATAAAATAGTTATTATTAAAACCTACCCAGAAATGAATTTATAATAGAAAAAAATCCCTTACAATGAAATTATTTGATAAGTTACTCTGATATATTTGTTTAGTATTTAGCCTAGAAACATTGTAATAACTATATGTCATCCAATAATTTTCTATGTAAATTATATATAGATTTACTTAACTAATTTTACTACTTATACAAATGACCAATAATTTTAGTTCTATGGGATCGTATGTCAAATTAAAATAAAGAAAGATTATTTTATCAATTTGGCCATAAAAACTATGAAAATTTTTAACAAATAAAACTTAATTTGATAAACCAAAATAAAAAAAGTGCGATAAAATGACACTGATGGATGACCTTTTTATGACTTGATAAAAAATATTGCATGGCTAATTCCACAAAATAATCAAGTCATCAGTATGTATAACAGTTGCACTAAACAATTCTACAAGTAAATGACAATATTACTGTCGTATTCATTTTTTACTTTATATATAACATTTTTTTGTAATATTGCATTTTCTTTCAATTTGATGCTAACACAAAAAATGATATATTATAATGATACCCATGTATCGTAGGTACCCATGTATATAGATATATAGGTATTAGGTATGTTTGGTAATTTTTTCATTATTTCAAAAATGTTATTTCATTATAAGTTTTTATTCCATATTACTTATAATTGATAGTATATTTAAAATGTGTGAATCTTAAAACGTACTTAGAAAAGTTTAATTAAATTGATAATTTTTAATTCTTATTAGTTAAAGTAAGTAGCAATCAAGAATTTTATCCGCTTTCTGTAGGAATCCGCAAAATATATTCTTTTCAAAGGAACATTTTAAGTATTAAAGCACGTTTTTCATGATAACCAATCAAAATTAAACTAAACTAAATATCCTTTTTTAATATAAAATATTCCAATTAGGTGGATCCCTACTAAAGCCTTATTTTCAATCACACTTTAAGCCTATAATAAATTTTATTTATAACAACATTAGCTGTAAAATAGTAAAAGTGCACCAAATTAGTATAGTTTTTTAAACAATTTTGTAAAGTAATTAGTGTGTTTTTAAATCTTTACTACAAATATTAGTTTTGTCAATAAATAAAAAATAAATTGTATTTGTATTTAAAAGTTTTTATGATGAAGACTTTACTTTCGACGAAAATAATGAAATATAACTTTTAAGTTATATCTTTCATAAGATAAAAAACACGCATTGACTTAAGTACGCGGTGAGAAAAACCTTATGCATATTTTAAAATCCAATATTATTTTTATATAAAATTATAATTCATGTATTATTACCAGCTAAGAACAAAAGCGATATTCTACATTTATATATATATATATATATTCAAACCCTTTAACTAAGCAGACCCTTTTCATTTGCATATTTTACCATAAATGGGTATTGGTTACATGTGTCTAATGTCAATGTTATGGGGCAGGGGGAAAATATGAATTTCCAGGTCAAAATTTAGAAATTCGTTGAACCATGATGGACTCATCAAAGAAGGTTTGTTTAAAAATAGAGGTAAATAGAATTGGCGAAAAATTATAATATGTTTTGTGATCTTAGCTATGGACATTTTAATCTGTGGGGTGTTTGCATTTTCAGAGGATAACATTCCATCGGATTTGTTACCACTGTGAAATTTCACGTTCCTTTAAATAATTTGCTGTTTTTACGGTGCAAAATTTAGGTAATGTACATGATTAATATAAATGGTACTATAAACTGATTAATTAATATATTGAATTTTGCAATGGTACATTACAGTCATAAAAGACCACTTACAAGGTAGCATTAAAATTATAAATAATTATATAATAGAGCCATGCAGTTTGATACAGTCGATAGTTCATTAATCACTAATAATAAATAACTTCATTTCTCAATATGATGATACTAAGAGACAAATAACTTACACCAATAAATAGACTAAGATAATAATTAACAGACAATAAATAGATAACAATAGAATAACAAGATAGTAAACTTGTTAATTAATGTAGAGAATTATTCGAAAGTTTTTAAATTGAAATTTCTACCCTAGTTTTGAAATGGTTTATATTTCATTAAACTAAATAATATAAGATTATACGAGATGTGTATGAAGGGATGTGTGTTCCACGATTTTGAAATCTAGCGGGTCGATTTTAATTAAACTTTGCATTTAAGTGTGTTTTGCCCAAATCAAGTTTAGGAGGTGCCTCAACCACAGAAAAATCCAATTTTGTATAAAATTTAGTTTAAAAATCGTAATTTTCAACATTGTTCTTATGAGTTGCTATTATAATAACGGAATAAAAACTAAAAGTAAACAAAAATAAAGATTAATTTTTAGCAGTTTTTTTAACATCTGTTAACTGTAAAGGGTCTGGTGTAAAAGTAATAGTTTGATTACCATGACATTATAACAACAGCGAATTAAAATCAACGAGCAAAGCTCAGTTAATCTGGTACTATTAATAATATCACGCAAAACGATATAAATATAATTTGGTTCTTGCGACACTATTTATTTTAAATGTTAACCAACTTGTAGATATGGGAACAAATTTAATACATGCATGTTACTTTCGACACGCAATTTCGGCTCTTCTTTACACTTGATATTTTAAATACTTAAATTGTTTAACAATCAGTACAATGTAAATCATCCAATATGTAAAATAAAGCCTATAAATTAAACTTATTACTAAATTCAAGTTTACATAATCTTGTATTGGTGTAAAAAGACACAAAATTAACCTCGTCTTAAAGATACAGTTGTTTGTATGGTAATAACAACTTGAAATGAGGCTAAAAATCTTAAATCGCTATATAAATTCAAAAGAGGTTTTATTAATTCCCTTCACCATAAAAAATATAAACAAAAATTTTCATGTAAATGTATAATTTTTCATAAGTGAAGCGAACAAATAGATTGTATATATTGTCAGTATATAGTTTTATACTGTTCAAAAAATAACGACTAAGGGATTCTAGAGCTTTTTTCAAGGTTTCAGCTTTCCAATTCTTCTAAGTTTTAATGACTTATCAGTGTTAAAGTTTAAAGTACTCTTAGGAACCATTCTTTCACTTTCCAATATTAAAAAAATGATTAAAATTGAGGTGTAAATAACATTAGGAAGCTTAATTACTGTTTTTAATTGATGTACTATCTACTGTAGTATGTCGCTTTGTAGTATGTCTTCTAAAAGACACAAACCCACATTTTATGTTATAGTAAAAAATATTTATCATAACATAAAATAAGACATACTGAGGGTTTTGTCTGATGCTGATTACATATTTTATTCATATGATTTACAAGTCAATTCTCTTTCAATCAACCCTTAGTTTATGATTAGTTATACGGTAGATACATCTACAATACAATGATAGTAATACAACATTGTTTAATTTATGAAATATATCGAATTAAAATAGTAAAATTTACTTTGGTATTACACTAAGCCCACCTGTAAAGTGGAATAAGATTTAGGTTAGTAGTTACTTCAGATTATTGCTGGACAGTATTTAATCAATAAAGTTTTAACGTAGTAGAATGCAAATATATTATTTGCTTAGGAGTAAATAGGGGGCAATTATATTATTAAATGAAAATGCAAAATGTTCCTATAAAATCAAAACAGTGCAATATTATTATTTTCTGTTTTATCTGTCAAGAGGTATCATAAATACAAATTATACTGCATATATGATGCAGTATTCAACTTATTCGTGGAAAATTCACGCGTCTTGTCTGCGCTGTGTTGCAGGTAAGGCCAAGGAAGGTGATTACTCCGTGTGGTTCTAGAAGCACCCACCGATGCGACGCCGCCTTAACTTTCAACGCAGGCAAGTCGTTTTTCCTTAGTCGTTTTACTTTAAGATTTAACTGTACCTCAACCGGTATAAACCAACTTAACTAATTAAACAACTAATTAGCAGACTTTAATTAACGATCTTTTTTCTAAATCTTGTGGTCATTACAATACCAAAGTACCGGGTGATGTCTATTTGATGCCTTACACTAAATTGATATTGCTTGCAATTTAGTTTGAGTCTTTGGTTTTAGTTTTGGTTTAGAAAGTGGGAGTTTGTGAAGTAGTGTTTTATGTAGCCTAACATGACAGTGATAGCTTTAAGCCAAAAAGATACGCACAATTTTTCCAAACACGTTTTATTGTCTATTCAAAGGAATAATGTTTTTACGTTTTTTTTTGTCATTCGTAATTTGTGATTTTTATAAAATAACATTTTGAGTTCATTTTTTGTGTCCATAGCAGTGCTTTACTCAAATCGACTCCTTAAAGCATGAATTATTGTTAAGCAAATAAATCTTTCTCGATGAAACTGTTGCTCTCCTTTTCCGTACACCTAACCATGAACGATTAATTAGTATTTTCCAGGCCAAGTAAAAGTGCTCATTACAACATAAGAGTACCACAGCGTCCAGGAGTATTTCAATGGTAACCTGTGTTGATGAATTTGAGGTTCACATAATTTTTATGTATTGAGTGAGTTACATAGATTTCACGAAGTTTCACCTAATTTATAGCAGTATATTTTAAATGCTGTGTAGATATTCTGATGACATTATAAGAAGATTAGATTAAATTAGATTTTATTAAATTCTTAGTATTTATAGCATGATATTTAGTTAGCAAAATCAGAGAGCCAATAAGATGAAAAATATATCGTAACGAATAACATGCTAATTTTATATTTGGTTACGGTAGACCAAGTATTTGCTCAGTTATCTTGGAGAAATTGTAATACAAGCTCGTTCGCTTCTCTTACTCACCTATCTCCTGTTCACTCTCTATAGATCTAGAAATGTTTAAGATGAATAACGTTGTTTACTTCTTGAAAAATTCCCAATTTAAATTGTAAAATGTACTTATAAATTATTGTAAATTATAATTATGTTAATTATTGGTAGAAACACTAGTTTTTATTTTATTTTGCAGTGCTGAATTCAGGGTACAATGTTCTGAATCAACCATGCAACTAAAACAATGTTTCCTTATCCATAATTACTTTAATTTTGTTATCTATGAAACCTACTAAAATTTAGTTCTTAATTACAATATTCTTAGTTTGTGATTAGGCTTTATAGTCAATACTTAAAAAAAATTTAAAAACAAATATTTTTTACAACTTATAAGAATTATTTAAGTTTAGATACGTAGCTGAACGAACCATACATTTAAAAGACCACACGCGCCTTTGTTTCCAAAGGGACCTGAAGTGAAAGTATAGTAAAAGCACTTAAAGGGAATAGCTGTAGTTAGTTGAGGAGAAATTATATTACAGAGTAGTGGAACTTATTATCATTACTAGGGCCATTTGTTTGTTTTCGAGAAAGCTTTCACAGCGCAGTGCTTTTATGACATTAAGTTCTACCCGGTGTAATTGTCACTGTCTTTTGAGTTACTTGGCAAATAATTGAATAAGATGTTCACCTCCCACTATATTGTTGCTATGTTGTTTGAAAACATAGTCTATAAACTAATAATTTGTATGGAAACCAAAACTCGAGAAATATATGCCATGCATATCTTCATATCTAATATGAGGAATAGATCAATATAAAATAGTTATTATTAAAACCTACCCAGAAATGAATTTATAATAGAAAAAAATCCCTTACAATGAAATTATTTGATAAGTTACTCTGATAATTTGTTTAGTATTTAGCCTAGAAACATTGTAATAACTATATGTCATCCAATAATTTTCTATGTAAATTATATATAGATTTACTTAACTAATTTTACTACTTATACAAATGACCAATAATTTTAGTTCTATGGGATCGTATGTCAAATTAAAATAAAGAAAGATTATTTATCCAATTTGGCCATAAAAACTATGAAAATTTTTAACAAATAAAACTTATATTTGATAAACCAAAATAAAAAAAAGTGCGATAAAATGACACTGATGGATGACCTTTTTATGACTTGATAAAAAATATTGCATGGCTAATTCCACAAAATAATCAAGTCATCAGTATGTTATAACAGTTGCACTAAACAATTCTACAAGTAAATGACAATATTACTGTCGTATTCATTTTTTACTTTATATATAACATTTTTTTGTAATATTGCATTTTCTTTCAATTTGATGCTAACACAAAAAATGATATATTATAATGATACCCATGTATCGTAGGTACCCATGTATATAGATATATAGGTATTAGGTATGTTTGGTAATTTTTTCATTATTTCAAAAATGTTATTTCATTATAAGTTTTTATTCCATATTACTTATAATTGATAGTATATTTAAAATGTGTGAATCTTAAAACGTACTTAGAAAAGTTTAATTAAATTGATAATTTTTAATTCTTATTAGTTAAAGTAAGTAGCAATCAAGAATTTTATCCGCTTTCTGTAGGAATCCGCAAAATATATTCTTTTCAAAGGAACATTTTAAGTATTAAAGCACGTTTTTCATGATAACCAATCAAAATTAAACTAAACTAAATATCCTTTTTTAATATAAAATATTCCAATTAGGTGGATCCCTACTAAAGCCTTATTTTCAATCACACTTTAAGCCTATAATAAATTTTATTTATAACAACATTAGCTGTAAAATAGTAAAAGTGCACCAAATTAGTATAGTTTTTTAAACAATTTTGTAAAGTAATTAGTGTGTTTTTAAATCTTTACTACAAATATTAGTTTTGTCAATAAATAAAAAATAAATTGTATTTGTATTTAAAAGTTTTTTATGATGAAGACTTTACTTTCGACGAAATAATGAAATATAACTTTTAAGTTATATCTTTCATAAGATAAAAAACACGCATTGACTTAAGTACGCGGTGAGAAAAACCTTATGCATATTTTAAAATCCAATATTATTTTTATATAAAATTATAATTCATGTATTATTACCAGCTAAGAACAAAAGCGATATTCTACATTTATATATATATATATTCAAACCCTTTAACTAAGCAGACCCTTTTCATTTGCATATTTTACCATAAATGGGTATTGGTTACATGTGTCTAATGTCAATGTTATGGGGCAGGGGGAAAATATGAATTTCCAGGTCAAAATTTAGAAATTCGTTGAACCATGATGGACTCATCAAAGAAGGTTTGTTTAAAAATAGAGGTAAATAGAATTGGCGAAAAATTATAATATGTTTTGTGATCTTAGCTATGGACATTTTAATCTGTGGGGTGTTTGCATTTTCAGAGGATAACATTCCATCGGATTTGTTACCACTGTGAAATTTCACGTTCCTTTAAATAATTTGCTGTTTTTACGGTGCAAAATTTAGGTAATGTACATGATTAATATAAATGGTACTATAAACTGATTAATTAATATATTGAATTTTGCAATGGTACATTACAGTCATAAAAGACCACTTACAAGGTAGCATTAAAATTATAAATAATTATATAATAGAGCCATGCAGTTTGATACAGTCGATAGTTCATTAATCACTAATAATAAATAACTTCATTTCTCAATATGATGATACTAAGAGACAAATAACTTACACCAATAAATAGACTAAGATAATAATTAACAGACAATAAATAGATAACAATAGAATAACAAGATAGTAAACTTGTTAATTAATGTAGAGAATTATTCGAAAGTTTTTAAATTGAAATTTCTACCCTAGTTTTGAAATGGTTTATATTTCATTAAACTAAATAATATAAGATTATACGAGATGTGTATGAAGGGATGTGTGTTCCACGATTTTGAAATCTAGCGGGTCGATTTTAATTAAACTTTGCATTTAAGTGTGTTTTGCCCAAATCAAGTTTAGGAGGTGCCTCAACCACAGAAAAATCCAATTTTGTATAAAATTTAGTTTAAAAATCGTAATTTTCAACATTGTTCTTATGAGTTGCTATTATAATAACGGAATAAAAACTAAAAGTAAACAAAAATAAAGATTAATTTTTAGCAGTTTTTTTAACATCTGTTAACTGTAAAGGGTCTGGTGTAAAAGTAATAGTTTGATTACCATGACATTATAACAACAGCGAATTAAAATCAACGAGCAAAGCTCAGTTAATCTGGTACTATTAATAATATCACGCAAAACGATATAAATATAATTTGGTTCTTGCGACACTATTTATTTTAAATGTTAACCAACTTGTAGATATGGGAACAAATTTAATACATGCATGTTACTTTCGACACGCAATTTCGGCTCTTCTTTACACTTGATATTTTAAATACTTAAATTGTTTAACAATCAGTACAATGTAAATCATCCAATATGTAAAATAAAGCCTATAAATTAAACTTATTACTAAATTCAAGTTTACATAATCTTGTATTGGTGTAAAAAGACACAAAATTAACCTCGTCTTAAAGATACAGTTGTTTGTATGGTAATAACAACTTGAAATGAGGCTAAAAATCTTAAATCGCTATATAAATTCAAAAGAGGTTTTATTAATTCCCTTCACCATAAAAAATATAAACAAAAATTTTCATGTAAATGTATAATTTTTCATAAGTGAAGCGAACAAATAGATTGTATATATTGTCAGTATATAGTTTTATACTGTTCAAAAAATAACGACTAAGGGATTCTAGAGCTTTTTTCAAGGTTTCAGCTTTCCAATTCTTCTAAGTTTTAATGACTTATCAGTGTTAAAGTTGTTTAAAGTACTCTTAGGAACCATTCTTTCACTTTCCAATATTAAAAAAATGATTAAAATTGAGGTGTAAATAACATTAGGAAGCTTAATTACTGTTTTTAATTGATGTACTATCTACTGTAGTATGTCGCTTTGTAGTATGTCTTCTAAAAGACACAAACCCACATTTTATGTTATAGTAAAAAATATTTATCATAACATAAAATAAGACATACTGAGGGTTTTGTCTGATGCTGATTACATATTTTATTCATATGATTTACAAGTCAATTCTCTTTCAATCAACCCTTTGAATATTTTTCATTTCAGGGTTTTCGTGGTTTGTGTTTGTTACTTTCTCATATAAATTTAGTCTTTTTTCCTGACATATTCCATATGAGGAAATTGGTATATTCTGATTATTAAAGGGAGATGGCAACCAATGTGTAGAAATAAATATTTCCTAGCATAAAGTTATCTTATATTTATAAACCACAAAAAAATTGTTAACCATTTAATAATCAGAAAGAATTTTTTCCTCATAATTTATGATTTATACTGTTTAACTTGTTATTGGTTTTATCGTGGTTTTGAACAACAACAAAACGGTATTCCACTAACATACTAACAATTGCGTAGCTTTAGTTCATAAAATAGGTAAATACATGTGTTTTACATGATTCATTTTAATTATATAAAATTAACGTAAATTTACTCACAGACATTACACAAATCATAAAATAGTTCTAATATGGTATATACAAAAATAAACTAGTAGTGGAGAAACGCGGGAGCTGGCTCAGTTCAAGGTCACCTGAGCGATGACGTCATCGAGGTCAATGGACCCCACCGATGACGTCATCGATGACGTCATCACCAATTACGTCATTCTGTGACGTCACACCCATGACGTTGCAGAAATGACGTGGCGATGACGTCATCACCCCTTACGTCACCATTATGACGTCATCCGATGTCACAAAGGTCAAGGTCACGCTGAAACCTAAAATTTTTAGGCACTTTTGCTGTTTCTCGCACTACGCTCCGAGTTTCAGTCAGGTTTCAATGACCTTGACAACTTGGAGCGAAATTAGACGAGAAACAGCAAAAGTGCCGAGGGAACTCAAAGTTTGCAACGTGACTCTGCCTAAACCGTCATGACAACCTGTGACAACCGCTCCTCGAGTGACCTTGAACCGATACAACTCCCGCGTTTCACCATTACTGCAACCGCGATGCGCACCCCACGACAGCCACCGAGCGACTGACTGTCCAGCCCCGCGCCACTCTAGGTATATGGGAAGTGGTGGGGGAACTGTGATGACCTCGGGAAACTTGAAAATGTCAAGCTAGGTAGCACCGTTTTGGTGCTACCTTAAATTTACATGTTAAAGTGTGATGACCTTGAGGTTGACTGTGAACCTGGGACTTAGGATTGTCTTTAACAGCTTGACGTTTTTTGCCAGAGTTTAAGTGTGGTGACCTTGAACTGGGTTAAAATCAAAACTGCACAGCAGACTGCACAACACGGATGTGCACACTACGACAGCCGCCGAGCGACTGACCTCCGGGCCCTGCGTACTCTAGATATATGGGGAAGTGGTGGGGGAAATTTCAAGGTCATTCAAACGGAGTTTTAAAAAGTCAAAGAGTAGAAAGACTACTCTTGTGAGTCTATAGCGATTTCATTGATAGTGAGTGCTTCTGTATGCCAAGTTGATCTGTATTGACACGCCTCCTAAATAATGTTTGCAAAAACCTGCAAAATGATTGTTGCACAATTTGCAGCCAGTTAGCTGTTTTAGTTTGAATTCAATGCAACGTTCAGGGCAACAAGTGTACTTATGCCCTCTCATTTGGTACACATGGAATGTCTTCAACTTCGTTTCGGCTTCTTCCAAGACTTGCACTTACACATGCACTGACTAAAAGCTTCACATGTTCTACAAGCCAGGCCATCCACCACATCAATGCCATTCGGCCATGAAAAACATTTCTGTTCGCAACAGTAGTTGAGTTGACTCTCCATGTTGCTGCGGTGAAGGTGCGCGATGAAATGATGCTGTAGTCAGTGAGAGTGCACCTTAAATAAACTCAGTGGAGGGGAAAGGTCAAGGTCATTCAAACGGAGTTTTAAAAAAGATGACTAGTCGTCCTCCTCGTCCGTCGTACTTGGAGAGCTGTCAGACGAAGAGCCCCGTGCAGGTGCTCTCCAGATGAAATGTATATCTATTTGAAAGCGCAGCCTGGATCTTGTACCATCAACTCCTTAATCTATTACATACCAAATTCCACTTTGTACACATTGTTAATAATCAACACCCAAGGCTTCGGCTGAACATAACGTGTAGTTGAGTCAGCCTCGCAGACAGTTACACCTTTCGGTGATATTGGAGTGTATAAATGTGTAAAATCTCGTTGCTGAGGCTGGCTTGAAGTTGAAGGTTCTGTGCCGACCCTGGTTGCATCAAAATTCAAATCCATTCTACATTCAAGAGGTCCAGGGTTCCCGTTGAATACATTGAGTAATTTTTGATACAAGACTTCCACTTCTGTCGCATCCTGTAAATGAACAGTCCACCGCAAGGGAAATGCTTCGTCCGTAGTGGAGTCAACTGAGAAAGAGTTCCTTCCGCCATGGCAGCCAAGCAAGGAATGAGGTGAGCTGCAGTCAGTTGTAACATTAATGAAAAGTAGAGGGGGAAATTTCAAGATCATTTAAATTGGGTTTTAAAAAAGGAAGGAGTGGAGGGGGGGAAAGTTCAAGGTCATCCAAATGGAGTTTTAAAAAAGGAAAACCTAGAAAGTAACATTGAAATCTTCCAACTGATGGTGGCGAGCGTTTTCTTCTGCAACCTTGCCGACGCATGTAACTATGCCGTACAGTATGAACAGTACAACCATGATAAGGCCGAACAACAAAGATAGCCGTTTACTATCATGATATTTTCTGAGTGGATCTGCTTTCTTCTTATCGCCCCTCTCTTGCATCCTCTTCTCTAACTCGTGTACGAAGTCACAGCATGCGTGAGGACATCTTTCATCTGTTGGTAGGTTAGCCATTGTTGATGTTGTAGGTTTGGCCGTTGAAGAAGGAATGAGGTATCTAATTATGTTGTCTCATGTATATCAACAGTGAAGTGGTGGGGGTAGCGAATCAGTGGAGGGGGAAGTTTCAAGGTCATTCAAATTGTGTTTTAAAAAAAACCCTATCTTGTTACTGAGCATATATGTCAGTAACAAGATAGGTGGCTTTGCTCTTTTTACTTCTTTAATATAATAAAGAAATAAACATATTCTACAATTGTAAGGACAAGGAAGACAACCGCTAGGTCAGCTGAAGTAATCCAAGTTGTCTGGTTCGGTCTTCATCGACGCCGGTGAGGAAGCTGTCGTTGAAGAGGGAATGTCCAGGCTCTTCCTTCGGCTGCCGAAGATTCCGTATATTGCAAGCGTAGACTTGCACGTTTATACGGTAGCCTCTTGCCACCATCAGCTGCAACTCCTTGTACAAGTCGTTCAGCTCCTGTTGCGTTTTGATCGTCACCTCCTCATAGCTGGCACAGCTTACGTTCAGAGACATACTGATGTTGTTCGGTTGGCTGCTGGAGTTGAAATGAAGACGAGGCACAGCACTTGGAGGTATATGAAAAAGTGGTGGGGGTGTTTTGCATTCAAGCAGGTTTGACTTGTAGCGTGGTGGTGGGGGGTAACTGTGAAATGCAAAGGTCAAAGGTCAAGGTCACCCGCGAAGTTTAAAAAAAATGCAACATATCAATATGTGACAAACTTCACATATTGATATGTTGCATTTTTCGTCTTTTTGTATTCTTTTTTGTCTTTTATGGTTTATTTATTTATAAAACATTACAATAACATATGTACAACAGTAAAACTTAAATCTAACACTGCTGCTTGTCGGCGATGTGGATGGTCAACTCGGTGGAATTGCTACCCGTGCAACCGTGGGAAACCAGGTAGAGACAGCCGGGTTGGATGGAGCGCAGATCCTCGTTCTGGAGGAGATGGACGAACCGTTTCGGCAGGTAGACTTGGAACTTGGGCTCATCCCCCGGATGTGAATGGTGCCTCGCTAAGACTGCAGCAGATGGCCTCTCCAACTGTAGTCTCCATCTTCTTCATGGCGTGGATAATGTAGTGCTTCTCGTCTTTAAGTTCGGAACACTTCTTGACGGGTAGTATGGTAGATTTGGAGTGAGCATTGAACTGCTCAACCAAAGTTTGCAGGAACTGGTGAGATGCAATGGTCAAGTTATAGATCGTCTTCTTCGTCTTCTTGCTGGGAGATGTTGTCGTCTCGGAATCTCGAGTAATACTCATGCCAGGTCCCGGTCCTGCTCCTCACTTATATAACCCCCGTTACCCCCACCACTCCCCATTTCCCCACTTTGAAGGTAAGATGCGAGTTTATAGGCGTTTTTTAAAGCGCAATGTCCTATCTTTTTCATGTTCTGGACTTTTAGTACAAATACAAACATTTTCCATCGTATACTTGTAGTTTTTATCGCAAATCCACATCATTAACCGGAACATGAGTAAATCGCTTCGATCCATCTTTTCTTTTCCAGCCCCTTTGTGTAAATATTGGTAAACTTGTCTGAAAAGTGATGCATAATGTGATACAAGTCCGTGTAACTTGTAAAACCATCATACCAATCGATATGATGGAAGTGTTTTGAAATCCATCTGTTGGTAGTAGCGGCTTTACTGGTTAAAGATGAATAAGAACATGGTGGTTTAAATAAAAACGAATAAGGAACACTTGTATTGATGTCGAAAAACACAAGTTCTTTTATGATAAATCTATCATCATTACCCCGAAACGCTTGGAACTCAATTATACCAGGTTTGGACTTTACTTGTTCTTCTTCCTTGTCCATTGCGAAGATCACTCGTCTGCTCATGACGAAGTCCAAGGTCAACTGATTTCCACACCACGGTAGGTACGACTTTTATACCCGGCCCGTACAGTTGTTGGCGCGTTGGTGTATATTTAAACGTGGGCACCGTCCCCGGTAGGCCTAACCCCACAAAGTGTTTGACATTGTTTTAAAAATTAACCATTGCTGTGTAGTTAATTGTCATTTAGGTTTCCATCTTTACATTTTCCTTGTTTTCATTTTCATCACTAACACTTGATTCTTCTCCTCCTTCTTCTTCCTCTTTTTCACGTTTTACTGATTTCTTATGTAGTTGAGCGTACTTTCCAATTGTCTCCACATTTGTACTTCATGAGGAACCCTATTGAATATAGAAGTATCTACAGGTCCGTACAATATAGGTGCGTCCGGTTGTTTGTCCAAAGTGTCTTCCAGATAATCTTTAATAATTGAACTTGAAAACACCAGTTGTCTCAAGTACCTCGTTATTGGTTCAGTTGCACAAGTTAGAATAAAAAACTCTTCTCGATTAAGTTGAATCTTGTTATCATGTCTTGTTGTGTCTCTAAACCGCAACTGATGATCACCACGATGGTTTAACAATATCGATTTCCACATTTGAATCCAAAAGGCCTACTCTTGTCTTTCTTCCAAACATGTTACTACTTAAATAGCATTCTAGCAGATGCAAGTGTTTCATAAACGATTCCCAAGCAGTGTCCGTATAACAAAATCATTTTGGGTCCATGAGTTAAAATTACAGTAGGGGAATAATCTGTAGATTTCATAACACCGATTAAAACACTTTTGTCCAAACTGGAAGAGATTGGGTAAAATATTCGCAAGAATACCTCACTTAATATGTTAGGAGAAATATTATCTTCAATATCCCTTTTCCTCTTGTGTGCGTTCTTTCTTCTTTTACCCTTTTTCCTCAATATTATTACTGGCGTGGAGTTGTCCGCAAGCGTTGTGTTCATCTCCCTCCGGTTGACCTTGAAGATCTAAAAAGTCGGATATCTCCTTCTCAATATCTACTACATTTTCTTGTGTACCACTAGGAGAAGCCCATATTGAATAAGATGCTACCCATACAACAACAGGCAACAAACTGATGAGGAGCGAGCTGAACGCTCTGCTTTTATACTCGCGGAATGCATTGGAATGTAGGAAAACCGGTCTTTTACAATACATTTTTAACAATTCCAGTTAAAGGTGTGTATGTTACGATTTTATCATGTAGAATTAAACAGTATGCAGTTGTATTAGCTGATATAGGCGCGTTGAATTCCATTTCTATTTTTATATCTACACTTGATGATTTTACCGATTCATTTTGTTTAGAACAATCGATTACAACTATAGGGTAAACCATCTAAGTATTTTTCTGGTGATAGTAAAGGTGCATTCGTTTTACCATAATATGAACTTTGGAATCTTGCATACATATCGTACAATATGCTGTACTTTTTATTAGCGAATGACACATTTAAATTATCGTATGGAAAAAATTGTGAATTTAAATAAACTTTAATATTTTTCAAGTTGCAATGATCAAATTGGCCTGCATGTTTGGTGATGGTGTCTCTTCTGCCTGTTTGTAAACCAAATATAATATACCTGGCTCGTTCCACATAATTAGATGTTTTAACTGTCCAAGTGTGTCGATCCGTAGTTGGCAAGCTGGGATGTTCATGAAATTCCCAACTTCTAAAAGGAATTACAATATCACGATCAGCCTTTAACTTTCTTAATAGTAGCATTCTATGCTCGTCAGCTAATTTTACATGTGGAACTCTCCATACAAATTTTGTCTAATGTTAATTTCCATTCTAAAGTTGCATCTGTTGTACCGTCTGGAGCTTTAATAATATCTTTATCGTTTGAGAATCTCAACAAAACTAATTCTTGTTTAACGTTTAATATTATTTTCCTATAATCTTCAGCAAAACCAAGCAACAAACGTAACGGAATATGAAAATCAAAATTTCCATTTGTATCTGGAGTGATTGTGTCTTTTGCAGGTAAAACCCATCTGCAGGTTGTATTAAATTGGTTTCATTAGGTGATATAGATGTTAATCCCTTTAAAGTTGTTGCAATACCTACTTTTTTAGTAGAATCAACTGTTACACCTGATATTTCATATCTAATTTCATCAAACAGGAAAGCCATGGGATTATTTATAAATGGAACTGTTGTACCAGTAGTAGTACCGTCCTTTTTAGTAACTTTTCCTTCGTAAATGTCTTGATTTTGTATGGGAATACGAATTTCATCGTTATTGTTTAATTTTGATGAAGTGTAAGGGTTGTGGGTGTGATATTCTTTTTCCCATAGGGTTTCGTCGAATGTTGGACCCTGCGCTATATCCAGTATATCCATAATCGGTTAATTGTAATCCAATTCTCTTTAAGAAACGAATGTTCTCGCGTGTTAACTCCTCCACAGCTGAAGAGCTACTAATGCGGTTTCCCGTAGGTTGTTCGCTTTTAAATATTAAACCCATGATTTTGTATTAAAGTGTCGATTTTAAATGTAATCTAACCGTAATAGGCTCTTCTCGGAAATCTATCAAGTTACCGTCTTGATCCAATACGTTCAACACGATGTCTGAAATGAAAGTGGTGTTCAACGGTAGATATACCAGGTTTTGTGGTTTTTCAACAATTTTAAATCCAGGTGGCACACTGGGGTAAAAAGTATGTATTATATGAGTATTTGCTCCATCTCTGTAAGCTCCTTGTATAATGTTACAAGTTATGTCTATACTATTGACTTTTAATATTGTTACAGTTTGTTTACCAGAATGTGTTTTATTTGGTTCTAAAATTGCTCCATCTTTGGGAAATCCTAATAAATCACCAATTGAGTCTGACTTACTGAAATCTATATAATATTTTGAAGTAAGCTCAGCTTTCATTGTATTGTTATTACCTTTTAGCGTTATATTGTCTTTTCCCATTTTATTTTGCAAAAATTCATTAATATGATCAATTTCATAAGAACCTGTGGGTAGAGTGCAAACTTCCAAGTCTGTAAACTTCCCACTGGCATCTTTTCCTTTATAATAATGCAATAAGTTATTTTTACCTTCCGTAACATTGGGAATAGAGTTGTAAGTTGTAAAATCCAACAGTGCTGCCTCCCAAAATCTTCCTTTTTGCAAGCGTAACGCTGGAAAAAGGATACTTCGTAAAGTGGACGATTTTCCTGTTAATGATACCGTATAGGAAGACATCTCAATAGTGACTGATACTTTTAGCTAGGAATTCCAAACATAAATGGCCGCATATTGAAGTATTATCAGGTTGTTCTCTTTTATAGTTGTAATATATGTTTTTAGCAGATTTAAAGTAATGTTCAAGTTCTTTAGGTGGTGGCAAATTTCCAAAACTATCAAAATAATATACATTACTATTTAGTTTCTTATAACACACCCAATGGGTGCCGGACCCTTCAGTATTATCCAAATTTACGATTCCAGTCTCATTTTTCCATATTTTCTTTGGTAAATTGTCTTTCATAAATACTCCGCGGAAAAATGGTATTTTTAAACAGGAAATATATTTAAATAATTCAACATTAGTCAACGCTTTATGTGGTATAACCAATTGATTTCTTTTATTTAATATGCACGATACGGTCTTAGGTATAGACCAGCCCCGTTTTTTACCATTGACCATATTATCGGTTTTTTGTTATTTTTCCTCGGAGAACGTCTTTTTAGTCTAATATTACCACCATGTTTCTTCATGGTTGATCCTTTTTTATTCCTACCCCTCCTTTTTCCACCTCCTACCGCTGTTTTAGCCTTCATACCTGCTGTTACCGCTAAAGCTGCTGCTTTTTCTGCAATACTAGCGTCACTAGACTTTACTCGTTGCCAAGCTATATTCGCTAGCTTTTTATCAGCTATTGACCTATTCTTTGAATCGGTAAACGTGGAATATGCGATATCGTGTTCTTTACAAGCCTGATCTAACTTATTTATGCCTGGATCGCCTCTTTCCAGTCGTTTTTTCAATTTAGTTCCTGGTCCGCAATACTGATAACCTCCCGGTATGTGAAATTCGTATGGTAAAGCGTCTATTGCTCTATTTACGACAGATCCTACTGGAATACGATTTAAAGCTTTACTTAACAGAGAAACCGCTGTGGACGTGATACCACCTCCTTTCCGTATAGTGTCTCGATATGGACTGGTGTAATGAAACGCCATGATTGTCTTTTATATTCGAAAAGCGTAACCTATGTGTTACCTCTATGACAGGTTGCACATAAATGATGTAATTTATGGTGTTATTTAATTAAATATCAAAAGTACCCCAATCTGTTGATCTAAACTTTTGTGTATTATGATTAAAAAAGTATTTATAAAGAATTTCTTGTTTAATCCATGCACTTCTCATTTTTTCATCAATAGGTTTATGTTGTCCGGCTGCAATATAATTATGCATATCAAATAATAAATTACCTATTACTTTAACAAGAAAATTAACAGTTACAGCGTTATCAGCATAATCAGGGTCTGCAACATTTGTTAATCGTTTGTTATCACAATTCCACCATTGTTTTCCAGTTGGCTCTAATTGTATTATCTGTTCATAAGTAACAGCATCACCAGGCTTTTCACCAATACCTAAATTTGTCAATGACTTTCCTTTACCATCCCAAACACTATTGTTTTCTTCAAGTAAAGTAAACTTTTTATTTCCCTGTACAAATACATCTCCTTGTCGTGTTACTACTTGGTCTTGTTTCACAAAACCAGATGTTTCTTGTTTTATAGTTTCCTTTATTTGCCCCACCGTTGCACCATCTGATGGTGCAGAACCATCTTTTACATTCGCTAAACAATTACCAAAGCAATCAATAATTCCTACATCACGTGTAATACAATGATCTTTGATGTATTTTAAATTTACAGCATCATTTTCATTCTTTGGATAACCTATATCGTTAATAACAAATTTATAAAAAGAAAACCCATCTTTTGTCTTTTCAGGTATTATAGAATGTAAATAGCGTCTATTTATGCTGTCTTTTTCATCTACAGGGTCTGCTACGTTAGATATACGTCGATTTTCAGCATTATACGTTTTTCCATCGAATTTTAACGTATTTTTCAATTCCGATGATAAATAACCTCTGTTTATTGCATCAGCGTTTTGATTTGGCTTACCAACGTTGGAAATTCTATGATTACCCGCGTTATATGTGTTTTTGTCTAGTTTCAGTGTTGGTAATATCTCTTTTTTTAATACTTTTAAATTTATTGCATCATTTTCATCTGTGGGATCATTAATGTTTTTTAACCGTTTATTACTAATATCATAATCTCCATCAGGTGTTTGTGGTAAGCCAGCACCTCTTTTTAAAGTATTAAAGTAATATAATCCATCCGAGGAATATCGTCCGAACTTGTCAACACTCATGGTGCAACTGAATAACATTCTAGAGTGTAACCCATTTTTATAATATTAGTCTCGATTTCTAACCCGTATCAGTTTTTTATACAAATTCTTAGTCTTTATCAGTTACATTTTCATCGCTCCCGGGACATTTAAAATATTTAAAATTTCCACTAACTAATGCTCCGTCTGATTCATTTCGAAACACATGATTTTTATGAATAAATTGTTCACCAGACAATTTTCTAAATCCGCTAAATGAATTTGGATCTGCAATTAATATATTTTGATAATCATTTACATCCATTAATTTAAATCTTTGCTTATTATAAATAAACTCTTTATTTGCACTGTCATATTGTAATGTTTGTCCTACAGTTGCAGCATCATTTGGATCTCTTCCATTATGCAAGTCTTTTATTACTTTATTTTTACATGTAAAAAATCTAAAAGAATGATCTGGATCTAGATGTACGGTTTGTGATAAAGCAGCTGCATCTTGAGCAGTATAGCCCAATCTCATATTTGATAACCCTTTACCCATGCAATCCCAAGCATTATTTTTGTATGTTAATAAATTAAATTTTTCATTACCTTGAACAAATTCATCCCCTTGCTTTGATACTACTTGATCTTGTTTTACAAAAGAGGTTATTTCTTGTTTTAAGGTTTCCATCATTTGACCCACTGTTGCACCATCTGATGGTGCCGAACCATCTTTAACATTCGCTAAACAATTACCTAGACAATCAATAACTCCTACATCACGTGTAATACAATGATCTTTTATATATTTTAAATTTACAGCATCATTTTCATTTTTCGGATAACCTATATCGTTAATAACAAATTTATAAAAAGAAAAACCATCTTTTGTCTTTTCAGGTATTAATGAATGTAAATAGCGTCTATTTACGCTGTCTTTTGCATCTTTAGGATCATCTACGTTGGATATACGTTTATTTTCAGCAGTATACGTTTTTCCATTGAATTTTAACGTATTTTTTAATTCTGATGATAAATAACCTTTGTTTATTGCATCAGCGTTTTGATTTGGCTTACCAACATTGACAATTCTATGATTACCTGCGTCATATGTGTTTTTCTGTAGTCTTAATGTTGGTGATATATTTTCTTTTAATACTTTTAAATTTATTGCATCGTTTTCATCTGTGGGATCTTTTATGTTTTTTAACCTTTTATTAGTTATATCATAATCTCCATCAGGTGTTTGTGGTAAACCAGCACCTCTTTTTAAATTATTTGCGTAATATAACCCATCCGAGAAGTAACGTCCGAACTTGTCGACACTCATGATGCAACTGAATAGTAATCTAGGGAGTAACGCATTTTTATGAGATTACCCCACGGTTTCGGAGTTCATCCACTAAAGCCACCCATTCGTTTTCCAATCCAGTATGACCCACTTCTTTAGCTTCATGTATTAGTTTCATTCTATCCACCAATTTATTGATATTATTGTAATAAATCACATTTGTGTTATATAGTTTCTTCATTAAACCTGTACCCGTAACGGACTTACTTCTTTTTCTTCGTTCCTGAGCACTTACATCCAAAGTGGATGCCATAAATCTTCGTTTTACAGGTTTTCTTTGTGTTAACGGCATTGTTTGTCTTCTAGTTGGTATTAACTTGGATACAAATTCTTTATATTTTAAAGACTTAGATCTAAAAGGAGGCTGGTCAGGTAAATACTTTCTCCTATATGCATTTGTCTGTTCCAAAATATTTTTATATGCTTCCATGTCTTTTTCTTTCACTAACGATACTGAAGGTTTATTTTCAAATAATAATTCAAATAATCCTTTTGTGCCCTTATACCTTTGATCACCAATGACAATATTATCATGTTCGTCAACGTTTAACGGGCTATTACCTATCATTAAACCATCTTTTGTTAATCTCGCTCCATAACTATGGTAATTCTTATTAGGAATTGTTCCGAGTAACATTTTTACCATGTATTTCCTTCCTAAAGGTCCTTTGTTATGAATGTTTTCACCCAACAAGCTTATGTTTGACGGACCTTCCCTTGCTTCTTCTTCTTTTTCCTCTTCACTAGCAGTTGATACATCTTCATGTCCTCTTTTAGCTTTTACTTCATATAATTCTCTTATACCACTATAGTCTGGTGATTCTAGCTCTCTTTCGGGTTCTCCGCCGGTAAAACCACTATATGTAGAGGATTCCGGGTCTTCGTCACTAAAATCTTCTGATTTTACATTTTCTCTTTCAAACTTTGTAATAGGTGCAATTGCATCTCCTTCCAAAACGGGTTTAGCAAATTTTTTGTTTAATTGTTTCAAGGGTTCAGTAATAGGTTTAAAAGTAGATTCAAGAAATTTCTCCCTTTCGCTAATACCTAATTTTAATGCTCTGTTTTTATCTCGAATAGAATCACTAAGTGATTTTATTTCCTTTATTAACTTTTCTTGGTTAACCATGTTTGTAGCAAGACGTGTTGTACAACAATGAATGTTTTACATCATGATCAGTGTATTAGTATAAATTTATCAAATCCTATCCTGTATCGACCATTGTTTAGCGGTTGTTCCTTCATAATTGTTAAAAACCCATATTTTTCAGCCCAAGCCTTTCCACACAACTCTTTAAATCGTTCAAATGGCATATCCGCACTTACATGGTCATAATATATGTGTTTTAGGTTGGTTTCATCCTGTTTAAATACAATTAACATGTTTGCATTGTCTCTAATGAGCTGTTTCGGTATTTTGCTGTAAGTTTGACCAATATAAATGCTATCTATGTTGTTATGTCGACCCATGGCGAAGTAATTTCTTATTGTATTTTGATTTTCACAAGATACGTCGTCAAATATGAATACTGAGAATGGTTTAGCCTCTTGCGGTTGCATGACACTCTCGCTCGCGTTGAATTTAAAATATTTAACTTCAGGCACATTATTGAGTATTTGTTCCAATAACTGATATTTTGGTTGTTGTAGTGACTTTGAAAATACATATAAATTATTAAAACGTAATCCTTTAGGGTTTATAATCAAATTGAATACTACATTTGTTTTTCCACAATTGGAAGGACCGGTAACCAGACAACGCACCGTGTTTGGTAACAAAACACCGTGTTTCCCAGTATTGAATTGAGAACCATCCACTGTGAGTTCATCTATATTATTAATAGTAAAATTGTCTTTTTGCGGTATTATCTCCATCCTTTGTAATGGTTCAACCCAAAATGATGCTCTATCATTATATTAGATCCTTTTTAGGTATCCAAGAATCTTCCGTTTTATTAAATCCTAACCATCGTACTTTAACCTTATCCTTTTTTCGTTGCAACACCTTTTCAACTAAATATACATCACCTACTGTTGATTTTAACATTTCATGTCCATAAAACCCTCCTTCAAGCAATTGTCCTTTATTATCTTTTAAAATGTAAGTTTCTGGTACTGTAGGTTGCACCTTAAATACGGTAAATACCTCATTTGTCCAGTTCGGAAGATATCTTTTACTGAATACACCTTTGTATTTGCTTATTCGCACTTTATCGTCAACATTAAACCTTTTAGGCTTTAGCTTTTCAACTTTTGGTTTAGTATTCATTTTTATACGTTTTAATACAAGTTTTTCATTTTTATTAGTCACTTGGCTTGGTTTCATACCGATAGTTCTATGAAACTTGTTATTGTAATCGCTTATAAGTTTTGGTAACATATCAATCCATACGTGTGATCCTCTGTTGGAAAACATCTTATACATGGCACCTTTTAAAGTTCTGTTAAATCTTTCAATTATTGATGCTTTTACCTCTGAATTAGTTGAGTAATGGTGAATGTCATGTTTTTTCATTAAATTTGCAAATTCCTTATTAAAATATTCTTTTCCATCATCAGTTTGTAAATGTTTTATAGTATGTTTGTCTCTTTGTATAGCTGTTTCCATTGCTTTTGTAACACTTTTGCCACTTTTATCTTTTAGTGGTAAAGCATCTGCCATTTTTGAAAAACAATTAATAATAGTCAATATGTATTTAAATCCTCTATTTTGTTTACTGTAAGGAATCATTTCGATTAAATCCGCTTGATATAAATCATTTATTCCTTTTATCACTGTATTTCTTCGCGGAAACTTTCTTCTTGCAGGTTTATGAAGCTCGTTGACAATTTCTTGCTTCAAGTTCTTCATATTGCAGGTTTGAATGTTTCATGTATCACATGTATAATCACAATGAATGTTGTCTTAAATATTCACATGATTTATATAGGTCAAGGTCATCCAAACTTGTGTAAAAAAATGGGGAACACGGCGTTGGACTTGCCGTGTTCCCCATTTTTTTACGGAAGGAGAAAGGAATAAGGTCGAAGTTGTATAAGGACGAAGAATAGGTTACTAGTTGATAGGGTTTAGAGAGTAGTGGCCGAAAGGAAGAGTATGGATTTTATCCGGCATAATATGCCTTTTATCATCTTGAGCTGATAGTGCCCTTTTAACTTCAGTGACACTGTAGACCTCATGTTTAAAGCTTCTAATAGTGTTGAACGTTGCAGACATTGTAGAATCTTCAAACAAGCAGGTCTTGTAGTGGTCAAATGTCACATGTTTCTTCAAGTATGATGTTTTGACTCCTTTAGCTTTCTTCACTGTCGGTATGTCATTTTCCATATACATCTTGAAGGAATATAATTTGGACATCAGCGCAACTATTTCCTCCAAAGGCATTCCATTTGCTTCATCTTTAAATTTTCCAATTACTTTTTTATTCTTTTCATTATAATTTGGATGGTTCTTTGGATAGTCAGAGAAGTCAAAGTCGTCTTTGTATGGGAAACTCCTTAGATCTTCATACATGTCCAAAGTCTTTATCCAGTAGATGAACGCGTCGGTATCCATGTATGCAACTCCAATGTTGTCTCTTCCGTAGTGTTTAACCATTTTGTTGTAATGGAAATCATACATCAGAGTTTTACTTATATCCAAAATCGACATTCCAATGTATAACGGACGATCCATCACTATTGTTGTTTTATTCATACTGACAGCAACTAGATTTTCGTTTATAATCATTGATGTTCCGAAATTTGGTTTTTGCACTAATTTTTCCAATTTCCTAGGATCACTTACTAATTTTACAATTTTGTGTTTTCTCTTGTTCTCCAATGTCTTCCCAAAGATGGCGTTGTTCATTAATTTGTAGAAGTCCTTTTCAAATGCTGTTGTCGCTGCAGCTCTTCTTGTAGTGTTGGAATCGATATATGGTTTCAACCAACAAGACTGGGTGAATTCAATTGCTCTGTGAATTTTCACTATACGTAGGCCCAATTCAAGTGCTTGTTGAACTACCCAGTAGTGTGCCACATATCGACTCTTATTCTCCAAGGTCATCATCAGCTTGGGCCATCTTCCTGTCGGTGAAACTTCAGTCTTGGCTAGGAGAGGCAGGTCGTAATGATGGTCGTGAAGGTGTTCTGGATATTCAAAATCACAGTCCAAAATATAGCCTGTTTGGCCATCTTTTGGAATCCGTGATATGTCACCGATGGTGGTCGGGTCAATCCACTTGAAGTCTGCGTAGGGAAGCGGATTTGACATCGCCCAACCATAGAGGTTGTTCGCATCAAAATATCCAAGGTAGAGTGATGGTTGTTGCTCGTCGAAGTTGGGGATATACTTGTTGTTGGCCTTAACATGTCTTGTCACAGCTTGAGTCAAACCACCTCGTACACCTGATTCGATCATGAGGACCATATCGATATCTGTTAGAAGTTCCAATCGACAGTTGGTTGACTTTAGCATAGCTTGCCATGCTAATCCTGGAGATGTGTACGAGTGCAGAGGGTCCAGTCCATAGGCGGAGAAGCAGGTGTTTCGAAATTCTTCCATCACATCGCACAGCAGAGTTACGTCCAATTTTATGTAAAAGTCAGAATATTCCCCTAAGGTTTGAATGTTTAGTTGGTTCCAAACATTACAAGCATGATTGTAGTCTTCAACAGTGATTGCACTTTCATTTAACTTGCTATTGAAGGCTTCAATCGGTGGCAGACTGGTTTTTTCAAATTTTTCTGCAGAAGTTATGTAATCATAGGGGAACACTCCTTTACGCATTACTAAGTCCAATTTATCTTCAGGTACAATTTTGCTGGTTTCTTTTAAGTCTTCTCTTCTTAGGTTTTCAGACAATTTGCTCAAACTAGATGACATAAATCTATAAGAGTCTACGAAGCGAAGTTTAATTTTACCTACTGTTTTTGAGAAACTGATGTACTTCTCCAATGTTTCAGCTAATACTTCAATTTTTCCATCATCCCGTCCTAACTCTGGGATAATGAAGTGGGAGTCATAGCCGCTAAGATTGTGTAACACGACAGGGATAAAGTTTGGTAGTTTGTAATTTATATTGCATGAATTACAAGCAGCTCCTCTGTATAACCCTGTCAGGTGATCGTGATCTCTTACTTTTGGATTTTCTTCACTGAAACTCTTTTTGCATAAATAACATCTTGATGCTGAATTGTATTCTTCTTGTTGATTTTGGTTCAAAGGTTCCATGGGTAAAACATTACCGAATAAGCGTTGCACCTTTTCAGCAATATCATACAACTGGTCTACAAAATACTTAGCGGCTTTTTCCCCACGGTAGAGTATTGGAGTGGATGTTAACCCATAGTGTTGTAACTGTTCTTCAGGCAAAGTGGATTTCACCAATAAGCAAAAACTGTTAGGTTGATGCAATTGATATTTGGTTCTTCTAGTCACCTCACCATTCGGAAGCTCCTGTGGTACTAACGTGGATTCGAAATCTGCGTAGACGGCTACTGGAATCCGATATTGGTGAACTGTTTTGTTGAATTGGATGAACGCTCGAGATGGCGGTGGCAGACTAATCTTCACTTCATAGTTGTCATTACAAAGTCTTTGGTGCTCCATCAACCACTCCGATCCTCCACGTCTGAATTCCTTGCATGTAAAACAAAAGCATCTCTTGCATATTGTTATCTTACGATTTTGTTTTGACACTTGTCGTACAACCAAAGATTCAAAGTTTTTAATATAAACATAATGTGAAATCTCACCTTTGGTTATCAATAATAAATCAGTATGGTTACTTTGCTCTACTTTTCCTACTCGTAGTGGATACACATTGTTTGAATCATCTAAACCGAACACGTTAACAGAAACACCTGGATTTTGTTTCTCAAATTTAGTAATTTGATCAAGACTCACAGGATACGACATTCCTCGAAAGTTATAGCGGTGTTGAACAGCTTCGTATGCTATGCTAGGTCTAATAGCATTATGTCCCACGTATTTTGCTAACATTGCATACCGGAAACATTCATTGTCCTCATTTTTCACATTGATACATGATTTAGTATCTCGGATAACCTTTGGTAGAGGGATAAAGCTGCTACCTCTTATACCATATCCATGCTTGTGAATCCTCACATCCATACCTTCAATCGATGATAACGTCCAGCCAGATCCTCTTCCTTCATGTTCTTGGAGTTTCATTAACAGTTCATTCAAACATTCTTCTAAAATTTCGCTGATATCAGATGTGGTTGTAAGGGTTCGGTTTTTAGCAATGAATGCTCTCGGTGAGTTTTCACCATCGCTATTAGTAAACATAGCCTCCAACACCAATCCAAATTTAATAAAGTTCAATCTTGTCAATTCTTCCGTCAATGTTTTTACAACTAGTTTTTTAGCTTGAGTTAGAAAATTTTCCAATTCTAATTGCAAGTTATTAATTTTGAAATGAGTTACAACTGGTCCTGGCAAGGCTGTGGTGCGCAGTTGTCTTATATCTTCCACTTCTTCTGTATCCTCTTCTTCCATATCCTCTTCTTGGGTACGCAGTTGTTTTACATCTTCCACTTCTTCTGTATCCTCTTCTTCCATATCCACTTCTTGGGTACGCAGTTGTTTTAAATCTTCCACTTTTTCTTTCATTTCCTCTTGAATAAATCCTCCAGCTGTAGATGGTCCAGCTCCGGCAAATTGAATAACACTTGGTCTTCTTCTTTGCATTAACTGTAAATAGCTAGCCCAGTCCTCCTTCTGCTTCTGGGGTTTTTCCAAAAACCGATCAATCGCATCCAAGTCTTCTTCACTTACTACAATCTCTTCTTTTCTGTCCTCTTCACGATGCAATTCTCGGTGTAACTGTAGATAGCTATCACAGTCGTCCATCTGCTTCTGGTAGTTTTCCAATAACCGATCAAACGCATCCAAGTCTTCTTCACTTACAACAATCTCTTCTTTTCTGTTCTCTTCATGATGCAATTCTCGGTGTAAAACAAAGATATCTTCATCTTGGAAAAACTCACCACAAATATCGCAAAGAGCCATTTTTTTTACAGTTTGGCTTTGAGTGTGCACTCGGTGAATGTCCACGCAATAATGAGCAGCGCGCTCAACCGGGTCCCTTTATACCCGAGGTTGAAGGGTGGGGGAAGGTGACGTCATATACATCCAGTTTATCAATCATGTAGTAGATTTGGCTTTTAAACACCCATTTTCAATTTATTCTTCAACAGGTTTGATAAATCAATGATCTTTGGTCTAAATCCACTACTTTGTACAAATTTTTTGTTTGGGCACTTCTCGTCCGGAGCAAAAAACTCTTTGGTCAAGGTCAAAATTTTTTTCTCAAAAAAAAAGTTCGGGGGGGGGGGTCATTACTGTATTTAGGTCAAGGTCACGAAAAAAACTTTAAAAAAATTAAGCCCCGCCTGGGGCACTTGGGTTGTCATCGCTGTAGCCTCCGAAGAGACCCAACTATGACAACAAGGCAACATCCAATGTCGTGTTCCCTTCGCCACGCAAGACTTGTAAACATTTACTGCATTGTCTTTTCAATAGCTAACAAAACATTTACTTAATTTTGAGAGAGGTTGAGGACAGCCCTAGTGGCTTACGCCCTCGGTCCGAGTGCAGAGGCCACCGCAAATTGGCCACAGCTGTGGTCTGCATGTCAGCATACAAACGGACCGAGTCCCAAACCCAGCCGCAATATTGCATGCCTGAGAGGACCCATGCTAAAATTGGTTTAAAATTGTTTTACACGGGGGTCTACTCCCGTACCCTACCTTTACTATTTAACTTTATCAATGCAGTAACTTTTTATAAATATTTGTGGGTCAAGGCCACACGGACATTAAAAAAATTTCGGCCCCCGTACATCCATGGCGAACCACGAATGTTCGGGGGCCTTGGGGACTAAAAACACAAATAGCTAACAAAGATTCATTTACATAATTTTGAGTTTCCAGAAGGGAAACAAGAGGTTGAGGACAGCCCTAGTGGCTTACGCCCTCGGTCCGAGTGCAGAGGCCACCGCAAATTGGCCACAGCTGTGGTCTGCATGTCAGCATACAAACGGACCGAGTCCCAAACCCAGCCGCAATATTGCATGCCTGAGAGGACTCATGCTAACGTTGGTATAAAATGCTTTTACACGGGGGCCTACTCCCGTTCCCTGACTTTACAATTTACTTTGAGCATTGAAAAAGCTCAAGGGGGGATTGCTAAAACAAGCGTATACACTTTAGAAACATATAACACACAATTGAGCTCAACGTAGTCAATGCTGGAACAAGCACATACACATTAAACACATATAACAAACAAGACACAAAGGATAAAAGACACAGGAGACATAGGGTACAAGTAAAACACTCTCATATAAAACAATTCGCAATACCCAAACGCAAGCGCAATATCTTACAACTAATACAAGTCTTAAAGTTAGAGTAGACTTCGCTAAACACTGAAGGCGCCATTCAATGTTTAGTGATGCCTATGGCGGTCCGTCCCGATCGTTCACGTTCAACGCGCGGGAGCGGACTGCGAGCCGGCTCTGGCCGGACCCCCTTATATCCTCACCGGGGCTGCCACGCCCAGGATATCAGGGGTGGGGGTGGGGGTGGGGGTGGGGGTGGGGGTGGGGGGTGGGGGGTGGGGGTGGGGGTGGGGGTGGGTGGGGGGGGCACTTCTCGTCCGGAGCAAAAAACTTTTTGGTCAAGGTCAAAAATTTTTCCGAAAAAAAAAGTTCTCGGGGGGTGGGGGAGGGGGAGGGGGTGGGGGTGGGGGTGGGGGTGGGGGTGGGGGTGGGGGGGGGGTGCACTTCTCGTCCGGAGCAAAAAACTTTTTGGTCAAGGTCAAAAATTTTTCCGAAAAAAAAAGTTCTCGGGGGGTGGGGGAGGGGGAGGGGGTGGGGGTGGGGGTGGGGGTGGGGGTGGGGGTGGGGGTGGGGGGGGGGCACTTCTCGTCCGGAGCAAAAAACTTTTTGGTCAAGGTCAAAAATTTTTCCGAAAAAAAAAAAAGTTCTCGGGGGGTGGGGGAGGGGGAGGGGGTGGGGGTGGGGGTGGGGGTGGGGGTGGGGGTGGGGGTGGGGGTGTAGGTGGGGGTGGGGGGTGGGGGGGGGGCACTTCTCGTCTGGAGCAAAAAACTTTTTGGTCAAGGTCAAAAATTTTTCCGAAAAAAAAGTTCTCGGGGAGGGGGGGGGGGCACTTCTCGTCCGGAGCAAAAAACTTTTTGGTCAAGGTCAAAAATTTTTCCGAAAAAAAAAAGTTCTCGGGGGGTGGGGGAGGGGGAGGGGGTGGGGGTGGGGGTGGGGGTGGGGGTGGGGGTGGGGGTGGGGGTGGGGGTGGGGGTGGGGGGGGGGCACTTCTCGTCCGGAGCAAAAAACTTTTTGGTCAAGGTCAAAAATTTTTCCGAAAAAAAAGTTCTCGGGGGGGGGGGGGCACCCTAAACTTTTTGTCGGGGGGGGGGGGTCAAGTGGGTCAAGGTCACCCACTACACTTCTACTCTAAGTGTTAGCTATACCCCCTCCACAACCGAGTCCCTAGGCTGCACAACACCGCTCCGCCAGTATGTCTCCAGCTTCCATGCGGTGCACCTCGCTGTTTTCTAACTCTCTATATGTAAGTATTTTTACAAGTCTTGAATATAGGTCACTACACTTTAACTCTGGGACAATATCGACTTGTAATATTTCAGTGTTTTGACTCAAGGTCATCACACTTTAACTCTAGCACGCCGGTTATCGTACCAGAGGTGCTCACTAACCTAACTTGTAATGTTTAGGGTGGCGTTTTCACACCACGTAGTATCGCCATGAGTGTTCAGTCCAGATTTTAAGTTAGATTAATTTTACTGTGATCTTTTCCAATTCATTTTGCCAAAGGATGAGATTTCTTTTTATATATCGGTATTTCTTTAGAGTTATTGGAGATTTCTTTTAGGTTATTGGAGATTGCAGGGATACAATTAGTTTATTTTACACAACTCTTTATCTTGGAGTTCTTCCACTTTGACTTTACTTCCTCGCCCCTCACAACCTAAGCTGTACAGTAAGGTTTCTTCTAGTGCCAACTCGGGCTGAGAGTACAGTGTGTTGACTGTAGGACAGCTCATGGTGAAGTGATGCGATACTCCAGTGTACAACCTCACCTTCCCCCCACCACTGTGACCTTCCCCCACTCCTGCTATTACCCCCTCCACTTTTGCCCTGGCTCATGCGCTACCAACAGTCTCTCAGTATTGTGCGGACTTTTGTGAGGGGAAGCCATGTCGCGAGACACTTTGGGTAAGAAACTTGGCCGTGTTAAGTCTTTATTGGCTGCTCAGTGTCCACCGCTCAAGGTCAAGCGGGTTTCGACTTTAGCTAAATGGCGTAAGCTGTTGCGCGGACACCCTAAGTTTTATACCAAACAGACTAATGTAAGTTTTACTGATGAAGATTTGTTTAGAATATTGGAAGAAATGACTTTTCCTTGCAAAGTTCAGTTAGTTACTCCCATTCCTGACGGTTTAGAGTCTTAGTCTCTCGAGCCAATATACCTAGAGTGCGCGGGGCTGGACAGTCAGTCGCTCGGTGTCTGTCGTAGGGTGCGCATCGCGGTTACAGTAATGATGAAACGCGGGAGTTGTATCGGTTCAAGGTCACTCGAGCGGTGTCACATGACGGTTTAGGCAGAGTCACGTTGCAAACTTTGAGTTTCCTTGGCACTTTTGCTGTTTCTCGTCTAATTTCGCTCCAAGTCGTCAAGGTCATTGAAACCTGACTAAAACTCGGAGCGTAGTGCGAGAAACAGCAAAAGTGCCTAAAAATTTTAGGTTTCAGCGTGACCTTGACCTTTGTGACATCGATGACGTCATAATGGTGACGTAAGGGGTGATGACGTCATCGCCACGTCATTTCTGCAACGTCATGGGTGTGACGTCACAGAATGACGTAATTGGTGATGACGTCATCGATTGCATCATCGATGACGTCATCGATGACGTCATCGGTGGGGTCATTGACCTCGATGACGTCATCGCTCAGGTGACCTTGAACTGAGCCAGCTCCCGCGTTTCTCCACTACTAGAACTCTATTTAAAATTTTTCCTCAAACTCGATGGACATGAGAATCCCCTGATTCAAGACCTTTTCACCTTAACATTGCCGGGCATCCGTTGAAGAATGCTAAAACGGAATTGGAGTCGGGACTTTCTAGTTTGAATCCCTAATATTGAAGAGGACTACCCCTAACATCTGCCAGAATAAGGAGGAAGACTTCTGACTCGTTGTAGACTGCTCGTTGTATTTTTTGTACAGTTGCAAATATAAAATTAAAGACAAAAAAGATTGAATCATTAGACAGCTGATGTAATAACAAATACTAGAAAGTCAGGAAGAACAGATGTCTCAGTTATAAAACATTTTAAAACTAATTGGCTCAAGATCAATTTAATCTTTGGTCGAATTTCGACCAGTGAGCGATAATTAGTATAGATTAATAGTTTTGAAGTATTTTTGGAGTAAATAGATCAATAGTTTTGAAATATAATGTGAGATATCAAACTAAAAATTATAAATGTTACGAAATACGCAATTCGCGCATGAGCCCCCTAGTGTATTTTTTATTGCTATTTTCTTCCAATTAATCAGCTACTTTACATAATTAAGTACCTTTAATTTGACAATCAAAATTGGTTTATTTTTAAATCCATCAACTATAAAATTGAGTATTTTAAAGTTTATTTTAAGTGGTACTAAACTCTAATCCTATTATTTTTCTTTCCATTACAAGAATAATACATTGTTTACCCTTTAGGTACAGGCCATAACCAAATCCTTTTTGAGTGTTTGCTCTTCTACTGTATGA